>CM071797.1:18086453-18688953 GCA_036559045.1 Platycarya longipes
AATAATGCGATAATTGTAGTTCAGCTTTGGAGTATCGATTTCACAGGGAGACAATTAAAAGAATAGTAGAATAATAAAAAAACTAAAAAATATATTAAATGATTAATGAAAAAATAAAAAGTGATTTTAAATGAAAATGAAAATTAAACTAATTAATTAACAGAAAAAGTAATCAAAATTGATGAACAGTAGAGTGTCGGGAATCCCTTACACATATCCGGTATTTTAATTATTTTTAATTCACTGATAATTCAATTGAGAATGCAATTCCGTAATTCTCAATCGGAAGATATAGAATTATAAACCAAAATTAAATCAAATGTAACTCTTTGAAAAATCATTCATCACTTTTAAATCACACAAATTGTTATCTACATTGAGAAAATTCAACGATGATAATATACTCAGGGAGCGATATTGCAGAAGAGAATTAAATTAATATAAATAATCAATAGATCCAAACATAATTAAAGATCTAAACCATTCAATAAAAAAAGTATGACTGAATCTATAAATGGATCAATAAACACTATGATTATTCGGAGAAGAAAATATCAATAATAAATTAAGAACGATAAAACAAGAAGTTTTAATAAATTGAAAATAAAATATATGAATTAAAAATAAATTAAAAATATTATTTAATGTATAAATTTATCCATAATCTTATTTGAGAATTTAATTATTCATAAATATAATGAATAACAAAATCCTCAAAAGAAAATTAAAGTAGCAGGCAATAGCAAATTATTTTCTCCCATTGCTTTCTGTCCACGGCCGTACGTCCAAGTCTATCTCCCGCATATCTCAATTTCTTCCATATATGTATGCCTCTTCTAGGTTGAAAATCCGTGTCGCACTAGAATTCTAACATCCACAAAGCATACGGGCCCAATTGAAAAGAAAAATCATGCAGCTCAAGAGGAAAGTGTGGCTCTCATATGGATTGAAGTGAGGCCCAATTTTAATGCCATTCTTGCCGTGTGGTTCAATTGGGTAACATGGGCTTGTGAAGGAATTAACAAGTGAAAACGTGGCCAAGTGAATTGTGCATTAAATGTGGGTGTTCCCCTTAACGTGTCCATCACCAAATGTCTATATATATACATATATATATATATACTAGGTCGGAAGCAACCTGCAAAGCAGGTTGCCTAGTTAAGTGATACTACTACTTTTACAAAAGTGATATACTTTTTTAAAAAATTATTAATAAATAATTTTATAAAGAAAACAAAAATTAATTTTTTTTAAAAGTACGAAGCTTTATTGATCCACATAAATAGGCAATGCCCGAGTTCACAAGAACTATACAAGCACGCTCCGTTCAATATAATAGAAAAAGCCCCATTCAATATAATAGAAAAAGCTCAAATCAACAAAGTGTAATATATAAAATTTTCAAATAATACCCCATTGCACTAACAAGAATTAAAAAATCACACCAATACTCCAAGCATGTAGCAATGAATTTCTTTTTAAATGCATATAGCATTGAATTTTTTTTTAGGAGGTAACATTGAAAGTATTAAGAATATCAAAAACAACAACAATTCCCAATTTTTAATGAAAAATCTTCTAAGAGAGAAAATCCAAATCTTGAGTCATGCCTAGCTAGTATAGGTGACCCTTGAGTCAAATAGTTGTACATAGAGTACACTGTCCATATTCTCATGAAGTTACCAATAAGGTGGATTATTTGCAAAGGGGTGTGCCTACCAGAACACAAAATCGTTGGTATAATCAGTTTAAATAATCACAAAGAAGCCAGGAGGATACATGCTAACAGTATTATTTTGTTTGGCCATGCCACTCTCCTCAAATATGCATGCCGTAATATATCAATTGACAAGGTTCTCGTGACCTCCAAGTGATAGACTACATTCATATGGAGAAAAAAAGTGCTAACTATTAAATTGACTGATGAAACTTAAATGAATCAAATGACACAGGGGACTTTCCTTTGTTAGGAATTCACTGAAAACATTCCGGAACTTTCATACCAAAAAATGCAAACATTAGGAGCTTTCTATGACTCCATCACATTGTTGCATCCTATGATAATTGTAGAGGATATTCATGAAGAATGCATTCAACAAAAAATGTGATGTAAAAGAAAAGATAACTATCTATAAAACACTTGCAAAAAAGTTAAAAGATAAGTCAGGGATGATGTAATTTTATGCTGTCAAAAAATGCAAAAAAAAAAAAAAAAAGACTGCTCGTTACTAATATGAAAAAGAACAGTATTCTGTGAAATGAGTTGCAAATACATATACCGATAAAAGAAGAGTTTCAGCTACAAACCATGAGAAGAGATTGACAAAACTACAAAGACAGAGACTCCACCACCACCTCCAGTATCATTCTGATCTCCAGAAGAATTAGAAAATTGTACAAGTGGACTATTGCTTGTCCCTGTTTGATAACATCTCATGGATCTATAGGCATTGACCATTTGGGTTACAGCAGCCACCTGCAAATGGCTTATCAAAACAAAGAACAAATACAGAAATTGACTTATTTTGTATCACTTAATAGAAAAAAAAAATGTATCAATTAATATAAAAAAGCAGTGATAAAAATGATAGTTACTAAGGCATTGCTTGAAACGCTAAAATCTTTCTCAAGAATAGAAGATGCTCATTTAACATGATTGAAAAAAAAAGAGCAACCGTATCTTGTTTTTCTTCATTAGTTCTTGATAAATTTTCTATAACAAGATTCTCGCATATTAAAATAAAAAGATCAAATGATACCTTTCAATTCATTTTAGAGAAACAAAAATAAATTGATCACATTGTCAGGTTTCAGGCTAGAGTAGAAACATTGGCTTTGCATTAGGTGTTGAACCAGGCCAAAAACAAAGTCAATCAAATTTCTGATATTTTCCAAGATTTTGACAACACAAAAGAGAAGTTCGCTCAAATATTTTGATAGATAGTAGATTCTTAGATGGTCAAATAGATAATATATTTACAAGTACTTAGATGGTCAAATATGGTGTTCTAAAATGAGGGCTGCACCATATTTGCACAACTGTGACATGTATGGCTACCAGACACTAAAGAGGAGAAAACCAGACCATGTATTTGGCAATAATCAATCGAAATTATTAAGCATATGTACCATGTCCTTGTATGATGATAAAAGTAATTACACCTTAATCATAAAAGTAATTACAAGAAGCTCTTGTCTGCATGGACCAAAGTTCCTATTGTGATTTTATTTTAATAGGTAAAATAGGATTTTATTGATCAAGTAAATAGGCAAAGCCCAGCTGCTTTCCTTTTGTGATTTTATTATTAAATCCTATTCTTATTGATCCATGTAAAAAATCAAAAGAGTGGTTGATGTTCAAAGAGAACATATCTGTTTGCACAATTATTATTGAAGAGAACATATCTCTTTGCACAATCTCAAGCACAACCACATGCATAGATAAAAATTACCTGCTGCTTGACCAATTTCCGACAGGCTTTCTTTCTTATATCTGGCATATCGTTTAGAACACCCAGCTCCAACGAAGGCATGTATCTGAATCAATTATTGACCCATAGGATACCAAATTTTCAGGACTCAAGTAAATCACAATAGTAAGAACCTCACTGATATACAAAGCAAAGTTTCAACCATAGCCATGGCTTTATATCAAAGTCAGCCCACAACAGAATGAAACGTAGAGTCCAAAGTCCGCATGAACTTTTTCTGGGATACGAAAAAAATGAATACTCATGATCCAAGACGACAAAAAATAAGTTAATTTCTTTCTCGTATTACTCAGAAATCATGCAGAGCACAACTTGCAGACCTAAAAATTGATCCAAAACACATACAAACATGTATGAACAATCAACATCCTAACGTTTATGTCGGCAACAATGCAGAGCATAACATACAATTAACATCCTAGAGTTTATGTCGGCAACAAAGCAGAGCATAACATCCAAGATTCCAAACCCCACGACTCAACAGGAAAAATATCTAACGAAATTACAAATATAAACAACAAATAAAGGACAAAATGTACAATACCTCTGAGAAAGATGGGCGTTGATGAGAGAGTTGGCGCGGGACTTTCCATTGGTCCGGTTTCAGGTGGCTCGGCCATTGATGTGTCTTGCTATGCCATTGACGACTCAATTTCCTTAAGCGAGCTCAGTATTAAGAAAGAAGAAGCAAATAAGACGAAACGATTTTCATCGATGCAACCCCGAGGAAGAAGAAGCGATTTAGCCTTTTAGGGATTGGGAAAAGGAAATCGCAAAGAGAGAAAATGAATCGCACTCCTCTAACGGACGTTTTAACTTATGAAATTTTAACGGAATCTGTTCAATCACTCGTCCTTCCGTCTTCCCCAAGCGATGAAAAAAGGAAAACATACGAAGAATCAAAAGACGTAGAAATCTTCATCTTCAAGGCCTCACTCTCGAAATCCAGAGACGTAGAACTCTTCGTCTCTATTGATGGAGTATTACCATTTCTCGACAGAAACGACGTGAATGATAAAAGCAGCAGACGTTAAAGAACATGTGAACAAAAACATACGGACATTAAAACAAGATTTTCCCTTCTTCTCCGAAATCTTTCAAGATGATTCTCATCCTCTCTCATGTCGTTGCTCTTATCCGACGATTTATCTCTCGCAGACTCTCCCTCACGTCGTTGCACTTATCCGAAAAGCGACGGTTTACCTATGCCTCTTTGAAAGAATTCGGATTCCAAGTTTCCAACACCACTTTCCGCTTTAATTTATTGAATGATCTTAACTCGAGAGGAAGACGAAGCGATTTAGGACTTTTGAAAAGGAAAGTTGCAAGACGCAGACAGACGAATTTAACGGACGTTTTAATGTACGAATTATTAACGGAAATCGTTAAAACAAGAAATTCCGTTTCATAGCCACGTTATATATATAGAAGATATATGCTCTTTAAATTGAGACGTCATTCCCTCCTATCTTGTAAGATCAAAACGTGCGTGGCTACGTAGTCTTTTCATTCCTTCACACAAAAGAAAAAAAAATATAAAAATAAATAAAATGATCTAAAATAAAGGAAATAAAGAAGAAAAATAAAAAAAAGAAAATTAATACTTAAAAATATCTTAATGTAAATAAAAATTAAACTCAATAAAATAAGTAAAATTTAATTATTTCAGTTATTATTCTTTATAATTTTAATCAAATATTAGGATATTTAAAATACATTTTTACGCATTCATAAGTCATGTTCTGCAAATAATATAGAGAAACTTAAGCCATTTTTCAATATAGAAACGGTTTTATCTTTTTTATTATTATAATTTTTTCAAATATTAAAATAATACAAATATTAAAAAAATAATATTTTATTTAATTTTTATTTAAATTTATTTAATCTCATCTCACTATTCAAATGGATGATTTTATTATTACTATTTTTATTTTTTTATTTTTTTTGAAAAAATTATTTAATAATTATAGAAGTGACTTTATATTAATAAATCCAAACAGTTTCTAAGCAGTTGGACCACTTTTTCTCAAATAACAGTCTTCCATTTACATGATGCCACCTCAAAAATTACACTAAACTCAACCTACACTCGTTCAAATGGGATAGAAAAGGGCTTAACGATAGAAAACCTGAGGAGATAGGAAACCTGCTTCAGGTTTCGATCCTTCCCCACCCATTGTGAATTAAGAGTAAAGGGAAAACAGTTCCATTTGCTGAGATACGAATAAAAAGTTTCCAGATCAAAAGAGCCTTGAGTCAGCTATATTGGTCCATTTGTTCACAGCTGTTCCCGACTACAGAACTCAATGACAGGAAAATTAAGCATACATGCGCCATAATTAATGGAAGCAAATACAAATTATGAATTGCCTTTGCACGGATACATAGCCTGGAAAGAATGAAGTCAGATGCATTTGAACTGGATTCCTCTACTGTTTTCTTTTACAAATACATCAACCCACATTTATGATGTCATGAATCATGCATGAGCTGTGAACGTTCAATATGCTGAAAGGGCATGATGACAGGAAAATCGAATTTAGGTTTTCTACCAGGAAAAACAAAAAACAAAAGTAAGGTCTTATGAATCTTACTATTCTTCACTGTGATGTAATAAAGAAATGGTATGGAAAATGAATAAAGGCTGCAGTGATGGGACCTCATAATGCATACAAGCTCTTTGATACGTTGTTGAAGAGAAAACCAGTGTATTGATAGCTACTAACGATTTGATTAAATGTTGAAGCATTATCGTGTTTTGTATTTTTCTCTTCAATACTTCCTTTTTCTTCGTTTTTTTCTTTGATGCATCATCGTTTTTTGCCTTTGTAGCTGCTGTAGTTTCTTCAGATGCATCATCGTTTTTCCTCTAAAGCACTTCTGCAGACATGATTTTGTGTTGGGGAAATCATCCAAGGATGACACTTCCAGCCAGACGGGTATAATATTTATTTTTACACCAGACACTCAGCAGTTGCCACATAGAGATCTCATGAAAATCCTCTTTACACTTACATACAGATGATAAGAAAGTTACTTCTTTCTCTCTCCCTTTCCCACATTCTAGTTTATTTCTCCACTCTCTTTCTTTTTTTCTTTCTCTCTCCCTCTCCCTCTCCCTCTCCTACTCTCTCTCCCCCCCTATATATCACTACCCAGAGGGCAAACTGACTTTCTCCAGAAAAAAGATGACAAACCCAACACCATATTTTCTGCATATCATGCCGTTTTTCCCGTCATCATGCTATAAATATGCTGCATGGCTGCAAATAATCATTTTGTACTTTAGTTGTTATCACTCTCTAGTAAACTGAATAAAGAATTTACCGTCTATTACTTTCCATCTATTTATGATGTTGAAAGTATGAGTGGGCTAAAATAAAAATAAAATCCAAATGTTTGATTTTAGATGAATGGAAAATAGGAATTTGTTTGGCAAAATAAATGGAGGGATTTTTTTTGGGACGTCGAAGCTCAATTGTAGATCATGGAGGAGGTGATTTTTTTTGTGGGGCAAAGAAGTTGCTCGATTGCAGATGGAGAGGGACTTTTCAGGGCTTCCCCATTATAGATAGGGAGAGGGCGAGGAGGAGAGGAAGAGGATGCGGGTTCATTCAGGCGTATGCAAGTGTAAATAAGATTTACATAGGCTTCTTATGTGCAGCTGCTGATTAATTGGTGTAAAAGCATATAACCCACCCATCCGATTCTGAGTTTTTCTCATCATCCAAAGCAAGTTTTGGGAATGCGTCGAGTGCGGTAGACAGAAAAGATGTAATGTAATGTGATGCTTACGTGGAATGTATCTATTGGGAGCTGTTTATTAAAGTATATCAGCCGGATCAACCTATAGATTTTCTCAGATAAGCAAGTTCATTGTTGATATTGGTCAAAAAGGAAAGCATGGGTCACGTTTCGAAACGGACGGTCGTCAGTCCACTGATTCGTGTTACAAGCCAACAGCGTTCAATAAGTTTTTATAGCCGTTCTCATAGTTTTTGGTACATATCCTACTGGTCAGTTGGACAGTATAAATATAATATCTGTATCATATTAGTTCAAATATCGGCCGATATTTTGATCGTGCTAAATTTAAAATTTTTTTTTTGTTTTAATTTATTTTAGATTAAATTATTTATATATATGTATTTATATATATAATTTATTTATATATTAATTATTTTTTTAAAATATAATTTATATATATTATATATATATAATTTTTTTTTATATATAAATTATTTTAAAACGATAATAATATTAAAATATTTTATTTCAATATATTGATTAATACACTTATCAATACAATATTCTAAACTTTAACCGTTACATTAATAATGCATTCACTCATTTCAAACAATAAAAAAAAAAAAAAACAATGCATTCACTTTTTTTTTTAAATAATAATATATTATATTACATTATATTTGGTCCTTTTATATATGAATAATACTTATTCGCTCGATCACTCGCACCCACGCCTCATAAGTCATATCTGTCTCTTTCCCTTTGAACTTTAAATAATCCCTGGGCATGAAATGAAATCCTCTGGTAAGGGTAGCTTCTTCTCATCCTCTTCCACCACTGTAACCTTTGCCTTCCATAATGATGATCACTCTACTTCTCCATCCCATCACAGTGTCACCGAGATTCCCATCCATTCCTCCGAATCTGCTCAAATCCCCGTCACCGTCCATCTTCCCCACCAACTCCAATTCAACGCCGCCGCCAAGATACAATCCACCTACCGTGCCCACTTCATCCGCAAACTGTACAAAAAAATCTCGGTCGCCAACTCCGAAGCCGACCAGCTACAACGCTCGATCCAGCTTCAGGAGACTGTGGACGCCGTCAGGAGCGACGAACGCGCGAGGCTGAGGATGAACGAGGCGCTGATGGCTCTGTTACTGAGGTTGGACTCTGTGCCCGGTATTGATCCGACGTTGAGGGATGCGAGGAGGAAGGTGAGCCGTCGGATCGTGGGGTTGCAGGAGATACTGGACGCGATTTCGGAAGCGAAGGTGCCGGGCGATGATCACTATTATCATCCGTGGGGTACACCTTGGGGTTATGGATACGATGGCTTCACGAGGAATTGGGACGAAGTCCTGGCGGAGATGGAGGAGGAGGTTTGCAGGGAAAGAGGTGGTGACGAGATGGAGAGGTTTTGTGCCCAGCATTTGGGGTTTCGGTGCTTGCAGAGGTTTCTGAATGAGCCCTGATCCTTTGTTTCGGTTTCCGTCGGGTACAGCTTTTACCATGTGTAAATGCAATATATACATAATATATATATATATATTTATATAGTTTTGTGTTCTGGAGTGAATTGTTATTTTGGTGGATGGCCTATATGTGGATTCTAAGAAAATTAAAATTAACAAAGCATAAAGTGGTAGGAAATTGCTCATGCGAAGAAGAAACTAATTAAAAACGAGAAGATGTTTCTACAGATTGGAAATACATATAATTAAGGATATGGTTATACGTGATGTAATTAAACCCCAGAGAGACCGGTGATCTAAGCGACGCAGCTGCACTTGCACCGTGACATGCATCTCTTGCAATCGGAGAGTTTTGGGCTCCCATCGTTGCAATCACACCTCTTCACACAGTTGGACCTGGAGCTACCACCCCACAAGCACCGCGCCATGCAGCGTATTACTGGCACGCATGATGGGCAACCATACTTCATCTGGCTAATAATACAGTCTTTGCATTCACCGCCGTTTTGTGGGCAGGCCAGCATCCCCACCGGCGAGATCACCAGCAATATCATCAACAGCATCAATGGCACCGGCACCTCCATTTCTTTCAGGTTGGGTATTTCTTTCTTTTTGCCTTGCTCTTTGTAGCTTCTTCATTTATAGATCACCATTTGGCATTTTCTATTTAAAAATAAAGTTATGGGCCTCTACGAGAATCGAGACTCGTCTTTGGGATATACACGTAAGAAAGATATTCAATGCTTCAAAATCAGCACCCTACTCTGCTGTGTTCGTACAACTGTTCGATGATGATCCAAGGGTGGTCAATGAATATGAGAGAAATATTTTTCTTTTTTGAGCTGGTTTGGGTTGGGTTGCTTGCTCTAGGCCTCGGTAACCATTGAATCAACTCATTAAATTTCTGCCATTTCTTGGTTTGCACAAAATGCCTATCTCATCATTTATCTCTATAGATATTAGATACCTGTGTCTTTAAGGTACGACAGACTTGCTCAGATGCCACCGCCCTGAAAGTAGCTCAAGTAATTATATTTGGCATGCCTCCGATTTTTACATTGACCACTCTAGCCAATTCGTTTATCTTGCAGTCATTATTTGCGGGGCGAGTTTGAAATATAAAGTTGCCAGACCCAACAATTGATTTTAGGTACTAAACTGCATGCATGAGGAAGCCCTAGCAATCTCGTGTCCAAGTTCTAGGATCGAGTTTATTTCTTTTTAGTGATTGAACTCCTAAATCAAAATGATATGAAAAATGACTTTGCAAGTTTAGGGTGTCCGAATTCTGTACATACCTTTTGAAAAAAAAAAAGGTTTCACTTGAAGAAATTCTCTCTTTTTTAAAGATAGATACATTTTTTTTTTTCATACGGCTTACAGAAGATTTGGGCACCCTGAATTGGCATATATCATTATTCAAATTAAATAGGCCTGGCTCACCCACCATGGCCCGTGCCATCTGGAAATTCAAGCAATTGACAATTTGCTTCATTGAAATCGGAGCTGTTCTGCTCTACTTTTTCTTACTCTCATCTTACTCCCCTTTAAAAACTCATATTTGTAACACTCGATATCAAGAACTAGGAAAATGTTTCCGATTCTCATCCAAAATCTAGTTGCAATATCCAAGACATTGCTCAACCACATTTCCAGCAAGTATCCTCAGGACCTCAAGGTGGAAGACACTCAAATAGACAATTCTACTGAAAGCTGCATTTCCTTCCAACTGTAAAAACGAACAAAGATTTTTTTTGATAGGTATAAAAAACGAACAAAGATTGTCCACTTCTCAAGGACGTTTCAAACAAATCCTCTCCAAACAATGATAGATACTCATTCAAGTTCTCTAGGAAGGTCACAAGCGAGGCTTTGAAATAACGTGATAGAAAGCCAACTTGACCCAGAAACTTAAGCCACACCGATGTTGTCTCAACCGCTCGATTAATAATGTGTCCAAAAATATTCCGTCGATTAATAATATGTCATTAATAGTGATTTATTACGACTTCAAAAATAATACCGTAAATGATAACACTTTTTGGTCAAATTAAACAAATGAACAGTGCCCTTTTTAATCCCTTCTCTTTTTAGGTACTTGCATCAATGTTTTGGTTCCACAAAAAATAAGACAATTAGGATATCAATTAGAGTCAATATAGAATGGTCGTAATCACCATTCATTTTTATTGCTACGAATTGTCTTTCTTTTGTAGTGAGTATAGTTGACGCAAAATAAATTTTATATTTACTGCATTTGACATGGCCATTTCGCGCCAAACCTCATTAAAATCGATTCCCCCCTAGAGACTTCTTCGCACACCTTTGAGTTGTTCAAGTGTATAGAACTTTTAGTGCCACTAATTTGGAAGGTTGCCGATTTTAACTTACCATTGCCATGTAAATCAAGCCAACTTGATCTAAGCCTCCATTCATCCCCACTCATTGGGGTGACAACTTCGTCCAAGGTATGTATGATTCACCGTCCCCTTCTCTCCTCATTACAAGATGAAATATAAAGATGTCCTACACTAGCTAATGGACTCCTATAATGTTGTTTTCTTGGTAAAGATTTAAGAGTTCAACATTTGGCTTAGGCATTTACATATATAACTTGCTTTGGGAAATACAGCTTCTCATTTGCATGTCATCTGTTTGATATTATTCTTGTATAGACATGAATGGATATTTTGTATAACTATTGTCTTTTGTTGATTTTCTAGATGAATCCTTAACTCAAAATCATAAAGTTGTTTTATCCATTTTTTTCCGTATATCCTGCTTTACTAATCAAATATACATGTTCAAACACTAAAAGATGCTCAATTGTCACCATTATGAACAACGGGTGCAAAAGGACCATGGTTCTCAAATTTATTGGCACTTGGGTGTTAATGAAATTTGAAAGTTTAATTGAATTGCATGTTATCTACATAATGTACTTGAAGATTATGCACGTGTATTGCCCTAAACGATTCAATTACTGTTTAGACTAAGGGTACGATGATTTTGGCTTTATCCTCGTATTGCATCGTTATGATGCCTTGTTGACTGTGAGGTGTAGTTTTTGTATGATGTCTCAAATCTTTGCCTATGGTGGACATGACAGTCTATTTAGAGGGCTGTCCTTGAATTTAAGAATCCCTGCACTACTTTCAACCCAAAATTGAAGGTTGTTGAGTCCCTCTTCAATAATTATTATCTTACTCCTTATTACGGATGTTGAGCACGCATGTCACCATGGATTACCTATTGTATCCAATAGTGAATTACCTTATTTATTATGCATATCATGTAGATGGACAAAAGTTGTATCAATATCAGAGATAGGTCTCGATCAATAGAATATGCCAAAGGGGTTAGACATTTTCTCACAATTGCTCGAGCTCACTTGATAGCAACAATCGAGTGCGATGTCATTGTCGAAAATGCCGTAATTTCTTGTGGCTTCATACTAATGAGGTTGAAAGACATTTATTCATTATAGGGATAGATCCAACTTACACAGAATGGATATTCCATGGGGAGCAAGACTCTATGAATTTTACTAAAGACATTATGGAGGCAGGTTACAATGACTACAATGGTGATAATGGTTACATTGATGACATCAATGAGAGGTTAGGTGATATTCATGCAGCTACCAATTTGGGTGTTAATGAAGAGATGGATATACCCACGGAGGGTTCAAACCAAATGCAACCAAACACTATTTCCTTTTAGAAATTGTTGGAGGATGCTCAACATCCATTTTACTTCGGATGTACAACCATTTCAAAATTATCATTCAGTGTGAAATTATTGCACATCAATACGGTAGGTGGATGGAGTGTCAAGTCATTTAACATGCTTGTTAAACTTTTGAAGACTGTTTTTCCTGATGCACTCTTGCCCAACTCCTTCCATGAGGCACGGTCCTTAGAGCGTGAATTAGGATTTAACTACATAAAGATACATGCGTGTCCAAATGACTGCATTCTATATTGGAAGGAAAATGCCAACAAGCAAGTATGCCCAAAGTGTTCAGCATCCAGGTGGTTGTCCACGTCATATAGGCGACAACTTATGCCTTAGAAGGTACTGCGATTCTTTACACTTAAACCACGGTTGCATAGATTATTCATGTCCAAGAAAACAACCAAAAGCATAAGGTGACATCAAACAGAAAGGGTTGGCGTAAGAACACTTTGAGGCATCCGGCTAACTCTGAGGTGTGGAGAAATTCTGACCAAGATCATCTTGAGTTTGCAGGAGATTCTCGCAACGTCCAGCTTGGACTTGCTAGTGTGAGAGAGAGAGAGAGAGATCCATTCAATAATATGTATAACCATATGAGTCCTTCTATGCATATGCCCATATTTTCTCCAATGCTACGCATTGCTGCTGAGGTGGATTTAATTTAATTTTTTATTTTTTTGATATAGTAAAATGCAGCATTTTACTCTCAAACCTCGTCTCCCCCAAATCAGTTTCACCTCAACTTGTTGTGAATTTGCTGTATGAACATAAACAAAATCTAACTCCCCTTTGTTTTCATTTTTTCTGTTTTCGTTCATTCGAATTTCTCATTATTTGCTTGCTAAGAACCAAAAGGGAAAACCAAACGTTAACTGGGTTTTTTTTTCTACTAAATTTTTTTCCTATATTTTCTTGGTTGCCAAGCGGAGATTTATAGGTTCCAATACGAATCTATTGCGTGGGTTCTCCAATGGTGATGAAGGATGCCATCGTTGTGGGTGAAGGTCGTCGTTTTGGGCTCGAGGGAAGGGACTTTTCTGTGTTTGTTGATTGCAACTCGGGAATTTGCCTCGAAATAACAGGGATTGCGATTTGTACATTTGCGTGGCTCTACATGAGAGAGAGAGAGAGGGGATGAGAAATGGTGAGTTTAGGATTTTTGCAAAGACGATGGAGGGGAGAACCACCAGCAGCCTCCTTCCTCACCCACACCACCGCACAACTGCTAGTAGCCCTTCCAGATGGAGTCAGGATAGGGGAGAAGAACTTGAAATGGGAAAAGGCAAAGAGACGAATCGGAGGGGGGATGGTGATTAAGTCTAAACCGTTTCTCCTAAACCCAGTTTGCCACATAGACGGTGTGTAGAGTGGAAGGGTGAACCGGCTTGAGTTTAGAATTATTCATAACCATATGGCTAGTGCTTCTAGTTGCATATAACTTGCCACCATAGTTATGCATGAAGGATCCATTCTTCATGTTGTCATTGTTCATACCGGGTCCCAAGTCTAATGTTTTGAATTTTGTACTGTACTCACAGGTAAGATTGGTACATGCTATACTAAAATAGTGGCCAATACAGGAATAGTTTTATTTTGTACCGGCCCAAATACCAGTCGGTATTTCGGCTGTATCGATCGTACCGAATTTCGGCATTTTACTCTTTTTTTTTTTTTTTTGCTATTTATTTTATCCTAATTCAGACTAAACTATTTACATATATATATTTATTCATATATAATTTATTCATATATTGACTATTATTTTGAAATAGAATTTCTATATGTATTTCTATATATAATTTTTTTTATGTATAGGCTATTCTGAAATGGTATACGAAACACTACTGGTATCGAAATATTTCGTTATAGTGCCTTAACCAGTACGGTATTCAAAACATTGCCCAAATCGCCTAGGAATGAAATTGATGTTTACGTTTGCCTTTTGCTTGATGAGCTTGTTGATCTGTGGGGTACTGAAATTGACACATACGATGCCATGATAAGGCAAACTTTTTCATTGCGTGCTATTCTGTTGTGGATAATTAATGATTTTCCAGCATACGGTAACCTTTTTGGGTGGGGCACTAAACGTAAGTTGACATGTCCAATTTACAATATGCATACAGATTCAATGTGGTTAGCACATGGTCGTAAATATTGTTACATGGGTCATCACCGCTTCCGATCATCCGATCACGTTTGAAGAACCTAGAAGACTATCTTTGATGGACAAGAAAATCATCAAATGTCACCCTGCCAACTTTCAGGGGAAGAAATTATGCAGCAACTAGATAGCATTGATATCGTTCCTTTTGGAAAAGGTGAAAAAAAGAACAAACGTGGACCTCATATGTTAAACTGGATCAAAAAAAGTATCTTCTTCACCCTACCATATTGGCATTTCCAAGAGTTTAGGCATAATCTCGACGTGATGCACATCGAGAAAAAGATTTGTGAAAGCATCTAAGGTACATTGATATCAACGCTCAATGTTATTTAACTGAACTTGCAATTGAAAAGAGTTACACTTGAAACAAGTTGGAGATCGGGTTACAATCCCTCTACCTACTTCATGTTACATGGCGATGAAAGGAAAAAGTTCCATCATTGGTTGAGTAGTGTTAAATTCCTAGATGGCTTTGCTTCAAATATATCTAAATGTGCTAATGTGAATAATTGTAAAATCTCTAGAATGAAAAGTCATGATGCCAACATATTTTTGCAAAGATTACTACCAATGGCAATTAATAGGTATTTTAACGAATGATATATGTTTGGCATTGACGAAACTTAGCACATTTTTCAAGGAATTGTGTGCACGCACGTGCAAGAAAGACTTTGTTATGCAACTTGAGACCGATATTATCCTCATTCTCTACAAGCTTGAGATGATATTCCCTCCCAGCTTCTTTGATGTGATGGTTTACCTAACTATCCATTTGTTCCGAGAGTTGTTGCTAGGTTGACCAGTTTAGTACTGGTGGATGTATAATCCAAGAGGTATTTGGAAAAATTCAAACAGTAAGTCAAAAACAAAGCTCGTTCAGAAGGATCTATTGCGGAGACCTATATTCATGTAGAATGTTTGACATTCTCGTCATTGTATTTGCATGATGTGCCAACATCATTTAGTAAAGAGGAGCGAAACATAGATGTGGGTGTTCAAGCTGCTAATGGGATGAGCGATTTCTCAGTTTTCTCGTAGAATTTAAGGCCAATCAGTTTCCCAACCCGGATACCATTTAAGACTACACGATGGTACATCCTTAACAACTGCATAGAAGCCATACAGTAGTTAGAGTAAGAACCGAGTTTTCATCATGCATTAAATAATCGTTTAGCACTTAGTGGGCATTTATATTACATCATTTACTAATTGTCGTATTTAGTTCATTGAATCTAATGCAATATACTATTATTGTGTCTAGCGAGCATTACAAAATTTTGCAGGACCAAGTTATCCCCAATTTTCAAAGGCAGCATGAAGATGAATTTCCAAAATGGTTCAAAAGACGCGTAAGTCACCAGCCTTTTTTTATACCATGCTTGACTCGTAGTGAATCAGTATACCGGTCTTATCTTACAGATTTTAAAAAATAATTTTATTTTCAGGTTTAGTCATTGTGTGCCAACTTTTCAGAAACTATTTCTGACGATTTTTATGTACTTTGTCGCATCCTATTAAATCTGTATTAATAATAGTATACAGTTTCATACAAAGCCTCGTAAAGAGAGTCGTCAAACTCAAAATAGTGGATTAGTCGTCATGGCGGAACACCAAGGCTGTTTGGTGGCTTTCTATAGCATTTTGAATGACATCTTGGAGTTTCACTATATGGGATGAAGGCATGTGTGGGTATTAAATGCGATTGGTTTAGTGTTGGCGATCACTAAGGGATTCATGTGACTGACCATATTACAAGTGTGAATCTTACTTTTACATGGTATGAGAATGAATCATTCGCATTGGCATATCAAAGCGTTACAAGTTTTTTTTTTATATTTCTAAGACACAAATTTAGGTGGTTCATGGCATATTGTGTAGAAGATAAAGTACAAAAATGTATATGACGTCCCACAAGTGCCACTATTCATTAAATCGGATAACTCCAGCGACAGCGAGGCATACCAGAATGAGATAACTACCGAAACTTTATGTGACGTCCACCGTGAACATGATGGTCTGCAATCCCCATTGGCAAGGCCAAATATCCACCCAATGATAGTGCCCCCATGTACATTGAATGAGAGACCTAGTGATAATCTTGGTCAGCAGATGTTTATCAATGAGAAGTTAAACATTTATGCATCGAATGGTTTTAATAACGGTGACCAAAGTTGTGAATTTGATGGAGACAGGCTCCGAGACTCTGACAATAAAATAGACGAAGAGATGGATGAAGACAGTGTCCGGGACTCAACCGATAAAAGTGACCAAGAGATTGAGGATGATAGTTTACATTAGACCATATGATGACATGTAATGATTGTGCATACAAGTGTGCAAGACAATGTGTGAAGTCCAGTAGTGTTCTTATTTATTAGATTACATTTACATTTCATCTTTTCGTATTGAACATAAATGCTCATTTTGTTATGGAGTTAACTCAAATGTGGCCATAGTTGCCCATTGATCACATTTAAATTGGGCATCATTTGTAATGCTTGCCGTTGCATGGTTGTTAACTACGGGATTTGGTTGCATTATTGTGGTGTATACATTGGAATTGGTCATACTATTTTTTAACCATCTTATGCTAGTATGCTTATCTTTGAGTAAGATACTCATATATTAAACATCTGCTAATTTTGCAAATCTACTTGTGAAGAGCAAAGAACATTGGCATACATTAACCAAAAAAAGGATATATCAATTAGACAAAAAATAAAATTGTCTGAACAAAATTCAAACACAGGATATATACATTTCTTCAAAATAACCCCCACAAAAGATAAAATTGTCTCAACAAAAATCCAAATTCCAAACACATGGTAAATACAACTTTTCAAAATAACCTCCTTTCTCATTGGACTGCATGCCTCTGTCCTTAATTGATGGCATACTAACTTAAAATTTGTAGCTATATTACATATCTCTTAGAACCCTCTCAAATTGAAATATTTTTTTAGAATCCCTCCCCCCTAATGAATTTCTTGTGCACTAGGAATGATATGGGTGGGGTTCAAGCATCTCCATCATCACCATGAGTATCATCACCTGGGTTCTCTTGCAACTCTTCATTTGAGAGTGCAAAGGCATCATCTATGTTGTCAAAACGTTGGGTAATGAGCTGTTGTAAACTGTCCATTCTTTGCTGCAAAACGTCTATTCGTGTCTCAAAACGTCTCATACAATCTAGTACCATCTGTAAGTTCGACTTGCTTGGATTTGGTGTCGAGCTAGAAGGTCACGACCCGGGTGGCATGGAGCACGACTCATGGGTGGTTCACGATGGGTGGTTTAGGATGCTCAAGAAAATTGTGCTTAGCTTTGATGTGAGCACGACTCAGCCTCGTCGTCTTATATCTGATAGGTGCCTTAAGAGACACATTAGACTCATGGGGAAGAATTATCACTGACTGAGATATAGCGATTTAGATGATAATACATGCTAATGGAAATCCAGTTCTTCGGCCATTGGATCAAAATGCCTGAAGAATGACTTGGCACAGATAACTACCAAAATCAATTGAAACATATTTGATTAGTGCATATAGAAAAGTGGCTTTGTCAGGACGGACATCACTTAACAACAGTTACAACAATTAGATTGGTGTCATAAGAAGCTCTTAGTTAGGTTAATTTAGAATTACTTCAATACAATTGGTGAAAAAAATATTTTCCAATTGTGATCTAACACAGTTTGCCTCTAGCCAAAGAACATAAGGAGCTGCTCATGAATGTATAGTATATGGTATTTTTCGTAAGTAAAATTTAAAAAATTGAGTAATAATAGATATAAATTTCAAATAAATAAATCTCATATAAATCTTTTATAAAAGAAAACAAAAAAAAAAGAATTAATCCTCACTAATAAATAATAATTTTTTTACGAGTGCCGCTGCTGAACAGTCGGGCTGCTTTGTTTAAAAAGAGCAGCCAATCAATTATAATATGCCACGTCGACATTATTGGCTTTAAAATCGAGATTGTTTTTTCGGATTTGACAGACATGAAATTGATTAAAATTCGACTGGCGGCGGATAAAAAATAGTTAATAATAATATGTTTATTCGGATTATGTCCTATTTAATTGATGTTTACACGTTTGAGGTTTGAATGAAGTTTTGGTCACGTTGTTACTTGAATTAATCTGTTTTTAATTTTTATTTTAATTTCACATATTTTTAATAGTTTAATAATTCTACTATTTATTACCGCTAACAAATTTCATTGAAGATAATAAAAATAAAAAAGAAGGCAATAAAACTTAATACAATAAAAATTACCAATGAATCGAGAGTAATTTTTTAGTTTTTATTTTCTCAAATATTAAAGTACATCTGGCTGTGTATGAAGAATTTCTTTTCATCGTTATTATATCATAGATTATAGATGTTTTTTTTTTTACTAAATATATGATGTATAAATAATAAATAAAATAATCTCTTTAATTTAAAAAAAAAATCAAATGTGATGTATTGTGTGATAAAAGAATGATAAATAAAATGACTTGTGTATAAATAAAAAGGGACATTTACGGTTTCGTTTGGATAGTGAGATATGATAAAATGTGTTTAGATGATAGTTGAATAAGATATTATTATTATATTATTTATTATTATTATTATTATTATAAAATTAAAAAAAATTATAAAATTAGAAAAGTTGGATTGTTTATTTTATTTTATGTGAGAATCTTAAAAATTTATAATGATTAGATAGAATAAGTTGAGATAGTTTCTCGATTCAAACATGTCTAAGAGGTGGTTTAGATTGTGAATTAAAATGAAATGAGTCGAGATGACAGTTTAATAAAATATTATTAAAATAATATCTTTCTTAGCTTAAATGCATGGTTTCAATATTGGTTATATTTCTACATCATTATTTCGGCTTCTCATTCTCTTTAAATGACTTTCAAAAGTATCACAAATTTACAATCCTCCTGAAATAAGGGGAAAAAAATTGATTAGATTATAAGATCTATTTCAAACATATATTTACTAAAAGTACTTTGAAACTTTGACTTAAGCAAACCTCCATCAGTCGTCCAAGTTAGTGTACTTGAAATCAAGTGTCCCAAGTGCCACAACAGAAACCACAAGTGTTACAAGTGCCTCAGATGTCGCAGGTGTCTCAGATGTCGCGGGTGTCTCAAATCACATGTAACCCGTTGTACCTTTTTTAAGACTTTAATATGGTGTACTTTTATTAACATATTTGTGGTCTAATGTAATTTGGTGTAATTTTTATTCACCACAGAGATTATTATGCTTGAGTAATGCATATTTTGCAAACTTTAAAAGTTATTGTGGTTTTTAGCTATTGTATTTAATGATAATTGTGTTCATGACTTCTTGAAACTCTTTACAGCTCATAGAATATAATTAGGTGTTCTTTTGTATGCTCCTCATATACACAGATTATGCCTCTTTCATTATCATTAATAAAACCTATATTTTACTTATAAAAAAAAATGACAAGCAACAATAATGCTTACATATCATTATAGTTATATATATTTCATTTTTTATTTATATGTATTTTCCATTTTTTCTATATATTATGTTTATATATATAGTTGTATATAATTAATTATATAATTAATATTATTTATTATTTATATGTAGTATTTAGTATCAAAGTATTATTATATTATTTAATATATAATTATTAACCATAAATATAAGTATTAGACTAGTATACATTAATAATTTAATATATTAACGTTTTACGTATTTAGTAAGTGTTCGTATATGAACTATAAAAATGATATGTATAAAAATTTATAATAGCCATTAAGTTAGCTATTAAGTATTAATCTTGTTAAATTATTGAACAACTAGTAAGTATAGTATATGATTCTAATATATATTATAGTATTTAATATATTATATTATATAATTCTAATATTTTATTATTATAGTAATTTAATTATATTAGTATACAGTATATAGTACTAGTATATATATTGTTATATTATATATACTAGTAATGGTGAATAATTTTAAAAGTGAATATTTTTAAAAGTGATATTTTTTAATTTTAAAAGTGATTTTTTTTAACTATAGTTAATATAATTTTTAAATATAATTTATAAATAGCTATAAATATAATTTATAAATATAATATAATTTAATAGTTATAATATAAATAGTCAATAGTTATAAATATAATTTAACTATAGTTAATAGCTATAAATATAATTTAATTATAATAATAGTATATAGTAATATAATTTAGTAAGTATTATATAGTATTAATTAATGCTAATGTATATACTAGTACTATATACTATAGTAAAACATTAATAATTAATTTAATTATACTAGTATTATTTAGTAATATAGGAAAATATTTTCATATTTCAGAAGCCACATCATGTCAGTCTCCTTCAAGGGATTGTAATTTCTTTCAAAGAGCTATAGTCACCTTTTAAAGTACTAGGGAGTTACTGTTCAATGTTTAGTTGACTTGTTATCAAGTCCAGTTATAATGCTTTATATGCATACAAATAGATTGCCTTTATAAAATAAGGTACTAATAATACTAATATAATATAGTATATATAGTATTATTATATACTATAGTTAATAGCTATAAATATAAGTTAATTATAAAGAACTATTATAACTAATTTAATGGTAAGAGTTTATTATACTATATAGTACTAGTTAATATAGTATTAGTTAATAGAGTAATAACTATAGTAGTTAATATTATTATTATATAAAATTATAATAGTATTTAATATATAATAATAACTATAGTAGTTAACATTATAGTTAAATTAACATTGCTAATATTTAAATAACAACATCTACTATATTCATATTATATTATAAATACTAGCATAGATTCTTATTACTTAATAGTTATAGTACTATATACTATAGTTAATGGCTTCACATTAATATAATTATAATATAGTAATATATATACTAGTACTATATACTATAGTAAACATTAATCATAAATTTAATCATAATAGTATAATATAGTAAGTATTATATAGTTATTAATTAATACTAATATATATACTAGTAATATATACTATAGTTAATAGCTACACATTAATTTACTTATAGTAGTTCTATATAGTAATTTCATATAGTACCATATAATACTATATAGTATACAAGTACCATATAGTACTATAGTTATAGTAATATAATATACTTCATAGCTATACATTAATTTAATTATATAGTTCTATATTAATATTAGTTATTACTAATATATATACTAGTATGATATACTATAGTAAACGCTAATCATTAATTTAATTTATAGTACTAACAGTACTATATACTATAGTTAAAGTATTAATATAAACAATACTATTATAATTAATACTATATAGTAATAATTAGTAGTAATATATATACTAGCACTATATACTATAGTTAATAGCTACAAATATAATTTAACTATAACAATATTATATATTAATGTACTAATATAATACTATATACTAATATAATTAACTTATCTATATAGTAATAGCTATAAATAATTAATAGCTATAAATATAATATAGTACTATATACTAGTACTATATAATAGTCCTATATATTAATATAATATAGTACTATATATTAATATAGTTAACTTAACTATATAGTAATATATATAATAGTACTATAGACTATAGTTATAGTAGTACTAATACTAATATTATATATTATGGTTAATAATTATAACTATAAATAATATAATAATATTTTGATGCTAAATAATATATATACAACTATACTTAGTAATATATATTAATATAGTAATATATATACTAGTACTATATACTATAGAAACCATTACTAGTATATATAATATAACAATATATATACTAGTACTATATACTATATACTAATATAATTAAATTACTATAATAATATAATATTAAAATTATATAATATAATATATTAAATACTATAATATATATTTGAATTATATACTATACTTAATAGTTGTGCATTAATTTAACAAGACTAATACTTAATAGCTAACTTAATAGCTATTATAAATTTTTATACATACTATTTTTATAGTTCATATACAAACACTTACTAAATACATAAAACTTTAATATATTAAATTATTAATGTATACTAGTCTAATACTTATATTTATGGTTAATAATTATATATTAAATAATATAATAATATTTTGATACTAAAAACTATATATAAATAATAAATAATATTAATTATATAATTAATTATATACAACTATATATATAAATTTAATATATAGAAAAAATGGAAAATACATATAAATAAAAAAATGAAAAATATACAACTATAATGATACGTGAGTATTATTGTTACTTCTCATTTTTTTTAATAAGTAAAATATAGGTTTTATTAATGATAATGAAATAGACATAGTCCGTGTATATGGAGAGCATACAAAAGAACATATAATTACATTTTATGAGCTGTAAAGAGTTACAAGAAGTCATGAGCACAATTCTCATTAAGTACAATAGTTGAAAACCACAATAGCTTTTAAAGTTTGAAATATATACATTACTTGCATAATGATCTCTGTGGCCAATAAAAATTACACCAAAATATATTAGACCACAAATATGTTAATAAAAATACACCATATTAAAGTCTTAAAAAATGTATAACGGGTTATATGTGATCTGAGGCACCTATGACATCTAAGTCACCTACAACATCTGAGGCACTTGCGGCATCTGAAACACTTGCGATACTTGTGGTTTCTGCGGTAGCATCTAAGGCACCTACGATACCTGTGGTTTCTGCGGCGGTACCAGAGACACCTGATTTCGAGTACACTAACTTGGACGATTGATAGAAATTTGTTTAAGTCAAAGTTCCAAAGTACTTTTAGTAAATATATGTTAGAAATAGATCTTATAATCTAATTAGTTTTTTTTTTCTTCCATATTTCAGGACGGTTGTGAACTTGTGAGACTTTTGAAGGTCATTTAAAGGGAATGACAAGCTGAGACAATGATATAAAAATATAGCCAATATTGAAACCATGCATTTATGCTAAGAAAAATATTATTCTAATAATATTTTATTAAACTTTCACCTCGACTCATTTCATTTTAATTCACAATCTAAACCACCTCTTAGGCTTGTTTGAATTGAGAAACTATCTCAACTCATTTTATCTAATCATTATGAATTTTTAAGATTATCACATAAAATAAAATAAACAATTTAATTTTTTAAAATTTAAAATTTATTTTTTAAAATTTTAAAATAATAATAATAAATAATATTATAATAATATCTTATTCAACTGTTATCTAAATACATTTCATCACATCTCATTATCCAAATGAAACCGTAAATATCCCTTTGTATTCATACACAAGTCATTTTATTTATCATTCTTTTATCACACAATACGTCATAATTGATTTTTTACTAGATTAAAGAAATTCTTTAAATTTTTATTTATACATCATATATTTAGTAAAAAAAAAAATCTATAATTTGTGATATAGTAACGATGAAAAGAAATTCTTTATATACAGCCGACGGTACTTTAACCTTTTGAGAAAGTAAAAATTTTAAAATATTCTCGATCAATTGGTAATTTTTATTTAGTATTAAGTTTTATTATCTTCATTTTTATTTTTATTATCTTCAATGAAATTTGTTAGCGTGTCATACGATGATAAATAGTAGAATTATTAAACTATTAAAAATATGTGAAATTAATTCAATTAACAACGCAAGGAAAACTTTATTTAAACTTCAAACGTGTAAACATCAATTAAATAGGACATAACTTAGGTTTCGTTTGGATTCAGAAGTGAGTTAATCTCATCTTAACTCATTTCTATTTTATTATTATATTTTTATAATTTTTTATATAAAATACAAATTCATATACATATTTTTTAAATTCTAATATATATTTTTCAAATTCTAATACATATTTTTTAAATTTTAAAATAATAATAATATTAAAAAATAAATTAAATTTATCTCAATTCATCTCATCTCTAAATCCAAACAAGTCTTTAAATAAACGTATTATTATTAATTATTTTTTACTTGTCGCCTATCGAATTTTAATCAAGCTCATGTTTGTTAAATCAGAGTCAAATTGTGCACAAACAGTACTCATAGCCGACTTTATTTTAAAAGTAACTGGGCTGACGTGGCATATTATGATTGGTGAGCTGCTTTCTTTAAACCGATCTTCAAAATTCTTTTTTTTTTTTTTATCTTTTTACATATTAAGTGAAGAGAATTCCTGGGGGGCAGACGGGCTGCCCCCCTCCATGCAAACAGCCCCGCCGCCACCGGCGGCTGCTCCGTTTGCTCCATGGCCGAATTCCCTCTTAAATTTATCTACATTTTATTTTTTTATTATGTTTTTTATTATGTTTTTATTTTTTTATTGTGTTTTTTATTATGTTTTGTTCATTTTATTTTTTTAATATATTTTTAATCTTTATTTTTTTATTTTTTCATATTTTTTCATGTATTTTTCATCATCAAGCAGCCTAACTAATGTTGGGCTGCTTTGGACGGCGGGGACAGCGTCACCCTTAAGCGAAATCTATTTTTTATAAAAATTTATACGTAATGTATCTGTTTAAATTTTTTACAAATCATTTCTCCGCCAGTCCATTAAATGCGCTATCACCTATATCCTATAGCCACGTGACTAGTGGATATCCTACAAATCATGGTACCGTCCCTACCAGCTGTTGTGGTCCTCCTACTTTGCATTCCATTAGCCGTCAGGGGCTGCCTTTGTTTTCTCACTCACTGTTTAAGAATATTTTTATTAAATTATTTAAAATTATTTTTTTAAAAATATAAATTTATATATTTATTAAAAAAATTGATTTTTATTTAATAAAAATATTTAATTTTTATTAGACAAAATTTTAACTTTATTATTTATAAAAAATACTTTTATTTTTTTTTCTACTTTTATTTCTTAACTTTTAATTAAATATGACTAATTATTTTTTTTTATAAATGTATAAATTTATAATTTTTGAATGATACTTTTAAATAATTTAATGATAATGTTTTAATTCGAAACTAAAAACTTAGCAATCCTTTGTTACGAAAATAAGAAGTCTTAAGAGTATTGATATTGGTCCCATAAAAATAAATCATCAAATTTTGATAAAAAGTATAAATTTGCATACATATAAAAAAAATTCGTTATATTTGATTAAATATAATAAAAAGAAAGTGTGAAAAATAACATAAAAATATGTTTTGCTTAATTTTTGAATAGTAAATCGTCAAATTTTATCAAAATTTAATAATTTATTTTGATAAGATCAATATCAATACTCTAAATCTGATTTCAAAAGTCTTTGAATCCGATTATCTTATTCATTAATCGTCTTAAAAGAACAGCAAAATAAGAGAGACAATACATGCAAGGAACAGAACAAGACTGCCAACAAGATGAAAACAACAGGACAAAGAAGAAAGTAACAAGTTACGTGCTTTGGTGAACTTTAGCTGATGGGAATTCACAATGAATAAAGAAGTAACAACAGAAGTACAACTACGAGATAGACTTTTCTGCAATTTGAAATCCAAAAGCCTCCTAGTGAGGAATTGTTAACAAGATTAAAGTACATGAATAAAGCTTAACATAACCCCAACTAATGACTCCTTGACCATGCTGATATGCATAATATAATTTAAAAGACCAGGAGATCAGGGCGAGAAGGAGATAAGAGACAAGAGACATTGCCCTCAAAAGTTCAACTTTATTAACAAAGTGCCTACCAAATTAACAGGTAATAAGCAATAACAGTGAGACAAACTCTCAGTTTAAGCTCCCTGCCATTCCTTGCGGATATCGAATGTGTAATTGATCTCCAAATAGCACTTGTTATCATCGTCAACAAACTGAAAATAGAGAAGGGAAAGAAAAAGGATAGGAAGGATATCAGTGAGCGTGTCCAACTGAGTTAGAAAAGTGATCCATGTTAATATATAAAATAATAAAATCTCTTTCTATTAACTTAAATTTTTTATAAGTGATGATTTTATACGCAGATGTTCTAAATTCGAATCCTAATTCTACATTTAATTAAATGTTTTATTTGATAAACTTATTCATTGAAGAGAAATCTGGTCTACAAATAAAAGGTATATAAAAATATAAAATAATAAAATTTATTTATTCCTATCAACTTAAATTTTTGAGACAAATTATGATTTGACAATCAATCTATGTTGTTCAATTTTCCAACACTGGAAGGCCCACAATTTCGAGTTTCACATGTATCTTTATGATGCAGTCAAAACCTTCATTCTTTTCTCAAGCACTAATTGGAGTAAACAAATTCATAGCTAGAGGTTGCATACATGCCAAAAAGTAAACAACTTTTATAGCAGAATTCTCCCTCAGATAATTTCACAGAATTAGAGTAAACCAAAGGCTAAAGGCAGCATAGAACATTAATTGGTTGAACCAACCTTACTTCTAGCAGAGTAGGACCCTCTGGCAAACATTCCTGATGGTGTAGTCTCTTCGTGCATCTCATGTGTGTAAGGCTCTGCCTGAGGACTGAAGGTTCCAATCATTTCCTTTGTGCTGTCCACTGGAGCAAGGAATTTCATAAGACAGAACAAGTTGAATCCAGTGATTATTATAAGTATCAATTCTTAGCATAAAGTCCAAATACTTGTGTGGAAAGAGAGAGAAGAGTAGAGAGAATTACCCTTCAGACCAGCTTTCCACACAGTGTTAGTGTATCTGAGACCCGAAACAATGTTATTGCTGACCTGGAAGGTGAACTTCAGGCTGTACTGGCTTCCTTCCTTCAAAGTAAACCACAGACCCTTGGGTTTCCCACTCTCGGGAATCGGAAGAATGATATCAGGTCTTCCAGTGGACTTAATCGCAAGGCTCAGGATCTTAACATCTGGCTCTAGAGTCTCTATATCAACGGAAGAAAAAGAAAAAAAAAACAATTTGGATTTGTATTTTTCTCCCTCCATTTTAATTGCAACCACACAAAGTTCAAAGCCAAGCAATTTGGAGAAAAACAAATTGATTACCTCCAACAGAATTGATGTCTACACTCCCAAGAAGTTGTTCCTTCCATCTTCTCAAGCTCTCGTCATCCTGTATGACAAGTTATAGTTAAAAGGCGAAAATAAAAGAGAGTTTAATTCATGTAAAAGCATGCAGAGAACAAACCTTATCCTTTTCGATTTGTTCCTTCAGAGTGTATTGAGGACCCAACTCTATCTTCCTTCCTTCCTCATCTTCCTCATCCTCAGTTGCATAAATAGAACTCTCACTCATTTTCCGTACCAGCTCTCCCGATTCGCCAGTATTTCCTTCATCTTTAGCCGCTTTTCCAGTTGTCTTTGTTTTTGAAGCTTCACTGTTTTCCTCACCCTCGTTGTTTTTCTCTTCATAACCCATGCTTTTGGAACTTGAAACCGCTTCGGCGGCTAAAGACATCAACAATCCATTAACAGTGACAGACAGAACAGAATGGCACAGGGACGAGAGTCGCCAAATGAAAGAGCAACTCAAAACATAACAAAAATGCTCGCAAAAGCTAAAGAACACAAAGAAAAAGCCAAACAAAATCCCACTAGCTAGGAAGAATCTCTAATGAAAACAATTGAAAAAAATTAGGGAACCCCAATAGAAAATGGATAATAATGATAACGGTTTAGAAGGGTAGTTGGGTCAGAGAATCCCAGAAAGGTCAGTAGCAAAAAAATAAAAAATAAAAAAAACCCACAAAAGGAGAACCCTTGTAGCAAGGAAGAAGAAGGGGAAGAGAGAGAGAAACTATTCGGGAAGGTTGAGAAAGAAAAGGAAATGGTCATGTGGTGATCCGAAATTTCCAACTTTCCTAGTGCGCGCGCGAGAGATAGAGAGGTGGAGAGATCGTGAGGGTCACTCCTGCACAAGCTTCCACGAAGACCAAGATTCGAGGAGAGCTTTTCAATTAGTTAAACTCCACACACTCAGACATAACGAGATGAGACAGCCTAGCCTAGGATTGGGGATTGGGTGGACTCAAGATGCCCCTTTGACCCTTTTTTGCTAATGCATTTAGGGTCCGGTTTAGATTTAAGAAAGAGTTTAATTTATTTTTTTTATTATTATATTTTTTTAATTTTTTATATAAAATATAATTTTTAATATAATTTTTTTAAATTCTAATATATATTTTTTAAATTCTAATTCAAAATTTTCAAATTCTAAAATTAGAATAATATTAAAAAATAAACTAAACTTATCTCAACTCATCTTATTTTTAAATCTAAACAAGACTTAAGTTACACTGATTTTTTTTTTAAGAGTAATAATACTTTATAATTGTATTATTATTTGTCTATTATTTATAATTTTTTATTTTTTAAGTATTTTTTTAGCATTCTTAATTATTAAAAAAATTAAAAACATATAATTTTATTAATAATTATTTTCTTAATCATTAAGTAAAAAAAAATTTAAAAATAAAAAAATAAAAAAAGTAATAAAGAGGTTGTAAATAAGTAGGAATGGTATCATTTTCCTTTTTTTTTTATATGATTATAATTATTATTTTGGGTAAGTGGGTATTATTATCATGAAATTATTATGATCGTAGTAATTGGTAAATTTGTAATTTGGAACATGCTTCAGCTCCAACTTCCTTTTTTTACTTTTTTAAGGGATAAATCTGGTCTGTGTTTCAGATGGTTGTAATGTAGTGCCTCCTTCTCCCTGTTGTCCTCTCCTCCCCCTACCTAATATGGTAATGGATTGTACAATTTTGAATCTCAAAGTTTAAAAAGATTTAAATTTGAATCTCAAGTTTTTAAATCTTCTTAAATGAGAATATAATGCGGGGCGGTGCTACACGTTAGTGCAAAAAAGTTCTTTTTTTTTTTTTTGTTTTTTTTATATCATTTTTTAAATATACTTAAACATTTAAAAAAAAATCAGAATATTATTAAATAATATTTACTTAATCATTAAGTTTCAAAACAAAAACAAAAAAAAAAAAAAAAAAAACCCAGTATACACCAACGGTGGCACCGAATGGTGCATAAAGCATTTTCCTCTAATGCATGCATGGTCTATAAGTCTAAAAATTATTATATCAAGTTTTAATACAATTTCTTTTTTAGAATTCTTTCTACAAAGAGAAGTTATATATACATATATGCTGAGTTTAGCTAAATACAAGTAAGTGTATTATCACATCAGTACATCACTTATTATGGGTCATTATTTAAAATATATATATATATTAATGCTTTTTTAACGCCATATATAGCTAGTGTGAAAGACGTCCAACTAAGGATGTATTGGATGTGTAAAAAATAAATCTTATAAATAAAATTTTCATATAATTTTTTGTAAGATATCATAAATGACTTCTATAATTTTCTCATAGCACGAGAATGGTCACCTAGCTATAAGGCTAAATATCCTTTTTATTTTTTTATTATTTTTTTCATGAATTTTTTTATAATCTTAAATATTTTATAAAAAAAAAAAAATCATAAAATCATTTAAAAATATTTTCTTAACAATTAAATAAATAAATAAAGCATCAATCGGTGACTTTTGTAGTAATGCATCTTCGGTGGATGCAGCATTTTCCCTAATTGAATACCACGTATTTTTCTCTCTTGTTTCCTGACTCATCTTTTCGTTGAACAAAAGGAATAATTCATTGTATCAATAAGCTTGTAAATATAAAATTCTCAATTTAAAAATAGTTCCAAAGCATAATTGAGGTGATATTTTTAAAAATGACGTGTTTGAATATTACATGATGATTGCACTAATTTTAATCCATAATATAGAGCAATATTATATATAATTCTCAAATGAGGACTATAATATAAGTTTAGCATTAAAAAAAATTTTGAAATTATAATAATATTATTTTAAAATAATTATTATTTTTTATTTTATCTTCATTTATTAATAGAACTGTAATGCAGTCTTTTATTCAAGACTGCAAAAAGAATTTTTCTTAATAATATAATATCGACATTGTATAAGTGTGCAACAAAAGCCTCTGGTGAAGGCCTACAGCGCATTAAATTGTGTACCAATTGATAAGATTTTGGCATGGTTTTCGGTTGATTGAAATAATGGACAGGGTCCACACCTGCTCGTGCAAACCTTACAAAGAGTGGACTAGTCCTCATAATGATTTGAGGTACATTCATGAATTTGGTCCAGCATTGCTACTTACTAATTCATGGCATAAATAATGTCTGCCAGATCAATTCTGCTATGCATTTTTAAATCTCTATAAATTATTTATCAGCAGAACATTGTACAGATCACTCATTTTCTTCAATTTCCCTGAATATTTCTTGAGGGTCGTGAGAATATGTTGGAGTTTACTATTCCCTTAATATTAGCTAATGATACAGAAGTTATTGATTACAAAACAAGCAACTAAGTGAAATAAAATACTGATTCCTGAATGCACACACAAAAGGAGATCATCATAAAACTTTACCATAAACAGCACCTTTTCCACATCCAAATCCATGCATAAGAGGACAGGACACTACAATAACTTACCACTGCAGTTTCATTTGCAGTGACAATTATGGGATGGAAATAAATCCCTACAAAAAAAATTATTTATTTATAACAAGTTATTTTTTATCAAAATAATTATTTCATGTTAAAATAAATATATTTTTTTTTATCACAAATAGTTATTTTTATTACGAATAATCTGTTACAAATACTCAAATTTTTATTTTTATTTTTTATAGTGGATTTATTCAAGTCTTTCACAGATATTTTTCAGTACCCATTTTAACTACGTAAGAGTGTCATATATTATGCAAGAATCACACGAAACAGGATAGCAGAGAATGAAAAGAATTTGAAATGATAGCACAGTTAAAATCCAATGATTGAAAAAAAAAATCCAATGAATATGTAAATGAATTTGCTTCTATATAGCATAAACTGAGTCCATTGTATTTTTCTTAAAAAAAAAAGGAAATGTTTGAATGGAGCCTTCATCAAGCCATTGATGCCACGTCAGCTGTTATTTAAAAGAGAAACGTCTAAACTTTAGCCTTCCCATTCTCCACTCCACACACTTCTGCTTATGAGGATTTTTTAAATATTTTTTCCATGCGTTTTACTCTCTCGCACCTTCTATCAAGAGTCAACATCAACAATAAAACATGAGAAAATTTTTAGAACATCCACTAATGAAAGCATCCATTGTACTCATAAATAATGCTTAGGAGAAATTGACCAATTTATCCTTAAATATTACTCATAAGTACAATAAATATTTTCAAATAGTAAATACTCTCTAGCATTGCTCATAAAACATACCTCCTAATATTAGAGTCCCAGTCCCAACCAGGCCAAAGCCGAAGCAATGCAACGAACCCAAGCCATCGTTGCCGGCAACACCTTCTGAGAGAAACACGTTCTCCTCCACGACTTCGCCCATCTGCCACAACCTTTCACTACCGACAACTCTAATCGACCAACAAAACTCAAATTCAGCAGGTGCTGTGCTATTGATGCTATAAAAATCCTCTTTATACCCACTTTCTCTCTCTATGGCAATCTCTCTCTAAAAAATTTCAATAAAATATAGATCAAAACACTCACAGAAAAATCACATTTCTCTTCTCTACAATCTGGATCTCTATAGGTGATTGTTGTTGAGAGTAAAATTAATATTTTGCAGAATTTCATTTTTTATTGTTTAATTATGAACAACAAACTAGGGTAAAAACACTAGAATCGGACGTGTTGACCCCTCCATCATCACAATCCGTCGACCCCTCCATCATCAATCCCCTTGACAACACTGGAATCAACATCTTCATTGCAATGGAGACTAATTTCTTCTGTTCCCTTGTTGCAAATCGTCACTTTTGGTAACCCTTATCTTTGCCAAACCCAATGAAAAACACAGTCGAGTTTGGATTGGATGCCAGCGCCGGATGTCGCCATTGGCAGAATGCCTCTCCCCGACAAAGCTCGTCTCCTCCCACTTCTTCGAAGGCTTTGGTTTTGAAGCTGAAGTCGAAGCCGAAGCCGAAGCCGAAGCCGAAATGGGTCGCCCATTGCGGCCAACATTATCACTTTGCTGTCTTGACCGTCTCCTCGACCTTCATCTGAACCTGATTTCCATGGCATTCGGCGGCATAACTGGTAGCTTTGTGCTGTCTCCACTTGTATTATTGTGGTCACTGCTGCTAGTTTTGGTGATGTGGGCTGGAGTTGCTCTGAGGGATCATTGTTGGCGAGGTAGAAGCTACGAAAGTGAGAGAGGGAGAAAGCGACAGAGCATAAACCTTTTCACTTAAACCGGTTTGCCACGTAAATGGTGTGTAGAGTGGGAGAATAGAGTAATGCTAGAGAGCAACCACACTCAAGTGCATACACTCAAATGAACAGTAGTATAAACAGTAACATGCTACTATTCATGTTAGTGTGTGCACTTGAGTGTGGTTGCTCTCCATCATTTTTGGGGAGAATAAACCGGTTTAAGTATAGGCTTTCTCTATTTAAAAACAAAAAAATCTTGAAAATAAAGTCCGTATAGAAAATCAAAATCTCCATTCTTAGTGCCGAAGCTTCTCTGGTGGACAAAAAGCCACCTTCTAGTTCATCTTCTTCTTCTGGTTCTTTATCTTCAACTCGCGTTCTAGTCTGGTAAGTGGGTTCATCTTCAACCTTTGTTTGTCTTTCCCCTCCTCAAAATCAAAACAATCAATCTCACATTTTCCCTCCCCTCGCTCTCACCTTTTCCCTCCCTGAAATCGCTAACAATCATCTTCAACCTTGAGTCTAAAGTAAATCTCACAGTCGATTCAATCTCTCGCCTTCTGCATTTTTTCTAGGCGTAGAAGACTCATGTGGTTGATCTTCAACCTCGTTCAAGGCTGGTAAGTGAAAGTAACCTCTAAACCTAACCAAAATTGACCCCTCTTTATATATAAAATCGACCCCTTTTATTAAGATGATGAGCAAATTTATTTGAATTGTGAAATCTTTGAATGACAATTGTACTATAAGCATAAGGTACCTCATTAAGCAAAGCATGCACTTCTGAAGATTTACTCATTGAATTTGAATATTCTGTGTTAGCTTTTTTTTATTATTAAATTTGTATACTGAAGTCTATGGAGTAATTCGGGCCAAGAGGCAGGAGAAATGTAGCTTTTGAATATTTGTATGGTTGGCTGTATTTGGTGAAAATGAATTGATTCTATTGTTTTGTTTATAAATATATATTTGATAATATATTTTCTAGAGAGTATCTCACACACCTTTTGAGCTAATATAAAACTTGACTTCTATGTCTTGCTTATATACAGATAGGCCTGTTTATTCAAGTTTCGGATTTGAAAATTCAGATTTGAATGATGAGTAATTTTCTTGAACCTCTTATATGAAAGTGCCAAAACTATCGAAAAATAAAGAAATTTTCTTAAACAGGCCTATATACAGAGTTTGCTAGTAGCTTGGGAACCTAATAATCTATTTGATGGGGTTTTATCCACTCGTATCCTTTGTTGGTTAATCGAGGCGACTAAATGGTTTTGGTTAACTTAATAGCCTTTTTATTTGGCTATTATCTTGACATTAGATTTTAGATATGTATCTCCCCTAAATCCACATGGTCGAGAACATAGAAAAACCTAATGCAAGAAACCATTAAGTCAATCGTTTAGATTATGGGCCCTGAAATCAAGTGGAGAAATTTGTTGACAAGCTTACTGGGAAAGAGAGAGGAATACTCGAATTTGGTTTCGTTTATGTATTTGTTAATTTTCTTCATATCTCATATCTTAAAAAAATAAAAATAAAAATAGATAAATAAAAACTTCTTCGTATCTTAACTGAAAGTAGAGTGCTCTTTGTAGTGAATTGATAACATAATATTTCTCTAATTTCTCTTTCAAGTATTGCTATCTTGACTTAATTGATACAGAAAGTAAAGAGGATAGACCAGATGGACGAGAAACTGACGATGGCACTATCGGGACACCATAATTAGTGTAAACAGATGGTGATGATATGATTGAGGCAGCAAAGCCGGGGATGAAGTTCAATTCATTTGAAGATTTACAGAGCTATTACAAGCATTATGCTAAGAAATGCAAGTTTGGGGTGATGACACAAAGGAGTGAAAGATCAGAGGATAAAAGTATCATATATATCATTCTCAGTTGTACGTGGGGAGGGAAGGCTCGGGGTGGGGCTTCCAATGTTGCCAACCCATGTCCAATAGGAAAGACGAACTGTAAGGTAATGATTAATGCCACAAGAGTCAATGGAAAGATGAGGTTGACAACCGTCTATAATACACATAATCAAGGCCTCAACCCTAAAAAATTATGCTTCTTTCGATGTAACAAAGAAGTGAGTGAAACCATAAAAGAATCTTAAACACAAATGAGAAAGCTGGCATCCCAATGCATAAGAGCTACGGATTGTTGGTCGTTGGTGCAACTAGATACGAGAACCTTCCATTTTTGCGAAAGGATTATCGCAATTTCATCGATAAGACACGGATTCTACAACTTGGTGCAGGTGGTGCTGGAGCACTTCAAGATTATTTTGTGATGATGCAGTTAAAGAATGACGATTATTTCTCCATTGATGGATTTAGATGATGAGACAAGGTTAAAAAATATTTTCTGGGCAGATCCACACAGTCGAGCAACCTTCAAGTATTTTGGTGATGTGGTCACATTCAATACTAAACCACCAAAGACAGTCGATTCTTTTGGGAGTTGGGTTGATTTCCGAAAATGGCACGGAAACCTTTACATGATTATTCCAGACCTAGTTGTAGTGTATGGATGATATAGCTCCAAAGGCTATTATTATTGATCAAGACAGAGCAATGAGAAATGTAATTGATATTGCCTTTCCAGAAACTCAACATAAATTCAACCTGTGGCATATATTGAAGAAAGTCCCTAAGAAGCTTGGGTCATATGCTGCCTACAAAAGTGGGCCGAAAATTCAGTTAATGAAATGTGTGTACGCCACTCAAACCATTGAGGAATTTAAGAAATGTTGGGACGTGTTTATTAACAATTAACACACACGACTTACGTGACAATGTGTAGTTGAAAAGTTTATATGCGGAGTGTTAGTATTGAATACCGGTCTTCCTGAAAGAGCACTTTTAGGCTCGAATGAGTTCAACTCAATGCAACGTGAGTATGAATGTTTTTTTTTACGGTTATGTGCATTCAAATACAAACTTGAAGGCATTTGTCGACCAGTACGACAATGCGTTGAGGAAAAAAATTTGAGAATGAAAACAATGCAGACTTCCAGTCATTTAGCCTCATGATTCCCTGCATATTTAGGTCCTCAATTGAAAAGAAATTTCAAGAGTTATACACGAACGTTAAATTTAGGGAAGTTCAGCAATAAGTAATTGGTATGCTCGATTTGAATTTTTCTATACTTAAATCGGATGGTGCAATGAAGAGTTATTCGATAAAAGATGAAGTTCATTTTGAGGAGTTCACTAAATTGGCTACATATTCAATAGACTTTAATGAGGAAGTTTGCATTGCAAAGTGTTCATATGGGTTATTTAAAATGAGGGGAGTATTGTGTCGGAATATTTTGGTCGTATTTAGATCTAATAGTATAAAATCACTACCAGACTGATACATTTTAGATCGAAGAAGGAAAGACATCAAAAGAAGATATATGTTAATCCACAATAGCTATGATGAAGAGGATCAAACGTCAAATGCTAATAAATATTCAACCATGATGAATATGCGTTATCAGATGATACCTTATACGGTGGATTCTAATGAGTATTTTGAATATGCAAAAAAGAGGATTCATGAGATGATTGGATTCTTTCGTGAGAACCAACGCCTCCATCTTTGACCCAAACAGGTTTGAAGGCAACGATTTTAAATCTATTTCCTTAAATATTTCTTTATTTCTACTTAAGGGGAATTACAACTTCTATAATTATATATGTCCTATTTAACAGTTCTTTGACCCTAATAGGTTCGTATGTACCCTTACCGACATTGGACACAACTACAGTCGATAGTTCACAATAAGTCAAGAGTCTACTTGTTGCCAGAGGAAAAAGAAGACCCCATGGTTAAGGAGAGCATTTAGGATGGAGAAAGGCTTGCGGAAGGTTAAAGTCAAACAAAATAAAGTATCAGTTAGAGAGAAACGTAAACTGGTGCATGTTTTAACATTAGGAGAAATAAGAAGAAACTTGTTCATGTGTGTTAGATTTATAATGTAACCTTAGCAAAATGACTATTTTTACTTGTTGCTTTATTCTTAGTGAAATGGATTAGATACACCCGAAGGAGATACACCAGACATGGACACATGCTGGAATTTTTTGGGGCCATCAGAAGTAAATATCACCAGTTTTGGACAAGTGGAGATATATTATTTGTTGTCTCCCTATATTTGAGTTGTTGTGTGCCTATGGAAGAAGTAACCATTACATTAATAATATTTTGAAATTTGTTATTCATGGATAGCCTATTTGAGACAGATCAACTTTTGACTGCAATGGAACCCAACACCGAGAAATAGTGACTGAAAGTCAAAAAAGTGTAATATTTCTAACTTTTAAAATTTTAATAGTAGTACTTACATTACATTAGTGTTTGCAAATTACCTTACAGATGCAATTTGGGTTGGATGAATCACAATCGGCACAATGATATGGTTGAATTTTGATATTTGCAAATTTTCTCTCGAAACTTTATGGACTTAGATGAATAATATTTATTAATGGTTGGTTCTAAATATCATTTTCTTGGCACACTACAAAAAAACGAGTATCCATGACTGATTATTTGTTACGAAGATGACTATTTACTGTAAAAATGACTCATTTTGATAGGGAATAACCATTTTGATAGAGAATAATTGGCTACAGATAACCAATTTTCTTAGTGTGGCAAATATGTGGATGTAGGTATATCTTGTCAGTAAAAGGAGATAATGGCAAATGTGTGTAGATGTAGGCATATCTTTTTGAATGGTAACGTGGAATAAATAGAAAATTACTTATAAATGGAGCTTCTTACAGTGTCTCTGTTGGTTGGGTGTGTGTGCAAGTGTTACTTGAACCTTTAGATAAAATTCTAGATCTTTTAATTATACTATCCTGCATTCTTAGACTTCAAAAATCAGCAAAGTCTATTCAAGTTCACTTATATTATATTTGACCAAAGTGTAAAATGTTGTAAAAGATATTGTGGATTTATCATTTTTCTTATTAAAATGAAATTTTTTGTTGTCCTTTTAAATGTAGGTTTTTCCCTTTGGCTTTATTTCTCACCCAGTTAAATTTTAGATTGTTGCACTATTTCTATATTGACGCTGGGGGGTATTTCCCCTTTCTTTTTTAGGCACAACAGAATATTTCTAGCTTGAAAAATATTGTTGGAGAGACCAGGAAGAAACTCAGTTCATTGGCATATAATTTAATTACAGTTCTTTAGGATATAATCGTATGATGCTCGTGTCGGGAATGGGGAAAAAACAAGAAAAAAGAAATAGAAAAAGTGTCAAATTACCTTCTAAATATGTAATGGATATAAAATGCCTTGGGACAGTCTGGTGTTCTGTAGTGCATGTATTTTGAGACTCATTGTATTTGTTAGTTTTCCTTTTTTTTTTTTAATTTTTTTATTGTGTACGTTGATAAACTCAAGTATTTTAGGGACCTATTATCAAAATTTCGTCAAACCATTTTCTATTTTAATTTAACTAGTTGGAAGTACAATAATTTGCTTGGAAAGCGTCGTTCATGTCAATGCATGTTGATAAACATTCTCGTACATATGCATCGTTATTTTGATTTTCCTCTCAAGCCATAGGAAGCACCAATTTAAGGACTACAAAAGTGCTCCACCACTTCACTCTCCTTTCCTTTTACTTCCTTTCTATGGCGAGCTTTTTGTTAAACCATTATTGTGTGCATGAAATAAAATAAAGGTAGGGACATTTTGTGAATGATAAACACAATCATTCACAAAATGTCCCTACCTTTATTGTGTGCATGAAATTCAACTCAAAATGTCCCTGGCTTGTTCAATATACACAAGCAAAGCATATCAAGAATTTGAAACTTTTTTTTTTATAAGTAAAAGAAAGTGATATAAACCATCAAGCTATAAACAAGAATTTGAAACTTTTCATAACACAAAAATCAAAAAGCATATCATGTCAACTACAAAGCTTAACAAACCTAAAATCCAACTATTACATTGAGTCACTAAACATTATAGATAAACTTCTAACACTTAAACTATTAACACCAACTACACCAATATCCAAGTTAGTAAGTAACAAGAAACACCAACTACTAAAGCCCAATACACTCGGAGTTGCATGCGTGAATGTCTTATTCTAACCTTTTGCTCAAGAAGCGCTATCTCTTTTTTCAGAAATGCCTCATCTCTATTGAATTGCATCATTTCTCTCTTCAACAATGCATCATCTCTACTGGATTGCACCATCTCTCTCTTCTCAATCTCAATCGCCCTCTTACGAAGCCCAATCTCCATCTTCTTAATATCGTCGAGTCTCTTCTCAACCTCTTTCTCCTTCCTTAACTTCATATTTTTCTTGCTTATAGTTCTAGCTCTATGCATTGATCACTATTTGCCCACTTGAAATATTTTTAGTATGGTAATCCTTGATTATTTTATACCTATATAAAAAAAGTTAGATCTGGGTAAATATTAATGAATTTATTAAAAATGTACCGGTCATGTATTTACATTTATGTTGTACTTTGGACACCCTAAGAAGGGTTATCTTGGATTTCTTATAGTATTTGAGTATCTCAATATAGTTTCAAGCTCACAGAAACACAATGGTTGAGTCAAAGTACATATCATTTTGGATAAAAAATATAGTGAAGATGACAACATTTCTAACATATGACAGAGACATAATTAAAAGCCCCACATATCAAAAGAAACTTGTTGAAATTCTGAAAAGTTTTAGTCGTATCACACCAAAAAAAAAACAAAAACAAAAGAAAAATTGATATTAACTGGTTGTATAACACCAACGAAAAAAAAAGAACAATTGACTTATACAGTTCATATACAGACTTCCAATTTTCTACCAACCAACAGTATACAGCAACTTCAACAAAGATAACCAATCATCAATAGACAAAAGAAAGGAAAAGGAAAAGGACAATTAACCTATGGGTGATTTTTTTTCATCAATTACATTCTACGCTTCAGTTTATACTATGTATCAGGTAATCTAGAGTAACTCTTATATTGAAATCAAACTAGAGATGTCTAAGCCAAGAACTCATCTTGAGCATAGTTTTGAAACCATGTTGTACCGACCGGTATTTCAGAAATATACCATACTGGCCACTTGACCGATACAAAAAAAAAAGTCATGTTTTGAACCAGATAAATTTCGGCCCTTTTGGCTAGTGCCGGTCGATATTTTGAATTTCGACCAGTATCGAATTTCGGATTTCGGCATATTCTTTTTTTTCTTTTCTTTTTTAAGTGGGTTTGCTTTTTTTTTTTTTTCCCTTTTTGTATATAAAAAAATTTATATTATGTTTCTGTGAACTACAAAAAGAATAACAATTTTATTTTTTTATAGTTTATACGTGTATATATAATTTATTTATGTATAGACTATTCTGAAATAGTACACAAAACTATACCGGTACTGAAATATTTCATTCTAATATCTTGACAAAAAAACATCTAGTATAGTATTCAAAACATTGATCCTAAACCCTGCCATTGACCACTAGGATGCACATTGGGGAGTTACAAAATACAATTGACCAGTAAGGTTATAGTGCCTGATTGTCGATGCCCCCATCTATGCTTGGGATCGCGCGTGAACTGAAATGTCAGGGATGAGCAACACAAGGAAGTCCACCCCTCATTATATCGTACATATGCGTTTTTTTTTCTTAATAGCAAATGAAGGTTTTCGCAGCGAAAAAAGGTTAAGCCTTTCTACAAATATGCATTACATGATTTAATAATTCTAATATCCCAAAATAACTTCATTAAGATAATAATAACATAATTCTTTAATTTATAAATTGTTCTTTCTTCCAAAACAGTGGAAGACGTAAAATACTTAAGTAAAACAAAAATTAGTAATCAAGTGCTGACCCCACGACCCACTATTTAGAAGGAGGCTCGTCCTTGATCTCCTTAATAACAGGATCAAAAAGAAATCTGGTCAATCCTACACGTACGCTAAGTAGGAGGCTCATCCCCGCCTCCGAAGTATAGATGCGATCCATGAAAATAGACCCATCGGACCCCAAAGAAAGACAACACCCTGTGCATTGCTGTCCGGGGGGCTTGTGGATCACCTTCCATCGCATGTCTTCTATGAACTGGCTGTACAAGATAAGAGTCACTGCATCAAAAGGGGATGAGGTCACCAGACCATCAAAGGTTTGGGGAGTCTCCCCGATCCTCACTGTCTTCGCTTCTATCTTTTTCTACCACTACTTCTATCATCCCCCAACAAGGAACGATAATGGGAATATAAATGGGTGAGATTTCAAAAAATGTCAGTAAGTACATAAGTATTTCAACAAAAGCATTTCAAGTATATCTTGAAGTGAATAACAAACAAACATATACACACTATGCAACATGAGACTCATGACTTAACTAATGCACATGCTCATGTCAACTTTCATCTTCTTGTCTTTCTTTAACTTAAAACATGCACCTGCTTATAAGATCATGTAACAATTTCTCTTGAATCATATTTTCAAAAGACATCATTTTCGTACACTTTTCGTCATTTCTTATCTTAGGCGCCATTTACTTATTCATATCTTTCTTGTGGTTCGAAAGTCGTTCTTTCTTGTCATGACTTCTTATTGGAAAGCTCATAGTTTCCTTATGCTCCGTGTGTTCCTCGCTAGTTACTGTCTTACCCGACGACCACTCAAGCCTAAGTGAATATGTTACGTGTTACCGCAACACCCGCAAATTACTCAAGTTAGGGCGACTACGTTATCCGCTTTTCGTCACTCGGTGACTACTCAAACTGAGCAACTACAACCTTATTCTTATATTGGTAAGGCAAAAAGCCTACACCGCTCTTAGGCACCTACTAGCATTAGGTGCGATCACGCTTTAGACACATTCTGGAGCCATACATGGTCCACAGACTGTTTTTCGTCGACCCAGAGGCTTTCACTCGATTTTAAACACTCCTGAGTGAATAGAGAGTTTTACTGGGACACTTCCCCATCCCAGCCTTTGGGGTTCTTATAAAACCTTAATTCTTTTTCTTTTGAAAATATGTTTGACTCAAAAACATGATTTTCATGCCGTATGCATGGGACATGCGAACCCTTAACGCTAATCATGCAAAAACCCGAGACGAACCCGAGTACACACTTAGCTATCTTCTTTCATAAGTCATACATCACACCATTTAATTTACCATTCATGCATAAACACATAAATGGGCCTAATGGGTTGAGTGGGGTGCTTGGCCTCCACCCCTATGGTTGGGCCATTACCACCTAGAGTTTCTTCCTTCTATTCTCTTCCACATACTCATTAAACCTTAGTAAAATTATTGAAATAATTTTAGCTTCACAAAAAGGGGTTGACCGAAACCCTATAGTCTCTGAAACTTAATATTTTAAATCTCTTCTCTTCAAACCAAGTAGCACACTTAATTCTCTATGGGAAAACCGAAAATGACACCATTCCATTCTCCTAGTTTTTATGCTTCTAATCTCTCCATACATTCAAAGTTTAAACCTTACATGAAAGGATAATTCATTATAAAAAGTTTAAACCCTAGAAGTTCTCCAATTCGAAAACCCATAGGTGCATCATCCCCATTTTTCTCAAGTTTCAAACTTTTTCTCATCAAGCGTGCATTTTATCACAATCTACCATGTTACTCATGATATATACGTACCAAGAACAAAATATCTACATCCACCAATATTTTATAAATATTTATCCTAGCATGATACTTTAACAAAACATGGATTTTGCTACTAAATAAACAAAATATTTCTTCAAGTAACTTATTCTACATCATCTAAATTTCAACAAGCTTAACCTTAGTCATGCATGCGTATATCATGTTAATTTCTTCAAACAACCATATATCATATTGATTTCTTTGCAACAAATTGACTAAATCCACCAATCATATTATAAACTTTCAAATCTAAAGGAAATCATAGGTTGTAAGCATGGATTCACACTTAGCTAAGTATAGCATTTTCACTAAAAAATTTCATCATGGCATAACAAGTAAGAAATCAATCAATACAAACACATTCCCTTAAAAATATACGAGAGATGTTAAAGGCAAAATAAGAATATACTTACAACACTCCCAGTTGGATTAGATTAGATTAGATCTGAAAATATATAAAATATCTCATTAGATCAAGCTATAATCATAGGGTTTTAAAGAAAAGATTTTGAAGAACATAAGGGTGATGTGTGATTTTTTTTGGGCTTCTATGCTTGAACTAACTAAAGATTTCACGAACTAACTAAAGATTTCACTTACCTCTTCAAAAGCACTTCCTCTCAAGAATTTTTATTCATAGCTCCACTATACTTAGAGTGTTTTGATTTATGAGGTAAAAGGAAGCAAGACAATGGTAAGAGTATAGAGAAATGCTTAAGGCCAAGAGGTAGAGAGTGAGGGTGTGTGTGCAAATGAGGTAAGCTTTGTGAAGAAGACCAAAACAATAAGTCATCCAGCCATGTAAGTCCCTTAGGCTCTTAGGTACTCATTTCTCTTTTCTCCTATGGTCTTCTCTCTTTTCAAGCAACTATCAGTCAACTTATCAAATTACCACTCCTTCTTACACTCTTACACACATGTACTTTACACTCTTACAAGATCCTACTTGTCCAAATCACTTAGATTTGGAAACACATGTAGTGATCCAAAAGTAGGGCAATCGACTAACCCTCCAAGTACCTAGCCGAACTCCTCCCTCTCTTTCTCATGATTTCCTTCTCCTCTCTTGTTACATCACTCACTCAATCAATTACTCATGCTCTTACATGTCTTCTCAAGACCCCTCAATAGTCATTCACCTAGATTTGGATAGGATTATATGGGAAACACCCTAAAGGGGTTCGGCAACCTCCTTTCTCCTTGTAACCGAATCTTGCTTCCCTCCTTCACACATCCATCCTTCCTTCACACATCCATCCTTCCAAATCTAACTTGTGTCCTTGACTAAATTTAGTATGATCCTAAGGAGACTAAAATGGAAAATCCTTCTCTCCCTTACACGCCTCCCTAGTATGCCAATGATGAGAAAATCTCATTTTGAGATTTCACACTTCTTCCTCCAAGAAACAACTAGTCAACTTATTACCTACTAGCATTTTCTTCCTTATACCTACTAGTCTTGGAAGACTTAGTAAAACTCTCCTAGAGTGACATGTGTCTTCATGCATTGGCTTTGTTGACTAACGGATTACTCTTATGGGTTTAAGGGCCTACACATCACACTTTGGGCCAATACTCTAATCCATACTCCCAAAACTCAATTCTAAACCCAAGTCTTCACCATTTTCCAACTCAAATCACCAATATTATTATTAAAATAAATAATTAATCAAAATAAAGAGGAAATGAAAAATCCGGGATCGCCACACTAATCAATCTTCATCTCATACAATATAAACAACTAATGAATATAAAAATAATTCAGTCTCCTAATATTAAACTAAAAATGATGCTTCCTCATAATAGGATGACCAAAACAGGGGCATGATAAATTGATATATATTGACTGAAAATTGGAATCATTAACATTGATTCATTGTTTGATGATTAAAAGATTAAAAGAGCATGTATCTTGAACGAGCAATGATTCCAGATTTAATATCCAAAATATCAACACAAAAAATAGAATTGACGAGTAAAATAGACTTAAACATTCCAGATTTTCAACTGTAATGATATTCTTATCAATTTTAAAATAGTTTCTATGGGATGAAAAGAGAGAGTTACCTTGAGAAGTTGTAGTAGTCCACAAAGGACAACAAAAAAGACTCAGTTTTTTGTCCTCAAACAGTCTCCCATACGAACCATTTAAGCTTTCCTCTATCAAAATGAGAGAAAGGGTCACTTTGAGAATTTTGAAAGGGACAAAGACTTTGTATTCTTCACACCCAAGGTCCTGTTACAGATACAAAGTCCAAATAAATGCCACTATATTTTCGAAAATCCAACTAAGAACTTATAATCAACCAAAAGTTATAAGAAATGTAAAAGCAAATATGAGAGTATTTTGAATAAAACCACCAAAAACATAAGAACAAATGAACTGATAAGTTATTTGGAGATTTGATGATCAAGCTATTAAAGGTTCTGAAGATAATAACTAGTTGGAGAATAAACTATATTTACATTGCTCTATCTAAATTCACTTCAAAAAAATTATAGAATCGATCATCTGAATATGGTTAAGAAAGAAAACTCTATTTATTCAATAAGATTTCTCATACGAAAATCAAAACCCAAATATTACAAATCTTGCTAAAAGATTAAGAAAAGAAAACCCAACTGCAGAACAAATCCAATGGTGCAAGAGAAATTAAAACCAATAATGTACATTTCACACCACTAAAATGGGGATTGGGAATACCTATGGGCTAAAGCAATTTCTTGTTGCTTGTTCTTGAGAGAGAGAGAGCTAAAAATGTCGCAAAACTCAAAAGTGGGTTCAGGCTAGGGTTAAGGTCCAAGGGATGATTAAGGTTAGGGAGATTTCGATGGTTAGGATTAGATTTTATAGGAAGAAGAAGAAGCTGAAGAGATGAGAGGATGACATTCTGAGCTTTCAAAGGTGAGCTTTCGAATATGAGGTTTCAACTATACATTATTGGTTGTATTGATATGAATCTCTCACTGACTATACATTCTTAGCTTTCGAATGTCAGTTCTAAAGATGAAAAGATCGATTTCGGAGAATGGCTGGAACGAGGTTGATGATGGGGGGAAAGGTGAAGGGTTGATTTCAAGGAAGGACTGGAACGAAGTCGAAGATGAGAGAGGTGTGATTTCAAGCTGCAATTTTTTTTTTTTTTTTTGAACTCGAGATTTTGTTTTGATTTCAGGAGGAGAGGAAAGACAAACACGGGGATCTTAGGTTTTTTGTTTATTTATTTCTTTTTAAATAACGGCTAACATGGTGTGATGCCACATCAATCAATTACAAGTCACTTGCATAAAGTCTTCCTTTGTAAAGCAAAAATGTCATTGATAGAAATACAAATTACTTAATATCTATTCATTGAATCGCCTCCAGTTTTGTTCTCACGGGAGCTAATGTCTAACTGGTCCAAGTATTAGGAGATATAAAAATAAAAATATATTTGGGCCATTATATAGAGGAACTTCATATATCAATGTGATGAGAGACATCGTAACAATGGGCCTTCCAAATAAACTCATGTTAAAAAGGAGGGAATAACCACCGACCAACTTGGATAAAAAGGGAATACCAAAAAATACGACACTCATAATAGGGCAAATAACTTTGCTTTGTTCAAAATTCAGAAGTCATGGTCTACAAACAATTGCCACAAATAAAATGCATGGGGGATTGAACTGGTGTAAAAAATAAAACAACATTATCACTGGCTTCCCCATTTTCTCAAAACTCTCTCTTTAGCTGAGATTTGGCTATAGTCACCCTTCTTTGATGTATCTAAATCAACACGACTATCTGGAGATGTCTTTCCCAAGATTCTTGATGTTATGAAAGTGAGTGCATTTCTTGGTCCTCGTAAAGCATACAGCAATGGGTTGATGATGACAGCAAGCAGCACCTCACCCTTTGCAACTATAAGATACTGTGAATGCATACAACAACATTAACTATGTGTGAGAGAGAGTACATGCACATACCGGTATTCTTGACAAAACATATTTTTGCAATAATTTTAAAAGGCAGAAGAAGGAAATTTCTTACCATTACTATGATACCCAACACAGTAAGAATTGCTTGTTGTGCTTCTTGCCAGAAATGGTCATCATTGGACCAACCAAATCGTCTGCCCCATCCAAACCAACCACCTCCACCAGCATCACCACCTCCACCTACCTCCTCTCTCCGCTTAATTTCCTTGTTCCATTTCTCAAATTCATCTCTCTTTCCACCAAGGGCACTTTCTAATGCTTTCCTAGCTTGTTCCTGCAACCATAGATACAGCAAAGCTAAATTGATCCTTGACTTAATTTTAAGTTCTCTAGCTTTTTTGTCCGCCAACCACTAGATGGGACAGATTTTAGGTCCGTATATAAAAAAGAAATCAAATAGGGAAAAGAGATGGACCACCTGTCAGTTTAATGCAGACATGATCGTAAGGAACAAGCTCCAATCAGATCTACACAATGACGGGACACCCAAATGGTCTCTTGTATATCTAATACCACTTAATGAGGACATCCTCTATTTATGTTTTATTTGCTTGTGTATTACTTATTTTATTTGGACTTGTCTTGATGGGCTTGGGCCATCCTCTATTTATGTGTTTTATTTTACTTGGACTTTGTGATGATGGGCTTGAATCATTGCAGCCCATTGGCTTTTAGGGTTTATCTAGAGTTTGTTTATTTTGCTATTTAAAGGTTGGTAAGGGACATTGTAGGGCAGACTATGATGAATATTAAATGATATTGCAGACAACCTTTCTCCAATCCCAATGTCTTCTTCTCTGATTTCTTCTTCTTTCTAACTCTTTTCTTATCTCTTTCTCTTCTCCATAACATTATTCTACTTCCTTCTTGATTTTCTCGTGCGTACTACATCACCACTTCCTCATCATGTACTGATATTTTTTGATAAAACCAAAGAAACCTCACTCCAACTACTTTGGGTTGTCTACATGTTCACCATTCAATCCTATCTAAAACCATATTTTGTGTAACAACCTAAGGAAAAATTAAACTGGGCTCATACTCCCAAACGAATATATGAGCTTACAATTGTAGCACCTTGAATCATTATAAAGCCCAATTGCACCTAGTAAAGAACCAATATATGACTTGACACTCAAAGCACCTTTATCATACTCATTACTTCTACCATACTTCTCCCACTCAATCTGAGACTTAGTATGGCATCACAACCTCTCCCACTCAAACCCCTGATGCGCTCATGATGGCCCATGCTAACTGAGTGTCCAATGTTACGTAGTATTATTAACATGTCTATTATACCATTTGAAACGACCTAAGAAAAGCCCAATATACATCTGGACCGATACTCTAAAATGACTGGAAAAAGGTTATAATTAAAGTCCCTTGAATCATTGTAAGCCATGAGAATTTCGCCATTTCAAACAATGTGTGATCCTATTTACCACCTTTCTATCCTCAATCCAGGGTATTACATGTTATATCAAAAACTGTTGCTCATCTCTCACTGCCTGGGTGTGAACCAACACAGAGTGCTGCCATGAATAACCTGAGCAAAAACTAATTTCCAGGATAAAGAACTAATAGAGATTGATTAATAGTAGGTAACATCGCTTTATAGTCAGTAGAACCTACCTTTCAAGGCTGGAACAATCCAAATCATAACCCTTTATCACAACAAGGCCAGATCATAGCAGACATGTTCACCTCTTTTTCTGTTGGATCATAACTGCCATTCACGTTTAATCGGAAACTGGCTGATATTCTTTCCTTGATATCTTGCCATTTGCAACTAGACTGGTTAATGTACCATACTCCATACAGAGGGCCATGACAATGGAATTGTTAGAGGACTGAGTGGTATTACTTATTAATTACCGTGGGAGCTATTAATAGTTGTTATAAGGGGTCCAAATTAAATTTTGAGAAATCAAGGGAAAACTGATGGAGATTATTCTGGAGTTGGTTGGGGTAATTGATGGTTTGAGTTGCAGACCACAACTTTTGTATGTCAAAACCATGATCATTATATATATTTTCTTGATAGGTACCATAATCATTATATATAAGTTTAGAACCTCATACATTTCCCTAAAACCCGAAAGTGTTTGCTTGTGTTTCATTGACAGCCATTGTTAATCAAATCATTTTAAACATGAGGTACAATGTCCAAGGAGTCAAGCAGTTCGTGTGCAAGGGAAACACTAGCTAGGGCTTGATCCAAGTTCTAACCAGTTCACGTACAAAGCAAGAACCAGCACAGACATTAAAAAGCAGGCCCAAAATTCTCATCAGGATTTTCTACTTAGACTTTTTTGCTTAAAAACAAATACCCAGTTGGGTTTACATAGCTCTAATTGTCTCTCTTTTCCAAAATTATACTTCAAAAATCCCAAAAGGGAACCAGGGTTCTCATTTCCTAGTGAAATAAACGTTTGATTTTTCGACTTCTTTTATAAGAGAAATAAATACCCACTTTGGCTTATATAGCTCACTTTGATTTTATCATTTTTCAAAACCACAATTCAAGAAGCCCCAAACGGGACCAGGGCAATCATTTCCAAGCGAAATGAACAACTTTACAAAACCCTACTGAACTTACAACCAACATCTTTCAAGCTTCCGCATTATCAAATATGCCATGAGATTCCATTAAATAAACAAAATTTAAGTACCTCTTTCCGGTTGTCAGAAAAAATGCAAGAAACTCTGCCGTTACAATAGAGTTCCTTTTGTAAAGAGCTCCAGCTCTGGCTTGTATTCTCGTGGCGAGTCGACAAGGTGTGTCGGGTACGAGGTAACCCTGAACGGGAAGACGGCGAGACGGTTGGATTTGGTGCGTTAAGGCTCAGAAACTGCGCCATGGTTTTCGCGTTCCACAACGTTGGAACTAGGGGAATACTCTTTGTTCGGGTTCAAATCCGCGTGAATTATCCTGCAGTGTTTTCTGTTGTCGTTGCTCTGAATCGTTGCGGTGTGTAACGTTTTCCGCATGTATTAACTGAGTAAGGTTACGTCTGTAATTTTCTTACAAATTATTTTATTATCAATTAATATAATCAGTTTATTAAAAATAAATTTGAAGCTTACAACACTGACCCTCAATTTCATGTGATTATTTTCCTTTGTAATTTTTAGAAAATTATTCAATTAGTTATTTTTCAACTGTAACTTTATAATATTAAAATTTGAATATAAAACAGCCTCCTATTCATTTCATCTAATCTTCTGTTTTTTCTCTAAAGGCAAGCATATATTATACCAAGAAATATTTTTGATCCCAACTATTGAGACTCCGATTGGGTTCCAATTTTTTTTTTTTTTTACTTGATTTTTGTTTAAGTCTTTTTAAATAATGTTGTGATTTTTTTATATTTAAAAAAAATGTTTTAATATGTTAAAAAAATCGTGTAAAATAAATATAAAAAAACTAAAAAAAAAAAAGAAATCTTGACCCAATAGTTGGGATTGCTAGCAGCATCCTTAAACTAAAAAGATACAAGGATATAAAGTTCAGTAAGGTGAGAGTCCTCAACAATTATATCGAAATAACAAAAATACAGGATTTTTTTATATTTAAAAAAAATGTTTTAATATGTTAAAAAAATCGTGTAAAATAAATATAAAAAAACTAAAAAAAAAAAGAAATCTTGACCCAATAGTTGGGATTGCTAGCAGCGCCCTTAAACTAAAAAGATACAAGGATATAAAGTTCAGTAAGGTGAGAGTCCTCAACAATTATATCGAAATAACAAAAATACAGGATTTTTTTATATTTAAAAAAAATGTTTTAATATGTTAAAAAAATCGTGTAAAATAAATATAAAAAAACTAAAAAAAAAAAAAGAAATCTTGACCCAATAGTTGGGATTGCTAGCAGCGCCCTTAAACTAAAAAGATACAAGGATATAAAGTTCAGTAAGGTGAGAGTCCTCAACAATTATATCGAAATAACAAAAATACAGCAGAGACGAAAAAAAAAAAAACAAACGATTTCAGAGTTACAAGTGTGGCTCTCATCAATTTCATTAAAGAGATGCCGCCTAAAGTAAATTTAAAATAGTCTGATAAATAAATTATTGAGTTGCGACTAAAAGTCGCAGCGAAAAAAGTGTACTGCATTCTATTGAGTTGGTTTAACTGGAGAGAAATCTCGCACCCACTTTCACTTGATCCCTAGTTAGGAAGTCAGAAAACAGTCACTGAAAGAAAAAACGATGCATCGGAGAATGACTACCACTGACTGTAATGGCGCGTGGGAGCACACGTCACATTAGGGAGAAAATTGGTTGCGACTTGCCGCTTCTGGAAGAATTAAGACCGCTAAATCTAATGATGATGTGCTCCTATAATCTGGCCCAGCAGGACGTGGGATTCATGCTCATGAGACTGACGTGCTGCACGTCTGAGCGTTCCGCTTCGTCCCTTCCATAGATTGATAGTTGTAGGCTCTGATGGTCTAGCACTTGGTAGTCGTAGAAGCCCAATAAGCAGGAGATTGGAGAATCTTTGGACTGTGGACATAAAACTAAGAAAGTTTGCAAAAAGTTAAGAAAACTAAAGAAAAATAAGTCAAGGTAGCCGCAAAGGGCTCGGCGGGCTCAGAGACGATCAAAAATGGTGGAGAGAGAGAGAGAGAGTACCGGAGAACGAATGGAAAAGAGTCTTAATTCATTTCATCTAATCATTACATATTTTTTTAATTCTTACATAAAATATAATAAATAAATTTTAAAATAATAACAATAAATATAATATTTTATTCAACTTTTTATTAATATTTCAACTCACTGTCCAAATTGTAAAGGACGTATTTTACACCACCACTACTGATTATACAATTGACTTGAAATAAATAAAAGAGCGGCATTAATTATTTTGAGGACACTCCAATACCAAAGTCAATAAATAATATAAGAGTAAGTCTATGTAAAAATTGAAATGATCTTGTTTGTTATCTCTTAAAGGTTTTTTGTAGGAGGAGGTGATTTAATGATAATCGTTATTGGTCATTCTTCTCAAATTTGTGTTTTTTACGATCCCTATATTTTAGAAGAAGATAGCTTCTATTATTTAGGAATTATCTTATTCGATATAACTCTCGTTTTAAAGAAATTATTTTGTTCAATATGAAAGTTGTAATTGCTGGTATTTATATCTAATCTGATATCATTTTCGTATGGCTGTGGTCGTGGGCCTTTAGAGCTTGATCATTTTCGGCATAGGATACTAAACCTTTTGGGGCTAATCCCCTAATCATGGGCTGAACTCGAGGGTCCAAATATCCCACCAACAAACCTCACGTTATTCTCTCGTTTACTGCTATTATCTTTCTTGGATTATTGATTACTGTTGGTAATTCCATTATTGTACTGGATTTTGGCTCCTAAGTTTTTTCGTTCTAAAAGGTTAAGAGTGCTTTTTTTTTTTTTTTGGATGAACAATGTCAAATCAGTATAGTGTAAAGTTAGAGTAACGAGATTCCCAAAACTTTATTGTTTTCGACTTTGAAATGAGATACCCTAAAATCCTTGAGTGAATTCACTATTTATTTTTCTACTACTTTAAGGTTTCAAAAAACTTCAAATCCGTCATTTCCTTCCTAATCAAGTTTTCAATCATATGCTTGAGTATGTGTGGAAAAAATATTGAGGAATTGATAAATCAGATCAGATTAGAGCGAATCGATGGATTTTGTCTAATGACAAGTTCAATCCGATTCGACACCATTTCTTTTTTTTCTTTTTCAAAGTCGGTAGAAATTGATCTAATTTTCATTTTCTTTTTTCTATTACCAGACCGGATGAGTTCATATATATATATATATATATGTATATATATATATTAAGTTTTATATTGTATATAATATTTTTATATTATATATTATTTTTATATATAATTATATATAAATTAATTTTATATTATATGATAAATTACCCATTAATATTACACAAAATTGTAAAATTCTATATTAATAATTATAAATTATCAATATAATCTATTGTATTAGTAGTTATAGTAATCCTATATCACTATATATTATATTATACTATAGTATATCATTATATTATATATTATAATATGTCAATATAGTCTATAATACAATTATAGTATATGGTATAATATATACCATATTGTGTGTGTATATATATATATATATATATTATAATATACTAAAAAACTCGAATCGAATCGAATTAAAATCGAAAAAATCAGAAATATCGATTTAGGAGTGTAATCGGTACACCATCGGTTCGGTTCTTCATATCTCAGGAACCAGTATATACCAGTTTGATTTTAAAATATATCCAAAATATGATCGAATCGGACCGATTACATCTCTATGCTTGAATATAAAACCGATTTGTAATGATTGTAATTTTTTGTTTTTAAAAGTGTTACAGCTACAAAGAAATTATAAATCTACAAATTGATATTTTTATATGATACATTAAATCTATTTTATAATAAAAATAGTTTTATAATATAATATATTATATCAAAACATATGAATTTATAAATTTACTTTTATAATATTTCTTAATAACTAAAGCTTTTTTTTTTTTTTTTTCTTTTTTGAAGGAGCTGATAGCTCAATTATTGATTGGCCACAAATGAAGAATACAAGGAGGAGGAGGATCCTCAATGTCTACAATAAAATCAGAAAGATGCAAAGCATTTTTAGCCAAGTCATGTGCCACTTTATTGGTACATCTTCTAACATGCCTAGCTGACGACTAGACTAACTGACTAAGTAGATTTTTTGTGTCCTCAATAATCATGGCAGTAGCTGACAATTCTTGTTCTTCATGCAATATAATTATATAGCTCCAACCACTCGTTGTGAATCACCTTCTAGCATAATCTGGTGAATGCCAAGGTGAACACCAAGGTCGAGTACTGCGTCAAAAGCACCACACGCCTCGGCCTCAGCCAATAAAGGGTCTGGGAACAGTAATCTATTCTTCTTTAATGTAGCAAATAGCAATGAGTTGGCCTTTGTGATTCCTGATCACAATCACCCCAATTCCAATACTGCAGTTAAATTTGTCCACAACTACATTCCAGTTTGAATTTGAAAATATCCTCAAGAGGTGGAGACCATTTGAAGCATTTCTTATTCAATGAAAGACTAAATTAAAAGAAAATTAATTGAAACTTATATAAGAGATTTTGAGTTTGGTCACACAACATCTATAATCTCATTTGAATGCACTACTACATCACAATTAAAGACAATCTTTATACAGAATTTTCCATTACTACGTATTTATAATAAAATTATCATACAACATCAATAATTTTATCAAGATACTGGAATTAAATACGTAGTTGAGTTTTGTTACTCATCCTAACACACCACACTTAATTTTATTTATTTATTTATTTATAAACTAATTGATTTCTTATACTTATCATCTATATACTACACATTTAATAAAAGTGAGTACTATATGTAATAGAATTGAGAAAAATTATGTATAGTATAAGAATGATAGGTAAAATTTCTCTTCTCCAAATGAGTTGGTTATATATTTCTCCAACGATATTGGTGGTGGTCAGATCCCTTTGAATTTATTAGATCACAATTTCTACTCTCTATTCTGCTAAAAAGATTACTTGTCAGTTGTCATGACTATATTAGACATAACGTCTGATAATTTGTATTTGTCTTAATTGATTCTACAAAATAGGGGAAAAAAAATAAAGGATGTCCGTGTACCACTGAGAACTGAGATGAGATAGAATGCAAAGAGATCGAGAGAGTGACTAGTTTGGTAGGTAAGAGTAGAGGGAGGTTAGACGAATTTTTTAACTAAGCAAAGCAAGTCCATTATCAGCCGTTTCACACCAGTCTCTACAGTTGTTGACCAGAACACCCACCCCCCAAAAAAAAAACCACCAAAATCCTTTATCCAACGGTTCAAAGTTAAAACAAACCAAAATCTATTTATACTAACCAAATATTCCCCCATCTTCCCCACTTGTGACGGGGCGGTTTCAAATTTTCAATTCAGTTTCACGTCTTTATCTTCACTCTCTCTCTTTTTTTTTTTGGTGAAAAATCTCTCTCGTCCATATCCTTTTATCTAGGGCTGCAAACGAACAGAGCTGCTCGTGAACAATTTGAGCTCGACTCGTATAAACTCGATTCGAACTCGATTCGTTTAATAAATGAGTTGTTCGTGAGCACTAATATTGGTTCGAATATTAAATGAGCTAAACTCAAATAATTTCGACTCGACTCGTACAAACTCAGTTTGTATTCGTGAACAAGATTCGTATAAACTCGATTCGACTCGTTTTGAGCTCGTAACAATACTCGTAATATTTTTATATACATATATATAATCTTGCATATATTCATACATATATTCTTTTATTATATATATTTTCTGTGTTATATATATTATTTTTGATATTTTGTATAAGTAATATATTTTATTACTTTATGTAGAAGTAGCATTTTATTTCTTTACAATAATAATGTATTAAGTTCACAAAAAAATTATTGAGTCAAATATTTATAAAGAGTAAGAAACTCGAGTAATTACTCGATTAAGTTCGGCTCGTTCGTTAGAGAGTAAAACAAAGATCGATAAATAACTCGATTCGACTCGAGCTCGTCTTTGATCGGCTCGAATTCGACTCGACTCGGCAAACTCTTAGCTCGACTCGAACTCAAACTCGAGTTATTTGAGTCCAGCTCGACTCGACTCGACTCGAACTCGTTTTTTATCGGATCGTTTGCAGCCCTACTTTTATCTTAAGGTAGGTTTGAAAAGTAGAGTGTTTCAAATACTTTCTATCATTATTTATTATTTTATTAAAATTTTTTATTTATTTTTATTATTATTCATTTCTTTTTTATTATTATTCAACATTTTATTATTATTTCTTACTTATTTTTTATTACTATTTACAAATATTTTCAAACACTTTTAACATCCAAATGTTCCTCTTTATTTAAAAAAGAGATGCCACCTGCAACTTCTAGATTTACCTCTATTACCCTGTTCTTCCCTGTTACATTTTTTGGGCTAGCCTTGTTTCTTCAATGCATTGTGAACAGGCTACTGATCATGATAAAAGATATACTTAATTCATACTTGAATAATCAAGAATAAGTAATTACATGTACAATGACAATTAAAATATACCAAATATAGACAACAGAATTACTGATTGGCTTCACATAACACTATTTAATACAACACGAGGAGAGGTTTGCCATATTTAAGCTGTATCATCAACTTTGTGAGCATTTTTAGCTTACTTCATTACTCTGTGTAGCAATATGGCAAATGTCACAAGAAGTGATGAAGAAGCTGCTGTATTTTCATACTAAGAGGTTTCTGTGCAGTAAAATTTGGTTTTCAAGATTTAATAGCATCAATGTCGTCAAGAATCTCATTTCAAAGCTACTAAACCTTCAACATCATAAAAAAAAAAAAAAAAACCTATTTCCTTTTCACTTAGAGCAAACAAAACCTCCCAACATCATTTGTTGGAATAACTTCAATTCCAAAAAAATCTATGAAACAATGCTCTATCAAAATGCAGTTTTATTTTATTACATAGTGGAGGTTTTAATTGTTAAGACTAAGCCTGTTATTTTTAGCCGAGTTGTCGGCCCGATTTTAAAATTTTCTTTATTTTTTAATAGTTTCGATACATTTACTTAAGAGATTCAAGAAAATTATTCATTATTCGAATCGGGATTTCCAAATCTGAAACCCAGATAAATAGCTCTAATTAAGACCTTTTCCTTCCTCTTGATCAATCGGACTGCTTTGCTAGAAGTAAAATCGGTTACATAATCAGTACAATTATCAACCACTTGCAAATTGGCCCCATAATTTGCTCAAACATCTTTATAAGATTTTTGTACTTTCAAATTTCTCAAGAGATAGGAGAGGAGGGAGCGGAAATTTTTTCAGATTACACATTTATACATTCACTCTCATGCCTAAAGAAAATGCTATTTGTTCCTATTTAAGATTCTTATTAGGAATTTCAAATTTTATTTTATTTTATTTTATAATTTTTTTTCACATGATTTTTAAATAAGTATTTTCAAATAATATTGTAATTTATTATATTTTTAAAAAATCATATAAAAAAATATATACTTAAAAATTATATAAAAAAATTAAAAACAAAAAAAATCGAAATGGATCCCAAAATGGGGGATCCGCAGCATCTCCGTGTATAAACCTTGTTTAGTAACAAGGGTGATACCGTCTTTTGAGCCTAGTATCTTAAGGGCACTATAGTCTTTTCGATATTATAAAGAGAGTAGACGTTGAGAGAGAGAGAGAGAGAGAGATAGGCGAGGAGAGAGAGAGAGGGAGAGAGAGAGAGAGAGAGGGAGAGCAGAGAGAAGAGAACCGTTTTGAGTCCGTTTTTTCAGTTATTATATGAAGGTGAAACCATGGTGTCCGACCAAGAAATAGCAAAAGGGGTGGAGTCTGTGCTCCTTCAATCCGACCGTAACACCGTCAACACGGTGGATGGCGTCATTCAGCAGCTAGAAGCGAAGCTAGGGCTAGACCTATCCCACAAGGTCGGCTTCATCCGGGACCAGATCGACCACCTCATCCGTTCCCACTCTCAGCCACACCCGCAGCCACCACCGCAGCGACAGTCCCACCACCTCCAGCCCCCCAAAGACCATTTTGCCCTCCGAAACCACCCTCAGTACCCCTCCACCCACCCCCAACAATTTCCTCCCCATTTTGCCCTCCAGTCCCATCCTCACCACCGCCCCGACGAGCTCACCTTCCGCCAGCCCCAACCTCCGCCACCTCAGCCTCGTCCACTGCCTGCACAGGTTCAGCCTCAGCCGCCGCCTCCGCTGGTGACCAAGCCCGAGGCTTTCGCTCCAAATGCCACCCCTGAGACCCCGAAGCAAAGGTTCTCTTTTTTGCTTTGGTTTAGGGCTTGTTTTGGGTTCAATTTCTGGGATGGTGTATGGGGGGTTCCAAATTTAGGGTTTTCTGGGGTAGGTTTTGTTTGGTAATTCTTTTGTGATAATTATGTTTCTTTTGCCCAATCTAGCATCCATAAGTTGCATATTTTTAATTATATGCCAACGATGCTCATCTTATTATTTTGAATTGCTATGTTTGCCTTTTCTCAATATGCTATGTATCTTACTTACAAAAAAAATATAATATGTATTGTGAATAATAGAGTATTGTAAGTGTCCCCTTTGTACAGCTTTTTAGGGCCGTCGTTAATTGTGATCGCTATTGGTGGCTGGTGCACGAGGTGACATGAAAGCTTTTGATGTAGGAGAAAACAAATAGGCTCAGATTCCACATATTTCAAGAGTCATTTTCAAAATCATGCACCACTTTTTTACGCACACCTCTGGGTTCGATCTCCCATTGGTTAGGACGAGAGTTATGAGTAAGGTTCAAAGCAAAATGAGTATCACTCTCCCAAATGGTGGGATTTTTTTTTTGAAATTTTTTTGATAAGTAAAAAGAAAAAAGAAGAAACAAGTTTTCTTAAAAACAGTTTGATAAGTAAAAAGAAAACAAGTTTTTAAAAGTTTTTTCTGCCTAGCGAAATGCCAGTCAAACTACCATCTTTTGTATTTGAATGTAAAAACAGTAATTCGAGTCCATGCTTTGGCATATTAGAGGAAAAACTTCTAATAAGTTACGACAACAACTAAAATTTCTTCCCAAAAATGGAGGCCTTATCGGGGTTAGGCATGGCTTGCTTCTGCTTTGTGCTAGTAAAAGTTTGGAAGGTTAAAGGTCTTCTCTTCCCCCCACCCCGCCTGAAAATGTGTAAGTACTTATCAGTTATTGCACTTATGTTTATATATATATATATTTTGATAAGTTTATATATATATATATATCGTATTGTCATTCTGGGGTTTGAGTAATCTATCTGATTTCCATGCTGAGGGAACGTACTTTGTACTCTCTTTTCTTTTTTGGTTGAGAGAGAGAGGGAGCGAGACGTCCATATGTTGTCTATTTTGGAAAATTCAAACTTTCTTGTGATTACAATTTTGTGATCCATGTGCAACAATTATCTATCTGATGGATGGCCTGCAGACATGCATAAATAGAAGTGTGCAACTCCCAATTGCCTTTGCAGACATGTGTAAATCCAATCCTGCTTCACTTGTATCTACACATGTATGTCTGCAAGCACTTTATGTCACATCCCTCCTAGGAAGGATAGATTTCATGGTGACCTGAAGTGTTGTGTGCATTGTGTTTCGTTTCATTACAGTGCCCTGTTACTTCTAAAATGTAACTGTATTTTGTTGCAGTGCTCCAGTGGGAGCCAAAAGAAGAGGTGGTCCAGGGGGTTTAAATAAAGTTTGTGGGGTCACTCCTGAACTTCAGGCAATTGTTGGTGAGCCAGCATTGCCAAGGACTGAGGTTGTCATCTCCTGATCTATCACAACCCTCTTTGTTTGGCTTTTTTATTATCAGTTTGCTGAAGTATTGGGGTTTATGATGTAATCTTGACATAGATACCTAAGAAGCTCTGGTTTGCTTGATTCAGATTGTGAAGCAGCTGTGGGCATACATAAGGAAGAATAACCTCCAAGATCCAAGTAACAAAAGAAAGATTATTTGTAATGATGCCCTGCGCTTGGTATTTGAGACAGACTGTACTGACATGTTCAAGATGAATAAGCTGCTAGCCAAACATATTATCACACTTGAACCTACAAGTATGTAATGTGGCATAAAACAGAAATTATTTTCTCTTATGATGGTTTTTATTTCTCAGTCTGTTTGTTCTTGATGTATGGCTTTTTTAAGAGCTCTTGAGGCCTGAGATGGAGATCCTCTCCTTGGATCCTTTTTCTCTTGGCAAAAGTTCCAAGCAAGGCTTGAGAAGAATATTTTAAGTTGCAAATTATTTTGTCTTATGATGGTTTTGATTTAGTGACTTTTCTCCCACATCATGTTTGCAGAGGAGTCAGGCCAAGCTAAACGTTTGAAGATAAATGTTGAACCTACAACTGAAAGTACCGAACTGGGTTCATCTCCTGTCATTATATCTGAAGCACTTGCCAAGTTTTTGGGCATTGGAGGGAGGGAGATGCTCCAATCTGAGGTTTTAAGACGTGTTTGGGAGTACATTAAGGTTAACCGTTTGGAGGTAGGTAGCCTGGTGCAAAAATTCACCCTACCCCCCCACCTCTGAATTATAAAATTTGACAGCTTAAATTAGCCTCTCTGTCTTCACTCTCCAATCAGCATGCGCATGAGAAGATTGTTCTGATAGATTGATTTTGTTTCTCGAATTTTAAACTCATTATGATTTTATCTGGTTCCCTATAACTAACATTCTGTTCTGACCCAGCTGGCCTTTTCCACTACTAAAAATTATTGTGTTTTGTTTTTGGTAGTTTTCTCATTTGGAAACTAAATCTTAGTGGCTTTACTCGTACGGTTGTAGGATCCTTTAAATTCAATGGTGATATTATGTGATGCAAACCTTCATGAGCTCCTCGGATGTGAAAGCATTTCTGCACTTGGGATAACGGAGATGTTAGCCCGCCATCATTTATTCAAACAGTCATGATGCCTGGTAGCTGTATTAACTCCATGCAATGTTAATTTTTTCCCATTCTGCTTTTTACATCAATTTTTTTTGTCTGCAGAATATCTGCAATTTTCCCTCATGCACTTTTATATGCAAATATTTCACATTCAGAATGCCTGATGCAGTTGACTCTCTGTTTCACTTTGGATTTCTCTATTACAGCATTTTTTTCTTTTTATTGAGCACTATTTTGATGAGGCCTTCAGTCCCATCAATCCTTTAGTGTTTGTGAGTTTTCAAATAAAAAGATCTGATTATATCATTTCACATGACAACCTCAAGTATATTTTTTTTTACTAGCATCGAGTGTCTGGGAACAAAGTCCCTACTAATCCCGGAGTGCATAGGCTCTCGACAAGGAGTTCCTGCAAGTGCACCTTGGGTAATTCAATGGAAGAGTCCCCAGTTTGATGGCCCCTACAAATTGTTTACACCCGAGGGGATTTAAACCTTAGACGTGGGAGAAGCATACCCCCAAGCCTAATGCCTTGACCACTTGAGGCAACCCCTTGGGGTTACCTCAAATATCTCAACCCTCAATGGATATTTTTGCATAAAAAGGGGCTTGTTTTGTGCACTTATTGTGCAGCTGTGGCTGTCTCTATCGATCAATGTACCCATTATGGTGGTTAACCAATATATATAACTTGCTTACTGTCTGTTTTGTGCCAAAAAACTGATGGAAAAGTTTCTTCTACTTTTTATAGGTGACCTTTGGCATGCGGCCTCTTGTGATGGAAGCACAGATAGTGAAGACTCGTTATCTTTATCTGTTTTTTTTTTTTAGGGGTGCTACGACATGGTTAGATGACATGTTTTGTTTTATTTCTAATTTCTGAGAATGAATGTGCCGTGGGCTAGTGGTAAGTAGTGTCTTGTAGTTATGCCATTGCCATAAAGTTAGGGTTTTCTATCTCATTGTATGGTCTTTTCTTCCATTCGACGCTAACCTCTGAACTGACTGAACGAGACTGGTTAGAATGGTAAATACTCTGTACATCCTTAAGGATCACTGTATATCGTGTTAGATGGCAGAAATGATTGTTGCATTTGACTATTAACTCGTGTTATCTTGTTAAGGCATCGCTTTGTCACTGCAGTCTGTTGTTATTTGAGTGGACAACTAGCTAAGAAGATGATGGCAAATGGTCTTTTGGATCATAAGTTGATGTAAAGAAAAAAGTTATTTACCCGTGGTTTCTTCTTTAGTTGTGATGTCAATGTTCAATTTCAACTACTACAAAAATCACATCACTTTGGCTTTCGACTTTGCCCTTGGACCCTTTGTGAATGTGCATCTTGTCCAATACCGTCATCACATATGCCATCAATTTCTGGTAAGGAAACTAAAATAAAAGGAAATGGGAAAAAAAGAGAGGCAAGCAAACAGAAACACGATTTCAATGTTACACCCAGACTCCCAGTAATCAAAGAAGGAGTAGAGTACACAGGAAGGTCCACCCACCGAGGCTTGTACCAGTCTTAAATTAGATTCAATATGAAGAATCTGCTCCATGAACAACTCTACATTTCTTTATTGTTGAAAAACTATGGTATTGACAGAATGTCAAAAACAGTAAAAGTGGGATTATCAACAGTTCTAATGTAGAATTATGACTGTCTATGACAAGGTTGGACATAATGCACAACAATAATCATGTGATAATTCCATCTCACAATAAATAAAAAAAGAAAATTCTAAACAGAAAGAAGCTTGCATATCTTGCACACTTACTTAAAAATGTGATTTTACTTTTTTATTCTTTCTTATTTTATACTTAAAAATATTTTAGTGTGCAAACTTCTATATAGCATAACTCAAAGAAAATTTATTATCATCAATACCTAGTACGTCATCACAATGTAGAAAATTGTTGATAATGGCACTCTTCAATTATGTAATAATTCGAGGTTGCCAATTTTATGGTTTAGGATGGATTATCACATGTTTATATCATTGTCGCGCAAAGCTTCGATCTCTTTCAATTTTGTCATCTAAAGGAGGGAAAAAAAGCGAGGCAAAATATGTATTATATAATACTACACCTTCTCCTGGTATACTTGCAATATTATGGAAACTGAAACCCTTTCCAAAAGACACATGTATTATAACTTATGCTCCATTCTGCAGATAAACCACCATGCACGTATGGAAGCTGGTATTACTTGGAAAATATCTTAGATACCCATCTGAAAGGTGACATTAATATAATGACTTGTGAGGGAAGGCCCTCCTGGTGGAGATTGGGCCTTAGACCCAATCCTGGATAACAAGGACTAGAAGGGAGAGAGGCCCAAACCCGTAGGGGGGAGCTCGAGAGGTCGGGTGAGAGGCAATCAACACAGGAGGCGAGCACAAGAGGCTGGGCAAGAGACACCCACTCTATAGAGGATCATGTTAACATCAGGATAATCAGAAAAGCAGACACGTCCATTCTGTATTTAATACAGAAACCTAGTACGATATGACGCATTAAATGCTAAACTCTGTAGGGATACCTAGAGCCCTTAGTGTGACGATCTCGAATAACGCCTCCCTCAACAAAGTATTTGATTTAAGAGTTTGAATTAAGAGACTAAATTTCAAGAATCACATTAATTTAAAATTCAGATGGATAAACAAATGGAGTTAAATATAACAGAAAAAAAAAACTACTGAAAAAAAAGAAAATTTGTGAATTGGTTATTAAATATACACTTACTATAATATAATAGATATTAATGACTTTTGAGACTATTAATTATGAAGCTTCTACGGCGACAAGTGTCGACTTAGCAGGTTTCATACACTGAAAGCTTTTTGTTATAACGTTAATGAAACTTGTAAAACGAAATATCGTCGCCATAAAAACCAACAAGTCTGAAAAGTACAGTCTATAACAACCCTAATCGCTTCTCACAACGGCAAAAGAGTCGATCGAAGCAAGGGAAGAGAGAGAGAGAGAGAGAGAGAGAGATCAGAGATTCAGAATCGGAAACACGGTCATCCTCGTTGTTTGCGAGGTCCAACAATGGCGGAAGATCTGGTGCTAGATACGGCGATCAGAGACTGGGTTCTGATCCCTCTTTCGGTGGTGATGGTCCTCATCGGCGTACTCCGCCACTTCGTTGCCAAGCTCATGCGCTCCAACCAAGTCCCCGACGCCAAAATCGTCAAAGAAGGGCATGTTAAAAATCCTAATCTATTAAATACATGTAGCTCCCTAAGTCGACTCAATTTTGAATTTTATATGGTCATGGTGAATGTTTCAGGCAAGTTGTCGTTAGGGCTCGGAATCTACGTGCCGGCGCTAATTTTATTCCTCCCAAGTCGTTTCGTGCTCGCAGACTCTATTTTAGCAATGAGGTATCTTATTTCATATGCAGATTCAGCTGAAGCTCAATTTTGATCGTAATTTTGTAAATAGCCATAACCTATAAAAAAATTGTAATTAGGCACACAACTATTCTAAGAATTAGATTTGTAAACGAGTTGAAGCTGGAGTGATTTCGGTAATGGTTTGCTTGAGCTCATGTTTCGATTCCCAGAGTGATACAAACTTTATAAAACGTTGCTTATTAAAACTTTTAGAGCTTGGAGAATATATTAGTTATAAGTATGAATATATTAGTAACTTTTAAGTCGGAGTTGATAAGTATCAATGCCGAATAAAGTCCATATTAAGTCCAATTTTAGGGTTCTTGCAACTTTAACAAAGACTCAGAGTCAAAGAAAGATGGAATGTTTTGGTTTTCGTGGTGTTTTTTCAATTGTTATAGGGCCTTGCTTTTAAGCTGGGCCAAGCTGCTTTTCATGCATGTTGCAGTTATCATTAGCAGGCTTATATGCTTATATGTTCTGTTGTCTCTAAGAAGACCATATTTACCCCACATGTGCATTTGGTTGTAACGTAGACACTGAGATTATATCTATGCTTCAACATGGCAGGAAAATGGGCTATTGTATGTTCCTAAGGGTCAAGCACAAAATCCCCAGGCACAAATGTTTTCTGATCCAAATATGGCAATGGATATGATGAAGAAAAACCTTTCAATGATTATACCACAGGTATTACTTTTCCGTTAAGACATTTATGATTGTGAATTTCATGCTGTTAGGTGTTGGTTGCTTGAATTTCGTTACTATTACTTGGTGGTGTAATTTCTAAACTTGGACAATGAATCATATTAATATTTTCTTGTTGGCCAGACTCTTACTTTTGCATGGGTCAACTTTTTCTTCTCGGGATTTGTGGCAGGTTTGTTTCTATACCACTGTGTTAAGTCCTTAATGCGCAGGTTGAGGTTTCAATTTTTTGAAAAATGTGGTGAGGTCACTTCATATTTCTTGTGTTGTATGTCATCATATGCCGAAATGCTAGGAACATTAGTTAAATGTTTTTTTCTTCTGTGTTCCATCCTTGAAGTATCTGTTTACAGTCTCCTTTTCCTTTTCTGATCTTTAGTGTCCATATGCATGCAACAGTTGTCTAAATGTCTCTCTTTCTGCAGCTAAAATACCATTTCCATTGACTCAGAGGTTCCGATCAATGTTACAGAATGGAATTGACTTGAGTACTGTGGATGTTAGCTATGTTAGTAGTCGCTCGTGGTATGTGTTGAAGTTTATGATTCTTCCAGTTAAACAAATTATCTGAATTTATCTTTTACCTCTCATGTAGTTTGCCAGTTGCCTCTAATAATTCGCAATAAATTCTTTCAGGTATTTCCTCAATTTGTTTGGATTAAGAGGTTTATTTAGTCTCATACTGGGAGAAGAGAATGGTAAGTATTAATCTAATGATTATCATAATGGTTTTGAATGAATCTCAAGCAGCACAAAAAAAAAAGACTCCAAAGCCCTTCAGCTATCATTCAAAGTTTATTTAATGCCGAGATTTCTATGTGCTTTCTTTGAATTTAGCATAAAAGGTTCCCTTTGATAGTTACGCAGATCACTTGTATACTTCTTGTTTATTGGGGTTTCATGGTTTCCATTTTCTTTTAGTTATTAAGAAAATATTATCCTATAAAGAAAAAATCACCATAAAATATGGTCTGATGCAGCCACCGATGACACCCAGCGTATGATGCAAATGAGTGGTTTTGGCTTTGATCCATCTAAGGTACAGTTTTAAGTTATTTGCTGTTGCTCTTATTAGGCTTAACTGGATTTTGCTCTTCAAGCTGTCATATATTTTTCTACAAGATTCTCTATTCTTTTTTACTCGTATGAAGAATAGCAGTAACATGTTATATGTAAAACATTATGTCTATTCTGTTGGATCTTGAATTGACACCCTACTTTAAAATCAGTGTTAAATATGATGGTAAAATGTCACATGGCCAATATGCAACTGATGGTATTGTACCTCAGTTGACAAATATGCTCCCATGTCTCTGGGACTGCTATGTGACAGTCCGTTGTAGTTTGAGGGTGTAATGCTTTAGTTTTGATAGTTTAGGAACAAGGGCAATACTATATACAATCCAATTATATGGACTCCGTTGCCGTCCAAGCAATGGACAAATAGAAAAATTTCAATTTTAGAATAAAATTGACTAAAACATTCTTATTTACAAATCAAAAATTTGAAAAATCTGAAAAATTCATTTCATTTACCCATTAAATGGGAGCGTTTCTACTAGACTTGCAATACATTCCACAAATATGGACTGCAAGAAGAATTATTCTACATACAAAGTGTAAACTATAGTTTGGGGGTGGAAACTATAGTTTCCCCGAAATAAACCAGTCTTTCCTCTTAAGTGTCCAATACGAGAGTGTCCATCACGTGAGTTTGAAAGGATCATGCTTTTGAAAGATTGGCATCATACCAGTCTGGCCTTTTCTTCTAAAATGATCAAATCACTTGAGAATTGGGAATGAAAGAGCATATTCATATTTAGAATAATAGCAGTAAGGGCTTAGCATCCTACTGCACCAACGCAAAGATACTTCAGCGGTCAATCAAAACTTCCATTGGACCTGATTCTCTACTAATTTGGTTCTCACACAATGCTTCCTTCTGCATTAACATTACCAATTACCACACTCTAGTAACCTAGATCAACTTCTTTGCTCGCCATCAATTCTCTGAAATAAAGTTGTTTGGGAGATTACGGGCAACTTTTTCTCTCCTTTCACAAATTTCAAAAAAATACTCAGCTCAAATTATTTATTACTATTCACAAACTATTTTACCACTATTCACAAAATTTTCATCCAATCTCACTCTCCAAACCCGCACATATCCCCATATTGTTTATACTCTTCACCCAAAATACTGGAATGACACATTTCTCATTCAAACCTTCGTGTACCCTAGATCTGATGGGGGCATGCATTGTCAGCGTATGTCAATTGTGATTGTACTTAGCAGCTACTGGGTTTGGTCAGTTATTTATTTATTTTCCCCTAGGGGTTTTGCCAGTTAATTAGGACTGCTTGATATGCATGTAGGACTGTCTGCAATAGTTGCACTCAAAAATCTTTTCTGTCAACATGTATTCTTAATTTTGGAGTGACCTACTTTCTATTATGATGGTGTTTTTTTTTTTTTTTTTTTCCATCATAAAAACTTTCTGATAGGGTAATGATGCACTTATAACCTGCTCACTATCAATCATTGCAAGTATGCCACTTCATTAAAAGTGAATTTCAATTGTACAAAATTACCCTTTATTTAATAGAAAGTTGTAAGGGTAGTAGGTTAATCATTTTCCTTCAACTAATATATACTTCTTACATACATCTGTTAGGGTTCCCCCTATAGAACAAATTCTGTCAGACGGTACATTTTGATATAGAGCAGTGCTACATCCACTGAGGGATGTAGCACGAGTTTGTTCTGATAAGAACCAAAAAAAAAATTTCATTATTTTTTGCATGTTCTTAAATATTTAAAAAGAAAAAAGAAAAAATTCGTAACATCATTAAAAAATACTTCCTTAATCACCAAGTAAAAAAATTATTATAATTATTTTTTGTATCAGGAGAAACGCTAACTCAGGACAGTTAGCATTTTTCTCTTTGATACATGTAAAACATACGAAAAATCAGTTGTCAGTTTTCTCAAATATATGTAGGGAAAGCTGTTAGAAGAGCCTTCCCTGTCAGGATTGACTCCTAAAATTGGTTACTTTATGTATTTACTTTTCAGAGCTTGGGTGCTGAGAAAGACAGTCTCGACATAGTTCAGCATGACTGGGCTCTACCAAAATTTGAGCAGCGTGCTGAAGCAGTTTTGAGAAAAGCTCTCCGCTAAGAAATGGCCTCTTGTGATTCGCAGCTTGACGAGGTTATACGCACCATGGTTTTTTTGCTACTCGTTTTGTTAACTTATTATATTTCCGTGTTGTAGCCAACATCTTCAGTAACTGGGAGAGAACTCAGAAGAAGTGGGGGGTGCCGGGGGGGTGGGGGGGTGCGGGGTTTAGCCCCCCTATCTTTTTAAATTTAATCAAGTAGTATTCCAAATACATTATATATCTGAGCGTTCATTTTTATCACACTTGATTTCAATTTCACATTTTGAGCTTCATTTTGTAAAAGAAAACTTCAAAACAAAACAGATCTGTGTTGTGGAGGAAAGTTAATGCCATTTGCATCTGAATATAAGAAAACATCAAAACGTTGCCTTTGCGGTCTCCAATCCCCACATTCGGATCATGTACCTTCACCATAACCATGTTCATCTTGGATGTCCCTCCCTGTATGCGGCAGCTTCCTCTCGTTGGGAACAAGAAAAATATCGCAAGCAGTGCTAAACAAACCGCAGTGTCTCCATGAGGAGTTTGCACTTACCTCCACTAACAATCAATCAATCTGGTTTGGCTCAAGTTGTGGTAATGTATAGTGTGGAACCAAACCGCAAACAAAAAAGTGGGTATGGATGAGATGACCAAACTCTGTAGTTTGGTGTGTACAAAATGATCCCACAACAAAGAAATGTAAAATTGAAAGAGGTGGGCAATGATCACAATCCCATTGTGTCGGAGCTTTAGACTGAGACGACCTTCCAAAGTGGCAGGAAATGGGGATATTTAGAACCTCTGATTGATAACATAAAATCTTGTGTGCTGGGTCCACCTTCTCGTGAGCAGCCCCTTGTACATGGACCAGGTAGGCTGCTATTTTCTTCATTGGAGTTTTGACAGCACAAAAAGGTTTGCCTAACGAAGGAAAAGTTGTTCAAAAAGCAAGATATATATACATTTGCCGACTGGTCGCAATTAAGAGGAAAGGCATGTTGTTGGCATAAAAGTTTGCTTCCGGGCCCAGCCCAAAATAATTGAGTCCCTCCTAGTTGTGTGAGCTACAATATCTTCAAAATAAGGGAAAAATCATGTATTTTTAAAGTATTATAAAACTAAAAGAAAATAATATTATAAGAGAATTTGTGAGAGAGAATATGTAGAAGTTTTATTATTGCTCAAGCACTAAATGAATTTTTCTCTACAAAATGATCAGAAACTCTCATATATATAGAGCTCGTTACGCGGTGCGATGATCATTTACAAAACAAAAAGAGAAAAATGAGGGAAACATTTTCCACCAAAAGCAGAGAAGGAGGGGGGGGCTTACGCCTACCCTTTTTGACTTATGAACAAAAGGATAAGGGGGCTTACACCCATTTTTTATCTTTTTCATTACAATCACCATTGAATGATCATCCATAAAAAATATGCATCGTTAAAACCTTGCCAAGAAAAAAACTCAATGGGAAAAAAACCAATGGCGAAGGAAAAAGAGTACAATATTCATATGTACCACTAAGTGCTTTTAGGATTATCTCATCAAAACCTTACAAAGGAAAATCCAATGGGACAAAACTTTAGTGAAAGAAAAAGAGTACAATCAACAAAAGTCTTCAAGATATTTACTCTCCCTGAAAAGTGCATGACGATAGATCTTTAAGTTTTTGCATTATAATAATTTGCACAATTTTCTTGAATGTCGCAGTTGGTAACGCTTTCGTGAATAAATCTGTTAGATTATCACTTGATCGTATCTTTGATATATTCTCCTCTGATTTGAATGATACAAGCAGCATTATATTGGTATAAAATTGTTGGACTATTATTGATCATGGGAAGACCGCACTTTTTTTGAATATATAGAATAACTGATTTCAGTCAAATACACTCTAAACTTGTTTCATAAATTAGAATTATCTCTGAGTGATTTGAAGATGTGGCAAATGGTATTTGCTTAATAGACTTAGTAGAAATTTGATACCTGCAGTAATACTTAAGTTTCCCTTAAAAATATACGTTAGCGTTTCAAGTAATAAACAAACATGATATCAGCATATATAACAAGATTAAGAATTCAAACATGATTTCCATCTAAATAATGCATTAGAAAGAACATGTTAATATTCTCATCTAAAATATCTCTCCCTCTTGGCATTATTATGGAGAACATGCATAGCGAAAATGATCATTGAGAACCACCAATTTTTGAAAAAAATTACAAAAGCTTGAGGTCTAGTTCTATCGATTCAGTGTGGAAGAAAATTTAAATCCGTTTGATATTGTTGACAAATGAGATATTTGCGGAGATTTGGAAGTTTTGGGTTGCTGTTTAAAGATAATCATTTTCACCCATCGGATACTCATGCAAGATCTCACATTTTTCATTGATCCAATTGTTTGTTTATCCAAAACGATACTATGGCTAAGAAAATTTTTTTTGTTAATGTTCAAGATTTGAATTAAGAATCTTTTACACCTCAACCACTCATCTTTACTCCTGAGGCTGTCAACACTATGATAGGAGCAGAGATATATCTTTTTAGTAAAACTAATCCTAAAATTATTGCAGCATCAAGAACTCTTAGTACTCAATATGTTGCCTTTATTACAACCATGTCTCGAAGGCTACTGGTAAGAGAGAGTGAGGTTGATCATCTTAATAATCAAATATCTAAATTATATCAAAAGCTTGCAACTAAAGATAGAAAGAATAAAAAGTTAAGACAAGAAAATAAGAAGCTGAAGAAATTTGCATGTTGGTATTCTCGTGACCTGAAACCACGAATAGAAGAGCTGGAATGAGAGAGAGCTCAAATACAAAGTCAACAACAGCAGCTAATAGCAGAGGTTCAGCGTTTATGAGAAAAATAGGAATAAGAGCAATTAATCTCGCTGGTTTTTGAAAATATGCATCCAATATATCTTGTAATCTTAACTAAGTGAGATTTGAATGGATGATTTGTCTTATTCTTATTTTCATCTCTATAAGAGCAAGTTCCAGTTTTATTTAATTTACATCAAATATTCTTCTTATCTTTACAATTCATTTGCATTCTCATTTTACAAATTTTTAATGACTCATCAGTTTTCTTTCAATATCTCTCATGATCAATATATGAGGTATTCTTCACCTCAGTTACAAGTTGTTTATGCATCTTTCGTGGGTGCCATATTGCAGCAAACGAATGATCTGGCTAATAAGTCAGATTATAAAGTCGTTTAAGAGTTGGTGACTATTGGAACACGATACTCATCCTCTATTGTCGGGTTTTCCGACCGGTTACAATCCAAAAATTATGAGATTGATGAGCTTAATGAAAATGTTTCTATACTTCAACAACTCGTTCAAAAGTCTAACAGAAAAATAGTAGACTTAAAACAAAAGAATAAGGATTTAAAATCCTTACTTGTCTCTTCATTTCGATTGCCTAATCCTTTAGATAAGAATGACGTATTGATTTATAAAGAACAAATGTATTTGAAAGATGAGGCTAGAAGTCTCAAATTTTTGTAAGTCATCTAACATTTGAATAACAAGATCTTTCTTTTTCAAATATATTCTTTAAATATATAGCAGTTCTTGTGATCTCTTCAGGAATTATAATAAGGTAAATCATCAACGTAAACTGCAATAATGACAAATCTAGATTCTGATAAAAACACATAGGCATATAGGATAATTCTCAAATCCTTCTTTCAATTGTCGTACTTTGTACTGCACAATTTCATTTTTCTCATTACGCTTTTGTATAAATACTCACTTATATCCAACACGCATTACACCCTTTGGTGTTTTGACAACAAGTCCAAATACATCTCGCTTCACTAGCGAGTTTAACTCAGTTTCAATAGTTGCTTTTCATTTTGGCCAATCATTTCTACATCAACATTCTTTGACAATTTCTTGCTCACTTTCTTCATTATTTTTGGTAATGTCAATGGTCATCCTATATAAAAATATGGTTTCAATAACAGTTGTTGCCCAGATAACTAACACAAAAGGGGGGGTAAATTGGGTTATATTATAAAAATTAACCCTTATTAATCAAATACACAATATAAAATATAAACAGAATGTAAAGCAGTAAGAAATGTAAAGAGTAGTGTAAGAGAAAGCAAACTCAGTATTTTTACGAGGTTCAGCCCCACTGCCTATGTCCTCGCCTCAAGCTACCCCTTGAGGATCCCAAATTCACTAGTTAATCTCCTTTAGGTGGAGATAGAAACCTATTACACTTTTGAGCAGCACCGCTCTAAAGAATCCGTGTAGAATACCCTTTACACTTCCAATCACCTCACACTTGGTTATTTAACTATTCCCCATGTAGAACACCTTCTACACATACAAGGGTTATACACACCCTCTTAAAAATACAAGAGTTGATAGTGGGTAGACTATCAAAGTACACTTCTCAATGAGTGAGATAGAAACAGCACAAACTATATCTCTCAAAATGAACAAGGGTTAAGGCTCAATGCTTAGAGAAGAGAGAATAAAAACTTTGAATGAATGTTGTATGCTCTTGGTATTGTGAATGTGAAGCTCTCAAATGATCTATTTATAGATATATGAGATTTCATATTCAAATTTAAAAGGATTCACATGTCAAAGACATCATCATTCACTTTTCAAAAATTTCAAACTTAATCTTTTTACTTTTTGCATGTGACAAAAGGAGCACATTTTACTTTTCAAAAATTTCAAACATAATCTTTTACTTTTTGCATATGACAAAAGGAGCACACTTTACTTTTCAAAATTTTCAAACAAAGACATCTACCTTTTGCATACGTCAAGAAAAGCATCCATCACTTTTGAAAATATTCAAATAAAACATGCACATGTGAAAGATGACAATCAATCATCTTAATATTTTCAAAGTTCAAACCTTTAATCATGTCATGCACATGTGAAAGATGACAATCAATCATCTTTCAAAATTTTTCAATTTAATTTTTAAAATATTCATGCACATGTGGAAAATGTATTTTAATGCTTTATGATAAAATATTAATTTTGAGCCTTAATCCTAATTTCAAATTTTTAAGAGATTTACAACATTACTCTATGACTTTAATGTGAACTTGTTCCCTTCTTGCTCATGCTTGGTTCCTTGATGTGCTTGATTTTATTGTGTGGACAACTTGAGTTTGAGACTCCTTTATTCTTTGAAATCATTTGTTATCATCAAAATCCATGTGTAGATTTATAATTACACGAAACTTGAAACTTTGGGTTCAACAACAGTTTTATTTATATCAAAAATTTCTCTAGTACTCATGAAATGTATTGAGATCTCATTATTTTTAGGTACCTATTCCTGTTCAGGAGAAAACATTTCATGAAAAGCCTCTTCAAGAGTTTTCTCTTCAAGATGATCATACTTTTCAGGAGTTTCTATTTTGTACAGAAAGTCTGAATAGATCTTATTGCTTGTTTTGTGGGTACAGTCTCTTCAGGAGTACCGATTTCTTTTTCTTTTGTTTTTCTTTTTTGCACTAATAGATCTTCAACGCTTCAGGCGTGTCTTATATTCATCTTTTGCTATTTTGACAATTTGTCTTTTAGGGACTTCAATTCTTACTTGAGTATTAACAGAAGTAATATATGATTTTACAATACTTTACAATTGGATAATCTTCTAAACTTCTGGTTTACATTCATTTGTAAGAGGATCAGATTCAGATAGAGCTTTTATTTTTCCAAGTAATTTATTGTCGTACTTCAGGCACCGACTTTTCGTTATTTCAAAACATGATAAAATATTAAAAATTTATACTATAATATATATAAAATCTTAATATAAGTGAATCAAGTGCTTGGCCATACAATAAGTGTGTGGCCAATGTTAAGTCATACCACATTTATGACAAACATCTTCATCTTTTGATGAAAAATTATTCTGAGGGTTATGACCATTTTTTGAATTGGATTATTTCGGGTGATACGATGTATTTCTATTATCATCCCCTTTAGTATTGTTGCTTTTAGAACTCACACTTTTATAATTTTTCTACCATGTCTACACTATTGGTTCCTTTGAAAGAATGCACAATTCACTTCTGGGAATGATGTAAATCTAGTATCATTTCTTTCAAGAAATGATGTGAAATTACTAGGACGTAGTTAGTGATTTATTAATAAAAACTCATTATTTAGCTCAATTACTAAAAGACAAGATAAAAGTTCAAAATATTTGTTGAACTTTCACTTTCGATACTGCTGCTGCAGGAACACATTTGATGTATGAAAAGTAATATATGTCTTCTTTTAAAATATCATCATTAGTGACGTTCGCACTACATAATTTTAATATTGAGCTGATTTTAAAAAGTGTAGAATTATATTCACTATCACTTTTAAAATTTTGCAACTTCAGGTACAATAAGTTATAATGAGCTTTTGAGATGATTACATCTTCTAGTGTTCATATCTCTCCCTTAAATCATTTCACACAATAAGATAATTTTTTACTGTGAGATACACAGCACGGTCCTGCAGGGACGCGTGATTTCCTTCTTTGATTGTATCTTCCAAGTTCATCATATCCAAATGGATCTCATCAAGGATCCTGGATAAATAACTTTTTCCAGAAATGTCAATAGTAATAAATTTTAATTTTGTAAAATTTGATATTTTCTACATATATGAATCACGAAAATAAATATGTAGATCTAAGATATATATATACACTTGATTATGAGAATAAAAATGAAAATTTATCAAGTAATATTCAGTAATATTACCTTTTATATTCATCTCGAGAATTACAAATAATATATTGAAAAAGTTACTTGAAGTAGAAAATCACTAGCTTCAGTATCGATAGAATTTCATGCTGATAACGTGTTATAAAACTAAAAAAAAATAATACTACAAGAAAATTTGTCAGAGAGAATATGTAGAATTTTTATTATTGCTCAAGCACTAAATGAATTTTTTTCTTTACAAAATGATCAGAAGCTCTCATATATATAGAGCTCATTAAACAGTGCAATGATCATTCACAAAACAAAAGGAGAAAAAATGGGAAACATTTTCTGCCAAAAGCAAAGGAGGAAGGGGGCTTACGCCCACCCTTTTTGACTTATGAACAAAAGGACAGGGGGGCTTACACCCCATTTTTATATTTTTCATAACATAAAGAGCTTTGCTATAGAACAAGAACTATAGTATCGCACTTATTACACACTACGTGGTTATTCTATACCAAAAGCAAGAGCTCTATAGCAAGTGAAGAGCTCTATAGCAATATATTCATTGCCACTACCGGCCATCCAGAAGCACCACTAGCCACCCAGCAGAGCCATTGACCATCTCATCGGCTCTCCCTCACACCGACAACCCTCCAACCACCTTCAAGCCTTCACGACAGCCCCCATGTGCAGCCTCCCCTTCCCAAATTGGTCTCATGCTTGGATTTTTCCACCAGCCTAACCACCACCGAGTCTTATAACCTCCTAACAACCTCCACTGTTGAACCCAAGTCACGGCAACCCCCCTCCCTTTATCGCAATTCACAATTCGAAATGGATCTTCTCCTTTCTCACAAGTTTTTCTCTTCAACCACAATATTGCTGTTATAAGTAGCCATCTATCGTCACCAATAACTTTCCTTCACCACTCTCTACCCAAAATTTAGATTCAAATACATCCAATTGCTAGCATTTATCTTTATGTTGTTGTATAGTGTAGGCGCTAAGTTTTAATATCACTTCAACTTCAAGAGAAGACCTATAGTTGATATTAAAAGACAGCATCATCATGCACATATAAAAAAAATTACGAAATCAATGTCTACATCAATAAAATAAATAAATAAAAGTTACCAAATTATAGTATGTATTATATGTGCTGGCGAAAAAGCTTCAACAAAAAATCATTTACAGGCAAAAGTTCAGAGAAAAAAACCCAAAATTCGATGAATCCAAGGTAGCTGCCATTATAGCCAGTAGTCAAATCGATCAGCCTTATCCTACTTCTTTACACGCGTGAGACTACGACATTTTTAGAAAGAAAAAATCTTTAGAGCATCCACTATTGAGAGCATCCATTGCACTCATAAGCAATGCTTAGGATAAATTTACTAATTTATCCTTAAACATTACTCATGAGTGTGATGGATATTCTCAAATAGTGGATGCTCTCTAGCATTACTCTTTTAGAAATAGAAATGTTATATAAATATTAGTACAAGTCGTTTATAAAAATAAATAAAGTACGAAAATTTTTTAAGATGCATATTTTTATAAAAAGTTTATAGAAAAAAGATTAAGATTTAGACATTTAAAATTTGTGTTTAATAACACTATTTTAAATAAGAAAATACTTTGTATCCCGAAAACTCCTACCGACAATGGATCTGATATAATTATTTTTTATTTAATAATTTAAAAAATATTTTTTAATAATATTATAAATTTTTTAGTAATGCTCTATATATAGCCGCATAGAAAGTAAACGCCTACAATTACTTTAAAAACTTGAGCACTATTAGCAAAATATTATTTTTTAATATGAATCTTATATTTATTTGTTCTTTTAAATAAGTAGATGATGTTAAAATTTTTTTTTTAAAAAAAATAATAAGAATATAAAAATGTCTGGACGGAAAAAAAATTATATAGACTTGCCGATAAAATTTCAGTCTAGCACGACTCTTAAGAGAGAGAGAGAGAGAGAGAGAGAGAGAGAGAATGATGGCCGTGTTTAGTACCGGACCACCGGTTGTCTACTGGGCCCCATAGAGGCTTCTTGTTATTGTTCCACCTCATCAAAAACTTCTTTCTCGAATATTCATAATTCATGGGAGGTAGGGTAGCCTAATGAAACGGCTCACGTTCACTTCGGTTAAAATACAAAAGGTAACGTTATATACAATCGTAGATTTGTTATAATAAGATTTATTATTAAAAATTAGTTTTTTTTTTATATAAATCTGATATTTACTTAATTTTTTAAAGAGATTATATAATACACAATATTTGCATATTCTATAATCATAAATATTATTTCTCAAATATATAATATATAATTAATTTTATTGGAAAGTGTTTAAACTTTACATTCTTAGAGTATTCACAATGGTTTTTTTTTTTTTTTTTAATCTTATATGTATACCGAACTTCACTTTTTTAAATTTATATAATAACCTTTACAATATATTATAGATCAATTTATCAATTTTTGATATCATTTAAATCATCTTTTTTTATTATTTTTAAATATTTTCTTTCCACAAAAAATTGCAATATTCATATATATATATATATATTATATCTGCAATATTGTTTTATATACAACGTAATATAATTTAGTCCTATTTACACAAAATAAAAATACATAAGCAAAATAAAATCAAAATATGAAAAATTGGTTAAAAATATTTCCAAGATACTTTTTTAGAAGAATATGAAATAGATATATTTTAAATGATGAATAATAAAAAGAATTTTCTTACATAATGAAAATCAAACTAAAAGAAAATGAGGGAATAAAAAATAAAAAAATATTTATAGGATGAACAGTATCCGATATATGTAGCAGATAGCTCATTTTATTTTACCTTTCTTTTTATATAATTGGATTGAATTTCTGTTTTGAGCAATTCTTTAAATAGCTTACATTTCTTATATAGTTTAATTTAATAATTTAATAATAAGTTATTTTAGATGGTGTATAAAGCTCATTATTCACATATAAAGTTTAATTTAAATGTAGCGGATAGCTAATTTTATTTTACATTTCCTTTCATATGATCGGATGGGAAATATTTTGAGCAATTCTTTAAATAATATACTTACTCAAGACTCATTCCAAGATTTAGTACCGTCGATATTCGAAACTATGAATAACCTATCATAGTAGCAATTTGTAGCAATAACCTATCATACCTGGAAGAGAAGGAACAAATTGATCTTTGACTAGAAGTTTTGGTTAGGGCTGTAAAAAGATCGGATCGGATCAGAGGACTGGACCGGATCGGTTGTCCCGAACCGAGACCGAACCGGACCGAATGAAATTCAGTCCAGTCCGGTCCAAATTTTACATGGACCGATTAATTCTGGTCCGGTCCGGTCCAAAGGATTTCTACCCCTGGACCGAACCCCACATATATATATTTATATATGTATATATATAAATAGTATATAAATTTTAATATTAATATAAATATAAATTAATATATTAATATATAATATATATTAACATATGATATATATTAACATATTAATATATAATATATACTCTTATAATATTAACATATTATTATTTATTGGTTGACTAGTTGTAGTATAAAAATATAAATTATAATGTATCTGTATAGAATATTAGTAATAACTTATAAGTAATAAGTATATTATTATTATTTAATATATTATGACTAATTTATCAATATTTACTAACATAAAAATATATAATATATGCTCTTATAATATTAATATATTATAATTTATAGTACTTAAATTTGGGCCAAAAAAATATTTGATCATTGTAGAATTTTAGATTAAATTTAGCCCATTAAATCATATGAGGCACCCATGGACCAAACCGGACCGCCTCTGGACCGAATTGGACTAGACTGGTATGGACCAAACTCCTGTTCGGTCCGGTCCAAAGTGAGAGAATTCTTGGACCGAATGGAATCGGTCCACAAATTTTCCGGACCGGACCGGATCGGACCATTTACACCCCTAGTTCTGGTCTCACACTCAAGTTATAATGCATGCTCGTTAGGAGCTAGTTGCTTTCCAAGAGGTAAATTAGGCATAATCCTATTTCTCAATCACAACTTCATCTCTGTCGAATCAGTGGACAGCTCCTCCAATTAATTGGTTCAAGACTAATTGGGATGCGGCGATAGACAAGGTCAATTGCAGCCTTGCAAGATTGGGATAGGGTAGTAATACGAGACTGGAATGAACAAATTCAAGCAACTTTGAGATCTCAAAGGGTAAGCTTCCTAGACCCAAAGTTGGCAGAGGCAATCGCTGCTCTCAAAGCAATGATTATCTGCAAAAATATTGGCCTATCGCAAGTAATTTTGGAGGGTGATGCTCAACAGATGGTGAAGGAGATAAACGAGGACAAACTTTCTTATAACTTGCGGGGGTGATCATTCAAGATATTAGGGATATGTTAATCTAGTGGCCGCAATGATCTTTTAGATATGTTTCTAGAGTTTGTAATAATGTAGCCCACAATCTTATTAAGGATGGTTTAAACCATAATTTTAAATTCCGTTCCGTTCCAGTGCCTCAACCGGTGCACTATACCTCATTGTTTCGTTCCGGTCCAAATTCCGGCTTGTTCCGGTCATTCCGATCAAATTCCAACAGTTTCGGTCCAAATTTCGATCGTTCCGGTTCCTATTTCAGTTTATATTATTTTTGTAATTTTTTTGATGTTTGAATTATATATTTTTTTTAATTTTAAATTTAGATGGTATTTAATTAATTCTAGAATATAAAATATATTTATATACTTTGTAATTTTAAATACGTCTTTTTTTTAAATATCATTATTTTTTAATATTTTATCTATTTATTTATTTTTGTATCTCAACTCAAATTTGTATTTTTTCAACTTATAATCATTTTATAAATTTTCAATTCTTCTAATATGTACACATATACATGATACACACTTATATATATATATATGTCTTTATTCTATTAGTTGTTAGTTTATATATAGATATATATATATATATTTATTATAATATATAATTAATCTCGAAACGGCACACTGGAACAAATCAGTATCAAAATATTTCGTTCCAGTGCCCCAACCAAAATGGTCACTAGAACAGAATTCAAAACTTTGGTTTAAACTTCTCTGAAGAGAGCATTACTTTAGGAGATTTTTCTCTTTATATTCATTTTATGAGATTATGAATGAATGAGATTTTTTCTCCTTGAAAAAAAAAACAATTATTGTATAATACATAAGCTAAAGCCATCGATAGTGTATAAAGCACATTATTTATGTGATATAATCTAATTTAATAATTTAATAATAAGTTATCTTAGATAGTGTATAAAGCACATTATTTACATATAAAGTTTAATTTATAAAATTTAAATTTATAAAATTTATCTTTTAAATTATATTATATTGTGTAAACATTTTACTTAATATACTATTCATAAATAGAATTTTTTATTGGATCAATATATCAACCTCGAGTGAATAATTCTTAGATCGCAGTTTTGGGTTTTTCTTTTTTTGAGTTTTACATGTATTTTTAGGAGAAGTAAAATAAATTTTCAAAATATAGATTATTTGCAGAAGTAAACTGAGGTATACCCATCAAAAGATTATTTTAAAGAAAACATTTATATGACATTAAAAAGATAAAAACTAATTTAAAATGTTTAGGAGGGACGATGATATCGATAAGATCAACTAACTTTGTCGTGATGTCATGATGATCAGAGGAATTGATAGTGATCCGGCGTGACAGATCAGACGACCGGAAGTGGGACCCAAGTCACGAGTAATCCGACCTGTTAAACATGTAAATGTGGGGCCCAAAGGGTTCATCTTTTGGAAAAGGTCGGTTCCCAAAGGTAGGAGCAATGGGTGAATCAAGGAAGGAAAAGTTGGCCACGCTAGCATTTTTATTTTTTATGTCTTTTTTGTGGGGGGATTGGACGGTAATCACAGTTGGTGATGAAGGGTCCCACATGGGGGCACCGCCCAAGAGACCTTGTTGGCTTTTGTTTGGCCTTCCTCCATTACAATAAATAATAATGATGGGACGTGTTTGGTTTCGGGAAAAAAAAAAAAAAGAGAGAGCATGGTGCTCCATCTTATTGAAAGAGTACTGAAATGCACAATAAATTTGTATAATATATTCTATAATAATGTTATAAGACTGAGGACATTTTTATAAAATAATATTATTTTTATAAACTGATTTACAAAATTATCCTTTATTTAACTCATTATTATGAAATTTATTATAAAAAATATTATATAGATATCATTTTCCTACCCCTCCCCTCCCAAAAAAAAAAAAAAAAAAGTGACAACTAAAGTAAAAGTCCAAAATGTTTGAAAATTACGAAAGCTCCAACTTTCTTTCTCTCTCTCTCCCTCTTTTAGACTAATAACAATTAAAATTTAATGTAGGAGAACTATTACAATTATGGTTATGATTGAGGTTAAGGGTTTAAGATTTGGATACTTGTACACTCACAGATCGATTAGGAATTCTGCTTGTGTAATTTTATTTTTTAATATTTGTAAGTTTAAAAAATATATATATAAAAAGTCACAATATATTATTAAATATATATTTAATCATTAAATTAAAAAGAATCTAAAACCACATTCAGAATTCCGGTCCGTAACTTTAACTTTGTTCTTAACATTTTAATTTTTACATATTTATTCTTTTATATAAACATATTTGGACTATTTAAATTATGTATACAGATTTTTTTAGTGAGTTGCCTGAGTCATGTTTTCTTGGCATAAAGTCAGAGGTAAAATAAAATAAGAGTGATTATATTTTCAAGTCAATATGTAAAAAACATCATTCATATGGTAAGATTTGATTTTTTTAATATTTAAAAATTATTTTTCAAATTACAATCGAAAATCTAAGCCTATTAATGGTAGGGTCTATAGAAACTACAAAACAATGGAGAAAAAAATAAAATCCTAGAACATGAATGCATGATAGAAGGGAGCCAGGTAGATGCCCACACTTGATAACAACACAGAGAAACCCACTTATCAGATATGATACTGATATCTCCTATGGCCTCCACCATTTGGCATTTACAATTGATGGTCTTCAAAAGCTACCAATAATAGAAAAAAACTTATCCCAATACACTTTAGTTCTTAAAAATAATAATAATAATAATTAAAACCAAAACAAAGGAAAAACATTCACAGCTAGGCTTGCAAATGTCCTTTATTCTGTGTCAGTGACATGAGCAAAGATTCTTCTGGCGCTCACACGTCTCTCGCCCCTCCTCTCCAATTTTTTTTTTTTTCCCGTTTCTTTTATTGGTTTGAAGCATTCACACCTCTATATATAGCTCTCACATTCTCATCAGCTCCTCACCTCACTCACTCACTCGCAAGTGCCACTCCTCGCTTCCTGCTTACTGATACATTTCACCTCTTTAATTCGTTTTTCTGTTCGACTTATTTTATACTCCCCTTTTGTATCCCAAATGGCCACTGTTGAGGTATTCAACTAATATTTCATTTTTGCTTTTATATATATATATATAATGTCTGTTTTATGCCGAACACAATAGCAATATCCAGTTTCTGATCGATCATTAATCATTCTACATTTCCAGCTTTGACAGTAGTGTTCAAATTAGTATTTGTATAGTTCTACTTTAAATAACATCTGATCCATCTGTGCAAAACCATAACGTACGTGTAACGTATAGAAACTAATATGTAATGGATTGTCCTTAGATCAGCCAAAAAATGCCAACTTCTGAGGATATTACCGGAAACACTCTTAGCTTTCTCATACATGATAGATCGCAGCTAGTTTTGTAAGAGCTAGCTTTGCATTAATGGAGTCGTTTTGGGGATGTTTTAAGAATTTTTGTGCATTGGTTAATCATTTGTCCTTGAAGGTAAATCGGGTATTGCAGGTAGCATCGGCTCCAACAACAGTACCGGAGAATGAGACAACTGAGGTGATCACGGCAAAAGAGACAACCCCAGAAAAGCCAGTGGCCGCGCCGGCTGCCCCAGAGCCAGTTACCGAGGAACCAAAAGAAGCAACACCTGAAGCCCCAGTGGCAGAACAACCTGCGGCTCAAGAACCCGAAGCTGTTGTTGAAGTTGAGACCAAGGAGGTGGCAGAGGAACCCAAGGCTGACGCAGAGGAGAAAGCAGCAGAGAAGAAAGTGGAAGAGACCCAAGAAGTGGCAGCAGAGCCTGCTGCTGTGGAGGAGACCAAAGTAGAATCTACTGAAGTAACTGAGGCAGCAGCAGAAGCCCCGGCTGACGTAGAGAAACCAGTTGAGGAAGAGAAGCCAGCTGAAGTAGCAAAGGAAACTACCACTGAAGTTCCAGCTGAGAAGACTGAGGAAAAATAGATCGATGAAAGGAAGTGAAACTATCTAGGAGAGTCTTAGTTTTGGGTCTTCTTAGGTTTGCATTTCAAAGTTGGCATGATGTTTAGTTTTATATGTTGTTTTAGTACAATTATGGTTATGATTGAGGTTAAGGGTTTGGGAGGGTTTGAAATTCCCAAGCTGCACAATGTAAGCACTTGGATCCACGTCAGCATTCTTCCCAAGTGCCTTATATTTTGAAATGGTACATAGATGGGAGAAACTCTTGAGTGCTCTATGTACGTACAGGAGCTCAAGTGTGCGCTAGGTGGTTGGTGTGGATGTTGGTTCCAAGAGGGTCTAAGGTGAGTTTGATATTGTGTGATGAGATTTGATCTTTTCTAGGATTGAATAATGATATTCATATTACTGTTTTTTTTTTTTTATTACCAAATCAATAGTCTGCGTAATATTAGGTAGGGCACTTAATCTCTGGTGATTCAAAGGGACAAGATGCTTATAGAGTTGCTTATGGGCTCTTTATTGCAGAAATTAGTGTTTTCTATGTAAGCCAAAACCTTCAAAGGAGAATGGCAACTGAAAATGGCGCATGGATCATGGATCAAGGTAATCTCTATGGTTAAAAATGTGCTGCAAAAATTTGAGAAGGGTAAATATCCTTGTATGTATGTACGCATGTTCATTCATTTTCAAGTGGCATTGTGAAAATCCATTTACGGATGGTGTTTTTCTTTTTCCCCGTGCTGTAACTGATTGTTGTTAATGACAAACAGTTTTTATGTCAATAAAAAACTATATAATAAAAATGGGAAGAAATAGATCAAGGCATTTATACATCTCTTAAATCATTAATCAACAAGATTGAAATTAAATAAACTAACAAAAGAGGGGCAGAAAATACCATATCCTTGAGTAATACAGATTTCATTTCACAACTTTTCATCCAAATGAGAACGAAGTCATGACTCATTCTTGCAGGAATTTAGGAATAAAAGAATTACCCATAGAACTCCCCTTTAAAAGCTAAAAGAATCTATTTCTTCAAGTAATTGAGAAGACTGAACGATTTGTGATGGTGACATTGTCATCAGCTTGTTTTGTTAAAGCCAAAGGAATGAATTATTTAACATATAAAAGATTCATTTAAAATTATATATATATATATATATATATATAATATATATATAAAAATAAGCTCATTATCTGAAAATAGGACAAACACTTTTAAGTATAAAAAATCAATGTTTGGTGAAACAATGGATTAAATTTTTTAGTTCCCAAGTTTAACCACAAAATGGGTGCTGCAAGGTAGTAGCATTGGCTATGACAGCAACATAAAGAGTTAAAAACGAAGTCAAGACTCCATGATCTGATCAATGAGGAATTCCTTGCGAAGTAAAGTTTAATACTCTAAACTTAAACTTTGAAGCCGATTGATCTTAAAAAAACTGCCTCTGCATGGGAATTGAAATTGGAAATGGTGCAAAGACTCATGGCCTCAGCGCGCTTCTGATCCATGTGCTTTCAAATGATCCTGACTTCGTCAATGTGAGGGTACAATGTGGTTTTTTAGCTCCATACTCTCATTGATGCACAGGAAACCAAAAAAAAAAAAAAAATCCGTTCGAGAAAATATCTTGAAGTTTAGATGTTTCCAGGAAGAAAAGTAAAGAAAGGCGCAATTTTAGGATGAGACTTCTGGTGGAAAACCAGAGGAGTTATGGCTATATATAAATAAAAACTCCACAACAACCTGAATATTTTCTGAATAAAATAAATCTGGGATATTCACTCACTAATAAGAAGCTGAAGACTTACCAGAAGTTAAACTCAGCATGTCATTGCATAGTCTGTGTGTACTTACATGTCAAGATAAAAGCCAATATCTAATACTAGGAAGGAAGTTCGAGGAAGCAGAGAGATTTTTTTCTCCTGCTTCCAGCTTTATTTATACTATACCTATACAAACAGTCAAAAGAGCAATGACACTGGAAATGACCGAGAACACGACTACAGAAGAATGGTCTAAATGACAAACACAATATTCCTACATTCTGTACAACCTGATTATGTGCAGTCAAAAACCCTCTTCATCCCAAAGGCATGTGTAACTAATTTCACCAAGTACCGAAGCTGCAGCCAACATGTTCTTGGCTGATGACATTAAGGCGATCTTGCATGACAACTATCGTTGGATATGGTGGAAAACACAACCGGTAAAAGCATGTGTGGGATGAAGGCAGGCGCTCATTAGGCTCTGAGGACTTGTAGATGGAAAGCCGGGAAGCCAAGCCACGGAAACCTTCCACCGGTAAATACTTCACTGAAGTCCAAAAAAAGAGAAGAACCTTTCTCTGCTCCGCTGTCATCTCCCCAACAATCTGCAAATTCCCGTGAGATGAATTAGCATAACTCATTGGCAATAACTTGTAAAAAACAAGTAATCAAAGATGCTATTTTTTTTTTAAAATTAAGTAATAAAAAATACTATCAAACACATGAGAAATGCTATTTATCATGTCCCAAACTGTCCCGATCCCATCCCGCTTTCCATTTTTTTTTTTAGTTTTTTTATATGATTTTTAAATAAGTGTTTTTAAATAATGTTGTGATTTTTTTATATTTTTAAAAAATATTTTAAGATGTTAAAAAAATTTTGTAAAATAATACAATTTAAAAATACTTACTTAAAAATTATATAAAATAAAAAACTGAAAAAAAATAAAAAAAATGAAAACGGGATGGCCATCGGGACATTCCCCAACGGGGTATGTAGCATTCCCCTAAACAAATTGGCATTAACAAATTCAGTTCTGTTCATAGAAGCGTGTTTCAGCAAATATATAGGTGAAGACTCCAGACAGTGCAAGTCAGACATTAATTGGCTGCTGTTCGTAGTGTGCTAGTTGGTGGATCTCTTGCATAAACTGTCTTTCATCAGGCAGGGCAAAGGCTAGATTATTTGATGGTTGAGCGTGCATGTCAGGCTGCAAGAAATTATATCTCCCAAGGGAACCAGATACTCCAAAGAGTGTTTCACATTGAAAGTCGTAGGTCCTCTAAGGATGAGGGTGATGGTTGTTGTCCCGAGATATGGAAAAAAGTGGGGGAAGTTGAGGGGTCTCTCGGGCACATTTGGGCTGAATTAATTGGTTAAAAAGAAAAAATAGGCTCTCAACAACTTTCAGCAGATGAGGGCTTGGGTCTTTTAATGGATTGGGGTCGTGGACCCAGTAAATGTTTTTTAAGTTCTACCGAAGGAAAGGGGAGGACGTGCGGGCCTAAGCCACTTAAGTTTTCTGGAGTAATTTAGATGGGCCAAACAGAGGCCCAACTCAGAAGCCGGGTGAGGACGCTTTTCAGAAGGTTGGTGGGCCTAAAGGATAATATCGTCCAAAAGGCAGTGGGCTTCTACCATCAGCTACGGTGGCATGTACTGTTCAGAGGTCTGGCCCACCATCACAGACAAGGTTGCGGGCGAGGAGGGAATCGAAGGTACATTCAGGCAATGAGATCTGCAGTCGTGAACAATGCAGGAGGGTGGCATGCAGCTGCAAATCTGTTGAAGGCTCAGCCTAGGAAAGAGATGGCTTCGATCCAGCCAATGTTTTCACAGAAGAGGTTGATGGAAGATGGGGGTGCTTCCAGCAGTATTCCGACGCTGTGTATGCCCTCGAAAGATGGGATGGAGGAAGGTGGGTCATTAGTGAAGCATATGGGTTTGAGGTCTGATTTGGTTTTGGAGTCAGAGGTTACTTATGTTGTCTCATGAGGCTAGGGTTGGGGATAATGAAGAAGATGAGAAAGGTGTAGGGTTAAAGGGGAGAGAAAAATCTGTGGAAGAGGTTCCCTGCATTCTTCTCAGCAATCCTGATTTACAGATGGCGTTGGGGGCAGGTGAAGACTTTGATTCTTGTGAGTCTGGATAGCTGTTAGACTCTGATGAGGATTTAAATCAAGTCCCTTTGAGTTATTTTAACCCAAAATTACATTGGACTAGCAACTCTTATGATTGGGTTCTGAAAAAGGTACAAGAGATTAGAGATTGTGATGGGATCTTTTGTGAAGGTTATGAAGAACAGTTTAGAGCTCTTTTGATAGCTATAGAAGCGAGACAACCTGCTTTGGCCAAATCAGTGGCAAAAAAGAAGAGGGAACTTAAAAGGCTGGAGTACTCTATTAAACAAGTCTAGGGATGGGAGTGCATGGAGAGAAAAAGGTAAGGAAAGGGCTGTCAATGATTTTTTTTTTTTATAAGGACTGTCAATGATTTTTCATAAAGCCCAAAATCATTTCATGGAATGTTCGGAGTTCAAATGATTATAGGAAGCATATAAGGGTGAAAAATATGGTGTCAATGGAATGCTGATGTTATTTGCCTGCAAGAAACCAAACTAAAATTTGTGAACCAAGCCATCGTTCAGAGTTTGTGGAATTGTTGTCGTGTGGGTTGGGTAGAGTTGGTTTCTAATGGGACCTTGGGTCTATTCATTTTAAGAACCTTGAGTATGGGTTTGGGTTGGCCTTCGCTAGGGTATACGGCTACTAATGTAGATGGTAGAAGGAATCTATTATGGGATGAAATGTAGGATGTTTGTAGTTGGTAGGATTTCCCTTGAAGTTTTGGAGAAGATTTTAATCTTACTCGGCTTCCTAGTGAGAGGTCGGTGGATTCTTATTTATCTAGTGCTATGGCTACTTTTTCAGATTTCATCTTTGAATTGAATCTGATTGATTTACCTTTGGTGGGAGGAGATTATTCTTGGTCTAATGGTAGATCTTCTTCTAGGTTGGATAGATTTCTGGTTTCACTTTCTTCAGAGGCCCATTTTTCTAGCTTGACGCATAAATTATTGTCGAGACTATGCTCCGATCATTTTTCCATTATGTTGGATTGTGGAGAAACTGTGAGTAGAAGAAGTTACTTTAAATTTGAGAACATGTAGCTAAAGGTTGACGGTTTTGTGGACAAGGTGAGAAGTTTGTGGAATTCCTATAATTTTTTTGGCACTCCTAGCTATGTTTTGGCTGGAAAATTGAAATCTCTTTAACTTTGTTTTTTTTTTCCTCTTTTTGATAGGTAATCTCTTAAGAAATATTTAAAGAGATGGAATAAAGAGGAGTTGGGTTGTTGGAAATCAAGAGGAAGTGGCTTATGGTGGAGTTGATAGTTTTTGAAGAGGAGGGAGGTGCAAGGGTTGTCATCAGAAGAGGATAGAACCAGAAAATTAGGGGTGGTTTCAGATCTGGAAAATTTAGCATTAATGGAAGAGATTTCGTGGAAGCAAAAATCGAGGGTGTTGTGGCTGAAGAAAGGTGATAGGTGTACCAAATTTTTTCATCAAATAGCGAACTCCCAAAGAAGAAACAATGTGATTGAGGTTCTACAAGATGCAGACAGGATGTTTACGGATCAAAAAGATAAGTTTCACATTGTGAATTATTATGAGCAGCTGTTTTCAGAAAATTCTTCTTGGAGACCACAACTGGACAGCTTTCAACTCTATAGAGCAGGTTGATGCAGTTTCATTGGAGAGAGAGTTTGAAGAAGAAGAAGTCCTTGATGTGGTAAAAAGTATGGACAAGGAAAAGGCTCCAGGTCCAAATGGGTTCTCTTTGGCGTTTTTTCAATGTTGGGATGTTATTACAGATGATATCCTGAAGATGTTTGCTGAGTTTCATTCATATATGAGGTCTAAGAGTTTTAATGCAACTTTCATTGCTCTTATCCCAAAAAAGGCAGGGGTCGTGCAAATGAGAGATTTTAGGCCTATTAGTTTGGTGAATTGTGTTTATAAAAGTATCTCTAAAGTGCTGGCCAATCATTTGAGTAGGGTAATGGAAGGATAATTTTACAATCACAAAATGCTTTTGTGAGAGGAAGACTGATTTTAGATTCTGTTTTAATTGCAAACAAATGTTTGCAGAGTAGATTTAAAATGGAGAAAGCTGGTATTCTTATTAAATTGGACATGGAAAATGCTTACAACCATGTAAGCTGGGATTTTCTTGATTCTCTGCTGAGGAGATATGGCTTTGGATTTAAATGGTGCTCGTGGATAAATCATTGTGTGTCGACTGCTAAATTTTCTATTTTGGTAAATAGAGAACCGGCTGCTTGCTTTAGTAGTTCTCGTGGTTTAAGGAAAGGCAATCTCATTTCCTCCTTTCTTTTTGTTATGGTTATGGACGCTATGAGTAGAATGATTCAAAAGGCATGTGGAAGGTAATTTCCTGTCCAGTTTCGTGGTGGGTAATGAGACAAGGAATAGTTTAAAGATCTCTCATTTATATTGCTAATGATTCCTTGATTTTCAGTGAGCCGATTCTGACAATTTACATGCTTTGTTTTGAAGTTGTTTCAGGTTGAGAGTTAATTTATCGAAGTCTGAAATTATTCCTGTGTGATGTTTTGAATATTTCAGTTTTGGCCAACTTACTGGGGTGCAAAATCTCTTCACCTCCTTTGAGGTATCTTGGGCTTCCTTTGGGGGCCTCTTTTAAATCTGTTAGTATTTGGAATGGGGTGATTGAAAAAATTGAAAAATGAGGTAAGCCGGTTGGAAAATGATCTACTTGTCTAAGGGGGGAATATGAACTCTTATAAAGAGTACTTTATCCAACCTGTCCAAATATTTCTTTTTCTTTTTCCTCTTCCGGCAAGGGTTGAAAAAATGATCGGGAATTTATTTCGGAACTTCTTATGGGGAGGTAACGGTGAGGAAAAAAATTTCATTTGGTTAGTTGGAAGAAGGCTTTTCTACCAATGGAGTGTGATGGTTTGGGGATTAAGGATTTAAGGGTTTTTAATAGAGATTTTTTTATAATATAAATGTGGGGTGCAACGCGATAGGTTTTTAATAGAGCTCTACTTGGGAAATGGCTTTGGAGATATCAATTGGAAAGTAAAGCTCTTTGGAAAAAAACGATGGACGTGAAATATAGAAGTTAGTGACGAGGTTGGTGTTCTAAAAAATCTAGTGGAATTTACATGGTGATTTTGTGGAAATTAATTAGAAAAGGATGGGGTTCCGTTTCATATAATTTCAGATTGAATGTGAGAGATGGAAAGAGGGTACTCTTTTGGCATGAGCTGTGTTGTGGGGATACTGCTCTTAAGCTGGAATTCTTGTCCTTTTTAGAATTGCAAGGGATCAAAATGCAGCTGTTGATGATTCTTACTGCAGCAGCAATAATATTACTGAATGGAATGTTATTCTTATAAGGGATGTTAATGATTGGGAAGTGGATGAAGTTAAGGCATTGCTAGTTAAACTTTACAGCTCAAAGTTACAGCTCTGGTACAGAGGAAGGGCGGAGATGGAGGGGAGAAGGAGACCGTTGGAAACTCTAAGCAAGATAGGTCACGGCAGAAGGATGCATCGAGCCATGAGCATGGCAGGTCGGAAGTGGGGGAACTGTGCAGGCCGGTACTGGGATTGCAGGGGCAAGTAAGGGTGCTGCAGGGGGATGTGAGCTCTATGGTACGTTTGGCCGGGCTGTTTAGGGAAGGAGGAGATTTGGGGGATGCTTCACGTATTTCACTTGCTAAAAGCAAGTTAAAGCAGACCCAACATGGGTTGAGGCCCATGATTCGTGGGCTCCAGAATAAAGGTAAAAGAAAGTGGCTTGGCGGATAAAACAAGTCCAGGCCCAAGGACATGAAAAGAAAGGGGATGATGGGTCTGGTTTGTGGAAAGCACAAGCCCAGGCCCACGAAAGTAACTTATTAGAAAATCCTAGATCGAAGTCTCGGGCTGGGTCTGGACAGTCCACGAATTCAGATGTTAACGTGAAGCTGGTCTCATCTAGCGGTATTGGGCTTGAGCCGGGTCAAACAAGTTCTGGGTCTGGCCAGCCCTACTCGCCTCGTGGTGGTAGCGCTATGCAGTCACCAGAACAAAGCATGGTGCCAGAGTCTCTACTGACAGCGAAGACACCGGCGGGTTCCACTTAGACAGAGCCGAAGAGTTTGGTGGGGATCTTCATCGGTGATGGTGGCGACGACAGCCTCATGGATCAAGGTGTGCTAACACCGATTTTCGACCTTGATGGACACCTCACCACTTTAGTGGGGAACTGGACCTCACCGGTGAGGGCCAGGGAGGTGGTTTTGGAGCCAACGAGACTATCTACACACCTCGATGAGAATCTAGAGCTGTCCGAAGAGGACTTTGGATCCGATGCTGTTAGTAGAGGAAGAGTCTATTTTTTCGGATTCTCAACAAGGGTTAGAGGACTTTGATGAGTTCCAAAACCCAGACCCCCTTTGAATTTCTTCTTCCTAGGTCAAGGTTTTGACTGGGTGATGGATATGGTAAAAGGAATCCAGCACATAGTTGGGATTAGATGTGTTGGATATGAAGAACAGTTTATGGCTTTATTAAAAGCCATAGAATCAGGCCATAAGTCGAAACGCAAGGGGGTTCCTAAGCAAGCGAAGGAACTTAAACAGTTAGAATGGTCTATGAATCTAGAAGGCCCTTCTAGTAAGGAAATGGCGAAAGGTAAAGGGTTGGTGGTCCATAAATGAAGCTAAAAATTGTGTCCTGGAACATCCGTGGACTCAACAATGCCAATAAGCGTCATCGGATACGGAATTTGCTTCAGGAGTGGAAAGCGGATATTGTATGTCTTCAGGAAATGAAACTAAAGAGTATTGATAGGAGAGCAATACATAGCCTATGGAGCGGCACACATGTGGATTGGGTATACATGGTTTCTTCAGGAGCTTCCGGTGGCGTGTTATTGATGTGGGATAGGCGGGTGGTGGACAAGACAAAGGAATACATTGGAAGACACACGGTAGCGGGTTTATTTAAATGTGTTTAATAATTTTTTGTGGGCTTTTGCAGGTGTATACTGCTATGTTTTGAATTCCGTTCCGTTCCGGCAGGAACGGCCGGAATGTTCCGTTCCGGTGCCTCAACCGGAACGGGATACCACCTTATTCCGTTCCGGTCCAAATTCCGACCGTTCCGGTCCCTATTCCGGTTTAGATTATTTTTGTAATTTTTTTGTGTTTGAATGATATTTTTTTTTAATTTTAAATTTAGATGGTATTTAATTAATTTTAGAATATAAAATATATTTATATGCTTTGTAATTTTAAATACGTTTTTTTTTTAAATATCATTATTTTTAATATTTTATCTATTTATTTATTTTTGTATTTCAACTCAAATTTGTATTTTTTCAACTTCCAATCATTTTATAAATTTTTAATTCTTCTAATATGTATACATATATATGATACACACTTACATATATATATGTTTTTATTCTATTAATTGTTAGTTTATATATATAAAAATATTTATTATAATATATAATTAATCCCGAAACGGAACACCGGAACGAAACGGAACCGAAATATTCCGTTCCAGTGCCTCAACCAGAACGGCCACCGAAACGGAATTCAAAACTTTGGTATACGGTCCTAATGATGATGCTGACAAAAAACTTATGTGGGATGAATTGGCAGAGATTCACAGTTTGTGGGAGGTTCCGTGGTGTATTGGTGGAGACTTCAACGTTGTTAGATTCCCTAGTGAGAATTCGGGCAATAGAAGAGGGAGGAGAGCTGGTTTGGAGTTTTCCGAGTGTATCTTTGATTTGAATTTGGTGGATCTACCGCTTGTTGGGGGCCCGGCTACGTGGTTAAACAACCAGTCTTGGTCCAGGTTGGATCGTTTCCTTATATCTCCCGAATTGGAAAGCCAGTTTCCTGATATGCTGCAAAAGCGTTTGGATAGATTATCTTCGGATCATTGGCCCATTTTACTTGATTGTGGAGGACTTAGGAGAGGGCGTCAATATTTTAAATTCGAGAACATGTGATTGAAGGTGGAAGGTTTTGTGGACAAGGTTAAACAATGGTGGACCGCATACCAATTTGAAGGGACCCCTAGCTTTATCTTTGCAAGCAAATTGAAAGCTTTAAAGAGGGATCTAAAGATTTGGAACACTCGGTCCTTTGGCAATCTAGGGAGAACAAGAATGCTTTATTTAGAGACATCCAGGTGTTAGAAAGGGTGCAAGAGGGAAGGTCACTCACAGAGGAAGAGTTAGTGCAAAAAACTTCGCTGATGATAGATCTTGAGCAGGCAATTTTACAAGAGAAATTTCTTGGCATAAAAAGTCAAGAGCGTTATGGTTAAAAGGAGACCGTAGCACTAAATTCTTTTACAAAGTAACTAACTTGCATCGAAGGAACAATAACATTGAGATTTGTTAAAGATTGATGGTATTGAATACACAGAGGGGGTTATTCAACATCACATTGTGGAATTCTATGAGAACCTTCTCACGGAGCAGGAGGAATGGAGACCTAACTTAGATGGCTTAACTTTTGATACCATAGACATTGATGACGTCATTTGGCTGGAGCGGGCTTTCGAGGAAGACAAGGTGGTCACTGTAATAAGGAAAATGGTTAAAGATAAAGCACCAGGACCAGATAGATTCTCCATGGGCTTCTTTCAAGATTGTTGGGAGGTAGTAAAAGAAGACTTTATGAAGATTTTCAGGAACTATTCACGGCCAGGAAATTTGAAAAAAGTTCAAACAACACATTCCTTGCTCTTATCCCTAAAAAGGTTGGGGCTACAGAGATAAAGGATTTTCGGCCTATCAGCCTTGTGAGTGGAGTATACAAAATCATTTCCAAAGTTCTAGCAAATCGCCTAAGTACCGTTATTGGGAAGATTATCACCAAGCCTCAGAATGCTTTTGTAAAAGGCAGGCAAATTCTTGATGCAGTTCTGATTGCTAATGAGTGTATTGACAGCAAGATTAAAATAGGAAATATTGGGATCTTATGCAAAATTGATATAGAAAAAGCGTATGACCATTTCAATTGAAATTTTCTTCTATATCTCCTTGGCAGGTGTGGTTTTGGAGAGAAGTGGAGGTCTTGGATTAGGTGGTGTATAACGACCGCAAGATTTTCGGTGTCGATCAATGAGTGTCCTGAAGGATTCTTTTCGAGTTCTCGTGAACTGAGATAGGGAGACCCGCTATCTCCTCTTTTGTTTGTTATTTTCATGGAAGCGTTAAGCAGGATGCTTTTAGCTTTGGTGGATAATGGTGTCATTTGTGGGTTCACTGTAGGAACTCCCACTCGTGGTTTTACTAACATATCTCATTTGTTGTTTGCAGATAATATGCTTATCCTTTACGGAGCTGATCGTGACCAAGTGCGAGCTTTGAAGGCTTTATTCCTTTGTTCTGAAGCCGTGTTGGGATTGAAAGTAAATTATGACAAGTTTGAAATGGTGCCAGTTGGAGAAATTGGTAATATGCAGGAGTTGGCTGGTAACCTTGGTTGCAGGGTAACCTTGGTTGCAGGGTAACCTCGTTTCCTATATCATATTTGGGGCTCCCTTTGCGATCAGCTTCAAGTGCGGTGGTGATTTGGGACACAGTGATCGAAAAGTGGAAAGGAAACTTGCAGGGTGGAAGATGATGTATTTGTCCAAAGGGGGTCGGGTTACCTTGGTCAAAAGCACCCTTTCCAATCTACCTACATATTTCCTCTCACTTTTTCATATTCCAGCAAGCGTGGCAGGAAGCCTGGAGAAGTTGCAACAAGATTTTCTGTGGGGTGGCCTAGGTGAAGAAATCAAGTACCACCTAGTCAAATGGGAGAAGGTTTGCAGTCCTATCTCAAAGGGTGGGTTGGGCATTCGAAATTTGAGGAGGTTCAATAGGGCGCTACTTGGTAAGTGGCTATGGAGATACCATCAAGAACCTGAGGCGCTATGGAAAGTGATGATTGACTACAAATATGGTAGTATGTGGGGGGGGTTGGAGCACTAATGAAGTAAGGGAGGCCGGTGGGGTGGGGATGTGGAAACATATCAAAAGTTTTTTGGGGCAGGGGGCCGGGGGGGGGGGGGGGGGGGGGCTTTTTAGCAGCACACTAGGCTTCGGGTGGGTGATGAAAACAGAATTAGATTCTGGAAGGACGTCTAGGGTAGGGACAGGGCTATTAAGGACTTGTTTCCCTCTAACTATCAGATTGCGAGAGATAAGGACGCAATTGTGGCGGAGTCTGTGGGGCTTGAAGGGGGGTGGGTTCTGTGGAACATTAATTTAAAAACTTTGTAGACTTCTATAGCCTCCTTTATGCTCAAAGACCCAACCTTCAGATTGCAAATGGACTGCGGTGGACCCTTGTGAGGAAAGGGTCTTTCACTGTCCGATCTTTTTACAAGACACTATCGAATACACCTGGTACTCAATTTCCTTGGAGGAAGATATGGCATCATCAGGCACCCCCAAAAACGGCGTTCTTTGTGTGGACAACTGCGTTAGGCAAGATACTCATAACGGATAATCTAAGGAGAAGGGGAATTATCATAGTGGATTGGTGTTGTATGTGCTGTAGTGGAGGTGAGTCGTTTAATCACCTATTCCTTCATTGTGAGATTGTCAGGGTGCTTTGGAATGAGGTTTTTAGTAGATTGAATCTTGCATGGGTCATGCCAGCAACGGTGGAAGCAACAGTGGCAAGTTGGACAACTATACGAGACACGAGACAGATCAAAACTATTTGAAAAATGATTCTTATTTGCATAATGTGGTGTATTTAGCAGGAGTGTAACAAACGGACTTTTGAAGACAAAGAAAGATCACGGGAGGAGCTGACTGAATTTTTTTTTAGAACTTTATGTACATGGTCCATTGCTGTGTTTAATGGCATGGACCTTCACGCTTTTCTCTCTTCAAATGTCCCGAGTGGATAGACAGTGTTTTGTAATTGGCTTTTGCCCATTCATTTATTATTAGTACAATTTTACGTATCAAAAAAAAAAAGGAAAAGAGGATAGCATGCTATGGACTCTTGTTAGAAATGCTAAGTTTTCAGTTTCATCTTATTACAGAATTCTATCAAGCCATAGCACTTGCGTATTTCCTTGGAAAAATATTTGGAAAGTGAAAGTTCCTTCCAAGGTTGCATTTTTCTGTTGTGTGGCATCTTTGGGTAAGGTGTTGACAACTGATAATCTTAGAAGGAGGGGAATGTTTATTGCTAATTGGCGTGTTATGTGTAGAAGGGATGAATCAATTAATCATCTCTTTCTTCACAGTGAAGTGCCAAGATTCTTCTGGAATGAGGCATTGAACTGGACAAGTTTACATTGGGTAATTAATGCCCAAAGAAGTGGTGGATTTATTGGTAGGGTGGAAGGGTCTAAAGGGCTTAAAGAAGGCCGCAAGTGTTTATAAAATGATTCTTCCGTGTCTTATGTGGTGCATATGGCTTAAAAGAAATGGGAGATGCTTCAAAGATAATCATTAGAGATCTTAGGGACTTTTTCTTGAGCACTTTGGTTTTTGGGCCAAATTTTTTGTATTGGAGGATAATTTGCTGAATCTATTTTGGTATTCTGGGTTTGTTTTCTTATTGTTTCTAGAAGTTCTAAGTATTTTCTTTGTATACGTCTTATGTACTTGAGTTTATGCCTATTTCTTTGGAATAAAATTTATAAAAAAAAAACTGTCTAAGCAAATTCAAGGTAGGAGTGAACTAACCATGTCCTGTGTTATAACCAATGAATTCTAGCCAAAATGATATTTCCTTACAATAATGTTGTTGTTACAACAAAAGTGTTCCTTTCTAACTCAAATGTAACAGGCAAAGAATGTCTCACACAGCAAAAAAAAACCTCAAGGTAAGCTTATTGATATGCTATCATTTTGGGCAAGCTAACTGTTATCTTTGTGTTCTACTAGCCAAAATGATATTTCCTTACGTTGAAGTTGTTGCTGTTACTAAAAAGTGCTCTTTGTTAACTCAGATGTAACATGCAAAGAACAATGGACACCCAAGGGTATCTACCCTCTACCCTCTTCCAGCAATAGCAAATCACAACATGCTGATCAAGTCCATAACATACTTAACCATAAGGTGCCAATCTAATGCAACAAACCAAAACCAACAAATCAAGTTCCTATGAAGATGATTTTTCTTTTTCTTTTGATCGGTAATCAAATGGATTTTATTAATAGAAATAGGCTAAGCCCAAGTACACCGGTGGTATACTTGAGAAAATTTAGTTGGTGATTACAATAGAAAGAAGAAGATCATGAACACTAAGTCCGTTACAAGAAATAAACTCCGCCCATGAAAGCAAGATCCTATAGAAGAAGACTTTTAGTTCCTCCAATGTTCTCTCACAATATTCAAAATTCCTTGCATTTCTCTCTCTCCATATGCACTAGCACATATAAATAGAAACCATACACCATAAAGTCGCCACCTGTAAGTTACCCCGGAGGCCTCTCCAATTGGCTAAAAAATCTACCAAGCGAAGAGGCATGACCCATGATAAACCAAGCCTAGTGAAAAACTCATCCCACATATTCCTGGCCACCTCACAATGGAGGAGTGAATGATCTACTAATTCCCTATATTTTTTGCGCATACAGCACCAGTCTATCATAATTATACGGTGTTTTCTCATATTGTCTGTTGCAAGGATCTTGTCCAAAGTTGTTGTCCACACAAAAAAAACCGCTCTCAAAGGAGCTTTAGTCTATCAAATACGCTTCCATGGGAACTTGGGTAGTACGGGGCTGAAGAGAACTTGGTAGAAGGAACTAATTGAGACGATACATTTCTTAATGTGTCTCCAATGCAACTTATCCTCCATGCCTCTGGGGATGTTGGACAAGTATAAGGATGCAAAAAATTCATAATCTCCATCTCCCAATCTTAGGCATCCCTCACTAACTCTATATTCCATTGAGGGGTGCCATTTGAAAGGACCACAAGATTTGCAATCGATGCATCATTTTCTCTTGTTAGATCAAAAATAGCAGGGAATGAGTCTTTAAGCCTAGTATGGCCACTACATCAATTGTCATACCAAAATCTGACTTGTGAGCCATCCCTACCACAAGATATTCCTAGCCTATAAATTTCTCCCAAAGTCTCCTTATAAACTTCCACAAACCCACTTCATGTGTGCCTTGAACCTCATTCCAACACCAACCACCCCAAGACACTCCATATTTTGAGTCTATAACCGACTTTCAAAGCGCCTCCCTTTCGTTCTGGTACCTCCCACAACCATTTACTCAACAGAGCTTGATTGAATTTCACCAAGTGTCGAATCCCCAAACCTCCTCCAGATATTGGAATGCACACCGTTGGCCAATTGACCAAATGAAATTTGAACTCCTCTCCTATTCTGCTCCACAAGAAGTCTCTTTGTAGCTTCTAAATGCGATTAACTACCTTTGTGAAAAGTGGGAATAGAGACAAATAGTAGGTGGGAAGGCTTGAAATGGTGCTTTTAATCAGCATCAGCTTTCCCCCTTTAGATAAATACAACCTCTTCCAAGTGGCCAATTTGCGCTCTACCTTTTCTATCATCCAATTCCAAATCCGTTCCAATTTAAAAGAGGGCTCCCAACAGCAAACCAAGATAGGTGAGGAGTAAAGAGGATACCTGACAACCCAAGAAAGTAGCCAAACCTCTGCTCTCTGAACAGTCCCCACTAGCACTAATGTATACTTAGATTGACTCTCAAACTTTATGCAACTTCGAAGCAAAGTAGAAGTCCCCTCAAGGCTTGAATGTGTCCAAGGTATGCACCACAAAAGATGAGAGTATCGTCAGCAAATAATAGATGGAAAATGGTAAGGACACCATTCCCAACCGGAAAACCATGAAGTAACCCAGCATCGACCAACCTCTCAACCATCTTGCTGCTTCCACAATAAATAAAAACAGAAGATGATTTTTCTTTAAAAAGATCAAAACCTTCTTTACCAAGTAATTGATAAAAAATTTATTTCAAAATCATAAGAAAACCTCCTATGTCCATCAGCTTCAGAACTCTCCAATGTTGATCTCTTATAATTTTAATTCTGAATGTATATGCAGCTCAAATATTTTATACATGACTTTCTGGAAATGCATCTCAACCTCAAGAATTATTTGGTTGGCTAAAGTGGTAAAAGCCTTCTGGCCTTGGGCTTGGGGGTATGCTCCCTCCAAGTCTGAAGTTCAAATCTCCTTAAGTACCAACAATCTCTATGGACCAATGGACTAGGAGATTTTCCCTTGAACTATTTGATGTGCACTTAAGGGAAATTCCTTGTCAAGGGCCTATGCATCCCCGAAATTAATCGAAACGCTATTCCTGGACACCCAGTGCCAATGAAATCAAACAATGCAATGACCTCAAAAAAAGCTCCTCCTAATCAACGATTTGACCTAACTAAGGTCTAATCTATGCAATTTTTTTTTTTTATTGGAACCGGGTGTTCAGAACATCCTGACTAATCTCGGAGGTGCATAGGCTTTCGACAAGGAGTTTTCCAAAAGTGCACAACAATTAATGGTACTTTTTTTATAGATAATCAAAAGGATTTCATTAATAGAAAAGGCTAAACCCAAGTATACTAGAAGTATACTTGAGAAAACTTAGCTAGTGTTACAGAGAAGAAAGAAGTTCATGGATACTAAGTCTGTTACAAGCAATAGATCCCATCCAAGAAAACAATGTCCTATAGAAGAAAAGCTTTAGTTCCTCCAAAATTCTCTCACAATCTTCGAAGTTCCTTGCATTTCTCTCTTTTCATATGCACTAACACATACAAATAGGAACCATACGCCATATAGTCGCCACCTGTGGGTTACCTCAAACTAGCTAGAAAATCCACCAAGTGAAGAGGCATGACCCAAGATAAGCCTAGTCTTGTGAAAAACTCATCCTACAACTTCTTGGCCACCTCGCAGTGGAGAAGTAAATGATCTACTGATTCCCCATGTTTTTTGCATATACAACACCAATCTAACACAACTATACAACGTTTCCTCATGTTGTCTATGGTAAGGATCTTGTTTAAAGTTGTTGTCCACACAAAAAAAAACCGCTCTTGATACCGCTTTTGTCTGCCAAATACTCTTCCATGGGAATCTAGGAAAGCCGGGAGAAGAAAAGACTTGGTAGTAAGAACTAACTAAGAATATACCTTTCTTAGAGTGTCTCCAATGCAACTTATCCCTCATGCCTCCAGGGATGGTGAATGAGTATAATGATGTAAAGAAGTCCAAAATAATCTCCATCTCCCAATCTTGGGCATCCCTCTCAAACTCAATATTCCATTAGAGGATGCCATTTGTAAGTACCACAAAATCTGCAATGGATGCATCCTTATCTCTTGCGAGATCAAAGATATTAGGAAAGAAGACTTTGAGGTTGGTTGTGCCTCCACACCAAATGTCATGCCAAAATCTGGCCTGAGAACTATCTCCTACCACAAGATATTCTTGGTCCTTAAAAGACTCCCGTTGCTTCCTTATGAACTTCCATAAACCCACCCCATATATGCCTTGGACCTCATTAGAACACCAACCACCCCAGGACACGCCATATTTTGAGTCTATTACCGACTTCCAAAGTGCTTCTCCTTCATTTTAGTATCTCCACAACCATTTACCCAGGAGAGCTTGGTTGAATATCACCAAGCGACGAATCCCCAACCCTCCCTGGATATTGGGGTGCACACTGTTGGCCAATTAACCAAATGAAATTTGAATTCCTCCCCCATTCCACTCCACAAAAGGTCTCTTTGTAGCTTCTCAATGCGATTGACTACCTTTGTGGGAAGCGGGAATAGAGACAAATAGTATGTGGGAAGGTTTGAGAGGGTGCTTTTAATCAGTGTCAGCTTCCCCCCTTTGATAAATATAACCTCTTCCAAGTAGACAATCTATGCTCAACATTTTCGATTACCCCATTCCAAATCCTTTTGGATTTAAATGAGGCTCCCAATGGTAGACCGAGATAGGTGATGGATAAAGAGGATACCTGACAACCCAATAAAGTAGCCAATAACTCTGCATCCTAAACAGCCCCTACTGGCACTAATGTAGACTTCGAGAGATTAACTCACAACCCTAATGCAGCTTTAAAACAAAGTAATAGCCCCCTCAAGGCTTGAATGTATTCTGGGTTGTGCACCACAAAAGATAAGCGTCTCGTCAGCAAATGAAAGGTGAGAAATGGAAAGAATCTCATTTCCAACCGAAAAGCCATGAAGTAACCCTACTTCCACCAATCTCTCAATCATTTTACTTAGGGCTTCCATGACGAATAAGAAGAGAAGCGGAGATAGAGGGTCTCCCTGTCTCAAACCACGAGAGGATATTAAAGAAACTCACTGGCAAACTATTTACCAAGATAAAGAACCGAACTAAAGAGATACAGAATTCTACCTATTTCTGTCATTTGTCCTCAAAACCACATCTTGAAAGAAAATCTAACAAGAATTGCCAATTGACATGATCATAGGCTTTTTCCATGTCCAATTTGCAAATCAAACTAGGTTCCCGAGATTTGAGGCGACTATCCACAAATTTATTAGCAATAAGGACCGAATCCAGAATTTGTCTACCTTTAACAAAGGCATTATGGGACTTCGAAAGTAGTTGTTCTACCACCATACTCAATCTGTTTGTGAGCACTTTAGATAGGATCTTATACACACCATTCAGAAGGCTAATGGAGCGATAGTCTCTAGCATCCAAATACCCCATCTTTTTAGGGATGAGGGTTAAGAATGTAGAATTAATGCTCTTTTCAAACCTAGAGTTGGCATGAAAGTCATGAAAGACTTGCGCATGAGGTCATCCTTGATTACCTCCCAACAGGTTTGAAAGAAACCAATGGAAAAACCATCTCGCCCGAGAGCCTTGTCCCTAGTCATGCTTCTGATGACTTTGCACACCTCCTCTTCCGTGAATGGCCTTTCTAACCAGTCTGCAGTCTGAGGATCTAAAACTGATAAAGATAAGCCATCCACCTTTGGTCGCCAGCTGTGCTCTTCAGATAAGAGTCGTTGATAATACTGTTCCAGATGGTTCTTGATAACCGACTGATCTGTTGAAGCTATCCCATCTACCATCAGTGTGTCTAAGGTATTGTACCTCTTATGAGGATTGGCCACCCTATGGAAGAATTTTGTGCACTTATCCCCCTCTTTGAGCTAGAGCGCCCTTGATTTCTGACGCCATGAGATCTCCTCCAACAGAGTAACTCTTTCAAATTCAGCAACAACTTCATTCTTGCAAGTAGACTCTATTCAGAAAGGGTTCTAGCTTCCTCTTCTCCCTCCAATGCTTGGAGTTCCTCTACAAGAAAGCTTCTCTGTTGGTACACATTACCAAAGACTTGTTCGTTCCATTGCTTCAGATCTTTCTTTTAAACTTTCAGTTTCTTTGCCATAATGTAACTACGATGTCCTTCAAAATTGTAGGAAGTCCACCATGCTTTAACTTTGTCAACAAAACCATCAAATTTAAGCAACATATTTTCAAATTTAAAATGCCTTCTACTACCATGAATCCCTCCACAGTGTAGGATGATAGGAAAGTGGTCTAAACATAAACGAGGTAGTCTTCTTTGCACCACATCCGGAAAATAAGACTCCCACTCAGGGGATAGCAAAAATCTGTCGATCCTCAACCAAGAAGGGCGTTCACGGTTGTTAGACCACGTGAAAGTACCTCCCGATAAAGGAATGTCCATGAGTTCCTGTTCTGCAATGAAATCAGAAAATTCCCTCATAGGCGGAGAAATGTGAGAGACGCCCGACTTTTTACTTGGGAAGCAAACTATATTAAAGTTACCTCCGATACAGCTTGGTAACTCCCACCAAGTTAGAAAACTAGCCAACTCATCCCACAATAGCCTTCTCTCGGAGTCTAAGTTTGGCCCAAAGACACCAGCAAAAGCCCACTTGTAACCGTCTTCCAGATTCACAAAAGAACAAACAACGGTAAAATTTCTCACGCAATCCTCCACCCTCTCAACCACCCTTGTATCAAACATTATTAAGACACCCCCGGATGCATCTCTTGCAGGGAGGTAGGACCACCTAACATGTTGTCCTCTCCATAGCTACGAACTAGTTGACTAGTGATGATTTCCAGCTTAGTTTCCTGTAAACAAATAATATCTCCCTTCCATTGTCTCAGTAAATTCCAAACTTGGAGTCGCTTATTGTTGTCATGCAACCTCCTTACGTTCCATTATATTATTTTTGGCTTCATGGAAAAACCGTCTTGCTCCTCCCTTTAATACGCTCCCAAGTAGAGCTCTTTTCTCCTCCCTCATCATTCATGTCCCAAGTAAGTCTCTTGAGTTCGCAATCCTTCTTCTTTGCCAAAGGAGTGGACTGTTCAGCAGTGGACTGTGTGTGCGCGGCCTCTGCGGCTGTAAGAAGTGCCAGAAATTTCGCTTCAAAACCCATGTAAGAAATACCCACAATATTTTTTATATTCCATGCCGTCTGGATAACCCAATTTGACTCCTTGAAAGAGTTAAGAGGGGTGGGGTTAAACTTGCCTTCCTTGTCGGGTTCAAATACTACCAACGCATCTTTTCCACTATCGTTGAGACAAGGAGAAAAAGACTTCGAAGCTGTCAGTGGGAACCTAATCTCAAGTAGCCCAGGCCGATCCATATCAGAGCCAGCACTTAGTTTGAACTATGTCCCAGTCCTGGGAGCAACGGCTGAGCAATCTGACACCCAGAAACCGCTGGCAACGGTGAGGGAGCAGGAAGAGAGGGCCCAAACACCTCCGTTGAAGACCTGAAACAAATCCCAACCCTAGTACCACCATCGACATAGTCTGTTGCCTAGAGACCGCCGGCAACGGTGAGGGGGCCAGAAAACGCCGGCGATGCAGACTGTTGAACTCCGGAACCAACGGGACCTTCCAACATCGACGGAGATGAGAAATCCAACTTCGGGACTTCGACTGGAGAACAAACGAAGTCGCCAAAGGGAGTGATCTGCACCGGAAGGCTGGCTTCTTGCGTTCGATGTACCGGAGCTGCGACAACGGGCCTTAACACAATGTTCTTCAACAGCCCAGAGGATGACCCTACTTCGAATTTAGACCCCTGAAAAGGCTTTCATCGTGCAGATGAAGCTCGGCCCAGACCAACTAGCCCACTGACTAACTTGGAAGCCCGATGAGGTTTATGCGGGCCCTGGCCCAAGCCCATTTCCCGCTTTCCTTCCTTCTTACTAGCCCATTCCAAAAATTCCTTCCTCAAAAATACAAATTCCTCCTTCACACCCATCACTTCGTTCTTCAAACTAGTTAAGGCCTTCTGTACTTCACTTTCGTCTGGCAGTCTCCAAGTTTCCTTTTTCGTGTTTAAAGCATGCTGCCATCCCTCGATGCTGAGCAGTTCAGACTGTTGATGTGCTCCAGCCGAAAGCATCACTGACTTCTCAAGATTGTGACCTGTTCGAGAAGACTCCAACACTTCCCGGTATGTTCTAGACCTAGCAGCGACGATGGGGTTCTATGTTGCACCGGCAACTTCTAGCAATGCTGATGCCAGTTTCTCCCATGCCTTGCCGTTGCTATCGCCTGGAATGAGTAGAGATTTTCGGCGACCGTCCCCACAATACTCCACCACCATCATATAAGGGCCACGAGAGTTAAAACATCGTTGGAATGTGAATCCTCTGTTCCCATCGCGATGGGCAGAATAATAACCCTTGCCCCTTGCCTTATTGCCGGCCTCCAATGCTCTTGACAACCATCTAGTTATAACTAAGCTCAGGCGAAGACTTCGGATAATCTTCCACCCTTTTCAGTTACAACTACTTCCAGTCCATCCCTCTTAATCTCAAAAACCTTAGCTTCTGAAACCACACGCCTCATTGGAACTGACCACGCTAAATGATCTAACAAACTGGTTTAAACAGGGGCTGTTACAGTCCCATAGCCATCGTCAAATACGATGAATCAATGGGGGAAAAATCCTGTATGGTACTTGAGAAGCTTCCAAAACTACATTTCCACTAGAAATACCAATGACAACTATACTACAATACATAAGTTATTTTATTATTTTTCAAATTCACTACACTATTTTCTATCATTCTTATCCCTTGAATAAAGCAAAATAATTCACTATCCTCCAAGCCTTTTTCTAATAAATTCACTTTCAACTTCTCGACCTGCTTCTCTATCATTGCAACTCCCTTTTCAAATCTTTCACTCTCCTAGGGAGCCTATCATTCTAAGTGTTTGGTCAGGTCACTTGAGCTTCACCTTCATGTGATTCTTTCTACTCCGTGAGGAAAACTAGCCAGATAGTCTATACTAAGAAGCCCTTGTGCACCACAGCAAGACTTCCTAAGACAACAACAGATGAAACTTTTGAGTTGTTGATTCCACAATGTTGATAACATTCTTTAAGGTGCTTGAATATGATCAACAAGTAGTAAATATCAATAAGGTAACCCATAATTGCTCTACACCTCTAGAACTGAGCCGAAAATTCTTTAGGTCATAATAGTTTAGTCCCAAATTTCATGAAAGATATTCTGAGGGATGTTTGCCGCACCAAACTCTAACCTCCTTTTGTAAACCATGCAGCATTTTAAGAATAAGCATAATTAGACATGCAATTTCTCCTGCGCCTTTTTCCATTAATAAAAATTGTGTAAGCCATTCAATATGGTCAGCAAATATTAGAGGCATTAAAAAATGCCCAGCATACATAAGATAGTGTTTGAAAATCAAGGAATTACATCATTTGGCATTATATCGGAAATTAGTTACGAGAGAAAAAGATGAGCCAAATAGAAATTCAAATATATATATATAATCAAGACTTCCCCCACAAGGCAAGAACCAATCTTGCGTTTGTTATCAGGAAATACAGAAAGACAAGAAAATACTAAGTCAAGTTAGAGAAAACAATAAAAGTAAAATCCTGCAAGTGCTTACTTTCCAGAACCAGAAGATCTGAGGATCAGTTTCTTTGTAGCCATTGTATTCAGTATGTGCCTTCCAATCATCAACAGAGATGGTAGTTTCACTTCCATAAAGCATCCAATCAAGATCTTCCAGCTCTAAACTTTGGAAAAAGAACTTCTGGAGCCTGGAGTAACAAAGAATATGACCAAAACCTTGAGCAAAATGCGATACCTGTTCAGAGATAGATTTCACAAACTGATGCTCAATAAGAAGTTTAACATATTCCTCCCTGTTCTTGCTATTCACAACAATGCTTTTCCCATGAGGACAAAGCTCCACAACTCTCCTGGATCCTAACTCCTCGACTTCTCTAACAAATGTTAGTCCTAAAACATCTGAATCAACAAAATCTGGATCCATCTCCAGAATCTGCTTGCAGCTACTATACACACATGGATCTGTATCCCTTATATCTTCCAGAGAAATGCACTTTCCAGCCAATTGCAAGAAAAATATGCGATCAAAGACAACACCTACTTGCACTTTATGCATCAAAGCTAAAGCAATCACCCGACCAGAGAAACTGAAATATTCAAGGTGCATGGGATCCACCTTAGACGCTGCATACAGAAGAAATTAGATAAATTGATCATAATTGATTTTTGAATATCTGATTCCTTTGCTTCCGAAGTATGTTTTAAAAAACATAATATATCAATGTCAAAGCAGAGAAACTCTTCATTGTGATACGAAACCAAAAAAAAATGAGGGAAACCAAAACAGATTCCAAACATCTCCTCTGAGGCTCTGTTTGGATGTTGAGATGGTCTCTACCTATTTCATCTCATCTCAACATCCAAACACCAAACAAACACAAATACTTTTCAATTTCAAATTTTCCATCTAATCATTACCCATTCATTACAACTTTTTCAAAACTTCCAAACAAAATTTCAAAAAAGAAAAAAAACAAAACAAAACAAAATTTTCAAAACCCAAAACAAAAATTATATTATTATGTTGTAAAAATATTTTAACTTTATAATATTTTCATTCAACTTTTTTCTCTTTCCTTTCCCAAAACCCAATAAAATATCTTAACTCAAACCATTTCACTATTATTCATAAACTATTCACAGATTTCTCATCTCATCTCAACATCGAAACAAGGCCTGAGAATGAACTAAAATTAAAATCTAATATCTTTTTTTTTTTTATAGGCAAGCACGAAGTTTTATTCCTAGAAGTAGGAAATTACAATCTAATATTGAATAACTTATTCCAGAAAAAGCTACTTTGCAATTTGTGGAAAGGAGCAAAATACTTCATTCCCAGACAAAGATTCAGTAATTAGATTGATCCATGCATCTAGGACATTTGTGGTTTTGAGATTACATGATAAGTTTTGGTACTAAGCTTGTAAGGGAACTGCTAAAGAACACAATCTCTATTATTATCTATATATATATATATATATATTACTTATCAAAAATAAATATATATATATGCATTTTCTGTATATCTTCTATTTTTCTTATTAGACTTTTTATGCATCAGTTTTGTAAATTGATAATATCTCATCTTGCCAAAGTTTACATTAACTCATATTTCAACCAGAATATACCACAGCCACTACAGACTCAACTATTCTGTCAGTTCTAACCATCATTCTTTCATAACAATTTAACACACAATTTTTTTTTTTATGGTAAAAATAACTTTATTGTTCAATGAATAGGCCTTGCCCACACACACACAAATTAACCATATATTTTATTTTGATAAGTTCAAATTAAACCATATATGCCAAACAATATTGACTGGAATCAAGTTATAACGCTCCTTTATGATTGTATAACTAGTATAAAACTATTTTGTTCCTAGTAGGCATCCATGAGCTAGATGAAGCTAATCATAAGTGCAACTCCAACAATATATGGTTAATGGAATAATACACATCTACACATTAAAAGTACGGTTATGTCTCCACGGGGTCCCTTCCTTTTCTTATATAAAACACTTATATTTTCTTTCATCATGTTTTGAAGCTGTTTCAGGTTTGACGATATTATGACAAAACAGAATTAGTGCCTATGGCAGCCATTGTGGATATCAGCAAATTGGCTAGAATTCTTGGGTGTAGGGTCACAGCTTTACCTATAAAGTATTTGGGACTTCCTTTGGAAGCATCATTCGAGGCAAAACTATTTGAATTTAAATACTTGAATAGATGGAATCACGATTGGTAGGGTGGAAGATACTCAATTTATCGAAAGGAGGCATACTAAATTTGATCCAAAAAAATTTATCCAATTGCCAACCAATTATATATCTCCATTCCCTACACTAGATGGTGTGGTAAATTGTATAGAAAAGCTTCAGAAGGATTTCTTATGGAGCAAAAATTGGCAATAACTTCAAGTTTCATCTCGTTAGTTTCTCAAAGGTTTATACTCTAGTTTCTTCAAGAGGGGTTGGGAGAAAAAATTTGCTGGTATTCAACTGCGCTATGATGGGTCAAGGGTAATGGCATTTTGCCACGGAAAGGGAGGCATTATTGCAATCAATGATGGAAATCTAGTATGGCAGCACACGGGGTGAGTGATACTTATAACAAGCTTAGTGGGCCTTATGGGGTTAATGAGTGGAAAAACACAAGGATTTGGTGATTTATGAAAGAGAAGAATCTTATGATGGTTTAGTGCATGTACAAATGAGTCCAGCAATGAATAATCTTAGAGAGAGATTGGTTCTGCACGTACAAAAAGAGTGAGGAAATGAAGAATCTTAGCGATGGATTGGTTCTACATGTGCAAAAGAGTGAGGAAACAACTGTTCATTTGTTGTTGTATGGAAAAGTGATTAAATAGTATGGATCTCAGTTTTCCATCATTTTGGAGTAGATTGGGTGATGCACCAAAGGATTGCAGAGTTTTTTATATATAAATAAGAACTGAACTATATAGAAAGAATAATAGGCATAGTCCAAGTACATAGCAAGTATACACGGAAAATGCCTAGCAAGCACTCGGATCTAGATAAAGATACAAGCAAATTATGAAAACTGGTCCCATTACAATCGTTAACAGAAGCCTGGCTGCAGAGTTGTTAGCATGTTGGAGAAGTTGGAAGGTTCGTCATGGCAGCATGGAAGTTTGGTAGATGGTCCTGCTATGTCTAATACAGTGCATGTGGGATGAACATATTGCTAAAAACTATTTTTTGTCAGTATCCCACAAATACAACTTTGACAAATAACAATTGTGAATAAACCACACCAGAACACATTGTAGCATGTATAAATGTTAATTTTAGGAATCAAAATTGTTGAGTCTACACTCTACATACATCCCATGTTTCAACGACTACACAATGAGCAATAAACCCAAAAGTTTCATTTATAAAAAAAAAAAAAAGCAAAGCAATGTCCATATCATTTCATATGTCCCCAAATTCCCCCTCCCCCCTCCTCTCTCCCCACTGCCCAAAAAAAAAAAATATTCATAACCTTTAACAATGACCCAGAAAAGAATGTATAAATTCCAATTGAGGCTTACTTGGATTAGGATAGAACCTTCTAAGATCAGTTGGAGATGGCACAAAAAGGGCGTTTTCTGGGTTAAATAGAGCTTGGCATACTAAAAAAAACCACTCCCGCACTACACCGGGACCTGTGGCTTCCTCATTTTTGAATTCCATAAAGAGACCAGCGTGTAAAGCCTCAGGGTCTGCCTTCGATATATACTCAAATGATTCTGCCAGCAATTGAGACCTGTCAATTAGCATCTCATGCAGCTCCTCATAGTCTTCTTTTACCTCTGGAAACATCATCATCGCCAAATGCCTCCTAGATTCAAAATCAGTTACATCCTTTCGCTCAAGCAGCCACTGATGATCATCAGTACGCTTTGCATATTTGACAATTAGCGCAGACATTGAAGATTTTCTCAGCCTCAAAACCATCCAAAATTCTTCTTCTGCACCCTCATAAAGTTTGGAAACGCTATTCAGCTCTTTCAATATGGCAAGATACTGAGACCATCCAGAATAAATAGTTTCATTTTCCCCCTTGTGTTTAACGACCAAACACTCCACTTTGTCGAGGCACTCTCCCATTCTCTTCAACAAATCAATAAACAAAAGATGAAGAAACTCAATCACCTCCCCATACAAGGGGTGCTTATATCCTTCCCCATCCAAAGACACAGAAATGGGGCCCTGAAAACCAACTTGCTCCATGATCTCAGTCCGCAGGAGGACCAAGAATGCCGCAAAATCACGGACATCAGCCAACAGAGGCCCCACACTCGTGGGCGATTCCATACTCAGAACTAAATCCCTCGACAACCTAGTCGCCAACTCACTAACAAATGGGAAAATCTCTTGCATGAAAATTACTCTCTTCCACAACCCAATCGATTCCAACAATGCCCCAAGTGTACTCCGACATGACAGATACAAAGGGTCCTCCTGCCCAGCTCTCCTAAGCAACTTACAAAACTCTAGAACTATAGGTGCACAATAATTATGATACGATTTCGGCAACGAATTACGACTGGAATTCAAAAAATGCCTTATTGAACTATCCGCACAGTCTTTATTACCTTTGATCGGCGACATATAAAGCATAACCAATGCGGCCGGGGCCGAACATGACAGGAATATCTGCAAATACCCGGGGACGCGCTCTTCGTTCTTTGGAGTGACGGTCAAGAACTCCGTCATCCTCCGTATAACATGTCTCGCCGAAGGGATCGCCTCGCCTCGGCAAAGACGGCACACCATTGAAACGATGTCGTCCACCACTTGCCAAGCGTGAGGGTGCTCGGTGCTGCGCATGCGGCCCACCAATTCCAGTCCGGCATCGTTTTGGATCGAACACTCGGCGAGCGTGCGCTCCCACTGGAGTTGCTTTCCCCGATATATCAGTCTCTGCTCGTGGATTGGGATCCCCGTCACCAATTGGATTCGGTCGTGAACCGATCTGACGGTGTCGTGAGTGTAGGCTTGGAAGACCATAGTTTTCCCCTCGGGTATCATTCTTATGAAGAACTGCAGCCGGTACTCGGTCCGAGTCGAGCATGAATAGGAGGCCGATCGGACGTCGGGAACCCTAGGATTGAAGGGTGCAGTGGAGGAAGTGAAATCTCGAAATTGGGAGTCCGAAGAGGAGTGGACGGCGTTGGGGTCTTCTTTTCTCATCCTGACGGAGACTAACTCGGCGAATACGGCGTCGTTTGCGTCGTCGTCCTCACCATCGTCAAAGGTAGGACCACCATAGTCGTCCAATTTGCGCTTCGAAGAGAGTCTTGGGTGATCGATGGAGGTCAAGATCGCGCTGGTGGCGTTGGAAACGGGGGTGAGGCCGCAATCGACGGAGGGGGAGGTTTGCACGAGAGACATTTACGGTGGGGCCCCCGCCGCCAGTGGAGGAGTAATCAACGTTACGGCGCGTCAGAAAACATGGAACCGGAGCCAGGCAAACGGGGAAGCCTAGAGAAACAACTTCAGCCGTGTGAGAAACGAGGGAATGGATCGGAATTGTCGGCTGGGCTTTGTTTCGCAGCCGTCATCAACAAAGACTGCCGTCCTACGCGTCGATATTATTTATTATTATTTACTAAATAGGTTAATACTATGTATCTATCTATCTATTATTATTATTATTATTAGGTTGTGAACCAAAGTTCCCACATCGCTCCCATTCGGCTTCGCTGAGTGCCTTATAGGGTGCTTGTCGGGCTTTGCTTGTGACGCGTTTTAAACCCGTGAGGCCGTATGTGCCAAAGCGGACAATATCACGGTGGGCTTGGGCTTGCCTCTATTTGGTGGCCCATGCAGGTCGCGATGGGGGGTGTGTTGTGAACCAAAGTTCCCACATCGCTCCCGTTCGGCTTCGCTGAGTGCCTTATAGGGTGCTTGTCGGGCTTTGCTTGTGACGCGTTTTAAACCCGTGAGGCCGTATGTGCCAAAGCGGACAATATCACGGTGGGCTTGGGCTTGCCTCTATTTAATGAAACGGCAGCCGCCCCCTGTCCCACTACTAAAATTATGTGAATGACCCCACCACTATTATTTTAAATTCTGCATAGTGACTTGCATAGTAACTTCAAAGCCTATAAATAGGAGCTTCAGTTGTAATGAAATTCATAAGAAAATATAGAGAGAGAAAGAAAGTTTCAGTTCTTAAGAGTTCTAGAGAGAATTTATTATTTCTCTTTTGCAATAGTAGTTTCCTTTATTTAAGTTTCATAACACGTTATCAGCACGACGGTTCTACCAATTCTGAAGCTAGTGGCCTTATTCCTCTGTAAGTTTTTCAATATATTATTTGAAGTCTTTAATATATTTTATTGATGATTATCTGTGTGAATTTATAAATATGAGATACACATATTTATTTCATTATTTATATGTGTAGAAAATGGCAAATCTTACAAAATTGGAATTTGTTGCTCTTGATATATCTGGGAAAAATTATTTATTCTGGATACTTGATGCTGAAATACATCTTGATGCAATGAACCTAGGAGAAACTATTAAAGAAGGAAATCAAGCATCCCTGCAGGAACGTGCTAAAGCAATGATTTTCCTTCGCCACCATCTTCATGAAGAATTGAAAACTGAATATCTCACAGTAAAAGATCCCTATATTTTGTGGAACAATTTAAGGGAGAGGTATGAACACCAGAAGACTGTCATCCTCCCAAGAGCTCGTTCTCAATGGTTGCACCTGAGGTTGCAAGATTTTAAAAGTGTTAGTGAGTATAATTCCGCACTTTTTAAAATAAGCTCAGTATTAAAATTATGCGGTGAGAAAATCACCGATGATGATATGCTAGAGAAGACTTTTACCACATTTCATGCCTCGAATGTGCTCCTGCAGCAGCAGTATCGAGAGAGAAAGTTCAAAAAATATTCTGAACTTATATCATGTCTTCTAGTAGCTGAGCAGAATAATGAGCTCTTATTAGAAAGCCACCAGTCACGGCCTACTGGCTCAATATCATTCCCTGAAGTGAATGGTAATAGGTTTGCATCATTCCCAGAAGTGAATGATGCATCCTTTAGAAGAAATCGGAGGCGTGGACGTGGTAGGAGAAACTATAGAAATGTTGGTCCAAGGAATGACAACATTAAAAGGGATTATAATATACCATATCACCAGAAGTGGTACAATTCAGAAAGGGGTAAAAATCCTCAGAATAATTCTTCAAAGAAAAGTGAAGAGGTGTGCCATAGATGTGGAATGACTAGACATTGGTCACGTACCTGTCGTACGGCCAGGCACTTAGCTGATTTATATCAAGCTTCTATTAAAGGAAAGAATAAAGTGCATGAAACAAATTTAGTAGAACCATCAGATGATTTATTAGATTCAGTAGATGTAGACGTTACTCATCTTGATGTATCTGATTTCTTTAATCATCCTGATGGTAATATTGAACACTTAATTGGAGATGGAAGTGTTCCACTCAATTAATGTATTTTCTTTCTATCAGTAATAAAAGTTTTGTATATTTTGTAGAATCATGGATCACATTGATGAGCTTTTTATCTCTGAGTTGAATGATAAAGATATATGTCTGGCTGACAGTGCTACAACTCACACAATTCTCAAAGAAAAGAAATATTTTCCAAATCTAACACTAAGTAAAGCCTATGTCCATACCATATCAGGTTCATCGGATTTAATTGAGGGCTCCGGAAGAGCTTATATTGTGTTGCCTAATGGCACCAAATTTTGTATTGATGATGCTCTATTCTCTTCACAATCCAGAAGAAATTTATTGAGTTTCAAAGATATACGTCGTAATAATTACCATATTGAAACGACCAATGAAGGCAGTAAAGAGCATCTTCTTATTACTAAAACAATATCGGGCCAGAAGCTCATATTAGAAAAACTGTCTGCTCTATGTTCTGGATTGTATTATACAAAAATGAGAACAATTGAATCATATGTAGTAATGCACCAGAAGTGCATTGACCCTAAAGTATTTATGACTTGGCATGATCGCCTTGGACATCCGGGTTCTATAATGATGAGAAGAATTATTGAAAATTCGCATGGGCATCCCTTAAAGAATCAAAAGATATTTCTACCCAATGAATCTCCGTGCTCTGCATGTTCTCAAGGTAAGTTAATTATTAGACCATCTCCCTCAAAAATCATTGTTGAATCTCCATCCTTTTTACAAAGGATTCACGGAGATATATGTGGGCCTATTCATCCATCAAGTGGACCATTTAGATATTTTATAGTTCTAATTGATGCATCTAGTCGATGGTCACATGTTTGTCTTCTTTCCACTAGAAATGTTGCATTTGCTAGACTTCTTGCTCAGATAATTAAACTACGAGCACAATTTCCTGAGTATCCAATTAAGACCATTCGATTGGATAATACAGGTGAATTTTCATCTCAAGTTTTTGATGATTATTGCATGTCAATAGGAATAGATGTTGAACATCCTGTTGCCCATACACACACACAAAACGGTTTAGCTGAGTCTTTGATCAAAAGGCTTCAACTAATCGGTAGACCTTTACTTATGAAATCAAGACTACCTGTTTCTGCTTGGGGACATGTTATACTTCATGCAGCATCTCTAATCCGCATTAGACCATCTGCATATCATAAATATTCTCCATTACAGCTTGCATTTGGTCAACAGCCAAATATTTCTCATTTTCGTACTTTTGGATGTGCTGTATATGTTCCAATTGCACCTCCACAACGTACAAAAATGGGCCCTCAACGTAGACTTGGGATATATGTTGGTTTTGATTCTCCATCCATTATTAGATACCTTGAACCCCTTACAGGGGATATGTTTAAAGCACGTTTTGAAGATTGTCATTTTGACGAATCAAATTTTCCGTTAATGAGTAAAGAAAAGTCGGTGCCTGAAGCACGACAAGATATTACTTGGGATAATAAGACCCTGTCTCATTTTGATCCTCCTACAAATGAATGTAAACGGTAAGTTCAAAGGATTATTCATTTGCAAAATGTTGCAAATCAGTTACTGGATGTATTTACTGACACTAAAGGTGTAGTAAAATCTTATATTCCTGCTGTTAATACTCCAGCAAGGATTGAAGTCCCTGAAGGACAAATTGTTAAAGCAGCAATAGGTGAATCTAAAATACGCCTGAAGCGTGGAAGACCTATTGGTGCAAAAGACAAAATTCCTAGAAGGAAAAGAATACAAAATGAATTTGGTGTTCCTGAAGAATACATACCCACAATACAGGCTACAAATATAATTGGTGCTCCTAAAGAGCTCAAATCTTTTATTCCAGAACCTCCTGAAGAGGAAACTCCTGAAGAGTATAAATCTCCTAAAAAGGGACCTCTTGAATAGGTGTGTCATGAAATGTTTTCCCCTGAAGAGGAACAGGTACCTGAAAATAATGAGATCTCAATACATTTCATGAAAACTGGAGAAATTCTGGATAGAAATAAAACTGTTGTCGACAACATATTTTCATATAAAATGGCCCTTGACATTACCAGAAGTAATGAAGAAAGTGAGCCAAAAAGCGTCGAAGAATGTCGACGTAGAAATGATTGGCCAAAATGGAAAACAGCTATTGAAGCTGAATTAAATTCGCTAGCAAAACGAGAAGTATTTGGACCTGTTGTCCAAACACCAAAGGGTGTGATGCCTGTTGGATATAAGTGGGTATTTGTACGAAAACGTAATGAGAAAAATGAAATTGTGCGATACAAAGCACGGCTTGTTGCACAAGGTTTCCTGCAGAAACCCGGGATTGATTATGAAGAAACATACTCTCCTGTTATGGATGCAATCACATTTAGATTTTTGATTAGTCTGGTTGTTACAAAAGGATTGGAAATGCGGTTTATGGATGTGGTCACTGCATATTTATATGGATCCTTAGACCATGACATATATATGAAAATCCCTGAAGGATATAAGATTCCTGAAGCATCTACAAGTACATCTAGAAATATGTACTCAATCAGACTACAAAAATCTTTATATGGGTTGAAGCAATCCGGACGCATGTGGTATAATCGCTTAAGCGAATATCTATTGAAAGAAGGATTTGAGAATAATCCTATATGCCCATGTGTTTTTATTAAGAAATCAGAATCCGGATTTGTCATTATTACGGTTTATGTTGATGATTTAAATATTGTGGGAACTCCTGAAGAGATCTCAAAAACCGCTATATATTTAAAGAATGAATTTGAAATGAAAGATCTTGGCAAAACAAAACTTTGTCTCGGACTACAACTCGAGCACTTGCCAAATGGAATTTTTATTCATCAGTCCATGTATACTGAGAAAGTCCTAAAACATTTTTATATGGACAAATCACATCCCCTGAGTACTCCAATGATTGTTCGAACACTTGATGTGGAGAAAGATCCATTCCGTCCTTGTGATGACGATGAAGAAATTCTTGGTCCTGAAGTACCATATCTCAGTGCAATTGGAGCTTTGATGTATCTTGCAAATTGCACTCGACCAGATATTACATTCTCAGTTCATCTGCTTGCAAGATATAGTTCTGCACCAACTCGAAGGCATTGGAATGGCATTAAACATGTCCTTCGTTACCTTCATGGAACGGTTGATATGGGATTATTTTATCAACGTGGTTCAAGTCCAGAATTGATTGGGTATGCAGATGCAGGTTATCTTTCAGACCCACACAGAGGTAGATCTCAAACTGGATATTTATTTACTTATGGAGATACTGCCATATCATGGAGATCTGTTAAGCAGACACTATCTGCTACTTCTTCAAATCACTCAGAGATCATTGCTATTCATGAAGCAAGTCGAGAGTGTATTTGGTTGAGATCAGTTATTCAACATATCCAGGAAAAGTGTGGACTTCCCATGATCAATAATAGCCCAACAATCTTATATGAAGATAATACTGCTTGTATCACTCAAATCAGAGGAGGATATATCAAAGGTGACAGAACCAAACATATTTCACCTAAATTCTTTTATACTCATGAACTTCAAGAGAAAGGTGAAATTGATGTCAAGCAGATACGATCTAATGATAATCTGGCAGATTTATTCACAAAGGCGTTACCAACTTCCACATTCAAGAAGATTGTGCATAACATTGGAATACGAAGACTCAAAGATCTTTTGTCATGCACTTTTCAGGGGGAGTAAATGTGCTGATTGTATTCTTTTTCTTTCGCTGAGGTTTTGTCCCACTAGGTTTTCCTCTGCAAGGTTTTAATGAGGCAATCTTAAAGCACTTGTGGATACATAAGAAGACTGTACTCTTTTTCCTTCGCCATTGGTTTTTCTTCCCACTGGGTTTTTACTTGGCAAGGTTTTAACGAGGCAGATTCCTTATTGGCGGTCATTCAAGGGGGAGTGTAATGAACGAACGAAACGGCAGCCGCCCCCTGTCCCACCACTAAAATTATGTGAATGACCCCACCACTATTATTTTAAATTCTGCATAGTGACTTGCATAGTGACTTACATAGTAACTTGCATAGTAATTTCAAAGCTTACAAATAGGGGCTTCAGTTGTAATGAAATTCATAAGAAAATATAGAGAGAGAAAGAAAGTTTCAGTTCTTAAGAGTTCTAGAGAGAATTTCTTATTTCTCTTTTGCAATAGTAGTTTCCTTTATTTAAGTTTCATAACATATTATTATTTTTAAACAAATAATATTATTGTTAGAACAACAGTCAACAGGACAATAAATTTCTACGTACAATACAAATCAGCAAATATATCACAAAGAAAAGAAAATTAGTTCTATCGTAAAAAATTTGATCAGGAGGAATTGCACAAAGCGATTTTAAAACAATCCGACAAGCAAATTGTTGAACTGCGACAAAAGTAAATCACAATAAAGCTTGTGCTGCACTTTATTGATCTGAACTGGCTATAGGAAACTTCTGGTACCTCTTTCTTGTAATCCTTGATTAGAAATGAAAAAATATAGGACAAAAACAAAAAAAAGAGTTACCTCATTCCGAAGGAAGGTAGAGGGCAGATGTGGTGGCGCGTAGATCACACGAGCCAAACTTGGGATGGGGAAGCCTGCAGTGCTGCACATGATAAGTATAAAACTCCGGAAGGCAGTAGATCGTCTACTCTCCTTACTTTGGACAAAATACTATAGAAAAATATACTAAAAACTTAAAAAGAGGATTAGTATGGACATATATCAACAGGACGTTGAAGGGAGAGGGAAGCCGAAGCTCCACCCTCCCTCTAGGCAGGGAAATCAATGGCCAGCGATTTAGGAATGCAGAGTTGGAGAGAAAAAGTATGTGAGAGTAGAAGGCTTTTGATACTCTTTATTCTTGTTTTTGTATCTATTTATATGTTTGTATTTATTTACGTTTCTACAAATTACAATTTTTTTTTTTTTTCTTAAAGAGAAAGGCTGCTTTAGTGCTCTAAGATTACAGCTACCATTAGTTCTCGTTTTGACTCCAGCTAGTTATATGAATGTGGTTACATATAATTATTTTTATATATTTTTTGTACACTCTATTTATATGATTAATTTTTATATTTTAAATAATTGATACAACCAATTATATTAATAAAACATATAAAAAGTATACAAAAATAATTACACATAAATTTTTCATATATATACTAGTTATTGGAGCAATATATAAAGTATATCTGTCATGTCAATATAATTTATTGTTGATATCTTTAAAATTGATTTTTATTAACAAATTTTTTCTAATTTAATATAATTTTAGAGTTAAATTTTTTATAAAATTTAACATGGATTGGACTTAGTTTAAAAAAAATATTTTGGATTGAAAAGTTCAAATTTTTTCTTATAAACTCAGCACACTCCTTATTCTCTTATCTGGGCAAGGCCCAACCTAAATATTTTTTTCTCCCTTATTATTCTTTCATCCCTTCATTTTGTGAAGAAAAAATCTTGAAATAAGATAGATGTTAAATTTATTTTTACACCCATTAATAAAAGATTGACACGTTTGTTTTCTATGATGATTATCATAAAACTACTTTGAGGTAATCATACCAAATTCTTTCTATCTTTTTATCTCTCCCCCTCAATTATCTCTTGGTCATTTTCTTTTCAAGCCACTATTTCTTGTAACTACACAACATCTTTTCCTCTTCCAGCTCTCTGTTTCAATTTTTTTTTCTTTGTTTGATTTTCCTTGAAACTACACAATTCTCTCTCTCTCTCTCTCTCAAGCTCCTTGTTTTTATTTTCTTAGTTTTTCCAAAAATTACACAAATTAGAACAAACTCATCTTTCTTCCTTAACTCGATCTGCAACCTTTAGCAAATACATTTATTTATTTTGCATATTAAACAAAATAGTTTGCAAAGAATAGAGAGCAAGAGATGATTAATTTTTTTTCTTCTTATTCTTGATTCCTTATCGTATCCACAAACAAGAAGAGCAACCCAGAACAAAGCAAAGCATGAGTCCAAAATAAGAAGAGTAAAGATGATTGTGGTTTTTTGCTCTCAGTTACATTGGGTTGGAGTTTTTTTTATTTTTAGCAACTAGGTAGTTTGGGCTCCCGATTTCACCAAAAGTTATAGATTTTTTTTGTTGCGAATTTTCTATTATTAATTTAAATTGCCATTGTAATTTTTTAGATGTGTAATATTGCATTATAAATGAAAGATTTTTTAGAGAGAGAATGGGAGCAGCTTGAGGGTGGAAGGAGTGGGGAGGAGAGAAAGAGGGAAGGAAGAGATCGTGATAGAGCTTGATATGTATCCTTTTCAGAAAAAGATTCTCTGCATGGAAGTATATTATTTAGTTTGCTACAATTCATGTGTCCATTTTTCATTTGCAAGGTGTAAAACACAATATCCTACCCATCTGGTTGGTAGTGCTTCCCTTTTCCAAAACTTACTCCATTTATTTCTCTCATTTGTGATACTCTCCTAGATGCTTTGTTTTTTCAAACTTTGGTCTCTCTCTATTTCTCACATTTCTTCTACTCTATCTCTATGTTTGTTTCTTCATCATTGATATAAATTTTCTCTTTACATATCTAACTAGATCTATACATTTTTGAGTAGATCTTTTTTAGGTCTGAAGTTCTTTGGTTGTGTTTTGTTTTCTATATATATGAACAAATGTGTTATATTTCTACATTTTCCTCTGTCATCGTTTTCTTCTGATTTTTTGTTGCTTTTCTAAAAGATGATATTTGCATTTTTTAACAGATCTTTCAAGATTTGAATTTTATTGCCTTTTTTCTCGCTTTGTCTTCTTTTTTATTGGGAAGTAGAAGACTTTTTTTTTATTTGTTTGTTATTTTTCATTTGATCGTGGAGGCAGGGTCGGCTCAATAGACTGGGGGTTTAAGGCTAAAATTTTGATTGAGATCTTTTTTTTTTTTTAATTTAAAGTAAAAATTAAATATTTTTATTTTTATTTTTACATTAGATTTTTATTTAAGAATAATTCTTATCATTTCTCAAATAAATTATTACTTAAAATTTTATACTACCTTTTCAATTAATATTTTTTTATTAATAATGACGTATATAATATTTATTTGATACTTAAGATGTTCTCTTATTAAATTAATTAACAATTTTAATTGGATATTTTTTTTAAAAAAAATTATACTTAGATTTTTTTTTTTTAATACCTTCTTTCATGAGGGGCCTTTAGACAATTACCTAATTGGCCTATAGAATAGCTGGTTCTGGATGGAGGAATGAACAAATCTTGCTCATTTTGTATAGATCCCAAGAAGCATGGCTGCTCTTGTTTAATTTTTGGTCATGGTCTTTTTTTCTTTTTTTTGGTTATAGATTTGAACAGTTTTACACATTTTTTAATAGATTTTTTTATTTGGATCTGAATTATTTTTTTCTTCTATTGTGTAGATTATTTTTTGTTGTCAATTTTTAGTTAGATATGCATTTTCTTTTGTGTTTTTTGTTCCAACTTCCACGATATGGGTTTTTTTTATTTCCTCATTTGTTTCAACATGCATGTTTCTAACACTTAATCTGTATGGAAGAGTTGAGTTTGAAGAAGTTAGGTTGTTTTAATCTTTTTGGTTATTTTTTTCTTTCTTCATTGTTATAATTTTTTTCTTTAAATAATATTTTTTTCCCTTCAAATCTCAGAATCGTTTATATGTGCTAAGACAAATACAAAATGCAAGATGAAAGAGCCAGCAGCAGTATTCATATTTCTTGTTTCCTTTTGGTCTTCTTTGTGGAATCATCCAAAAAGATTTTTATGGTAAGATTTGTTTTATTTGACTTTTACAAGTAACTACGGCATGTTTTGTCCCACGGAATTGCGTGTGATTTATTTAAGCATGTTGTACAAATTCATACACTTTGGATGGAGATAGAAAAGAATAAAAGCATATTCAAGTCGATAGATGAAGTACAACAATACAGGACAACGAAATATCATTATAAAAGCAGGGGCAAAATAAAAAAATCAAATATTGTAAAATAGGGACAAAAATGTCAAAGCAAAAACTTAAAATATATAAGAGAAAAACTTAAAACCAGTCCATCTATTTTTCTTCAAATAACAATTCTCTAATATAAACATGCCACGCATCAATCTCATTTAATCAACAATGAACTGTACCACATAGAATAAACATAAACCTTCTAGACATCCCTCCCCCAAAAGAAAAAGCAATTATGCTTTGCGAAATTGACCATTTTCTCTATTCTTGCAATCACCTCACAAAGGAAAAACTTCAAAAACGTTAATGTTGAGCCTAACAGAAGGTCAGAAAGGTTGAATAGAAGCTCGGAGGAAAAAAAAAAAAAAACTTCGTTTGAAGATTCTTATTTGGGTGCATTCTATTTGAAGGGGACAAGTTGTATAAGTTGGGTTGAGCATTCAATATTAAGAGTTGTTTCATCCAATATTCTAATTAGGGAGGGAAACCTAGAAGACATGTTTGAAACTGAGATCTGAGACCTAAATTCCATAGGAAGGAAAACCTAGAAGACATGTGTGTTCTACACTCTTGAGTAGCGTCTAGATTGCAAGATAATTGATCTGTACAAGGAAATATGGAGGACTAGGTTATTCAACCCTTAGAATTCTTCGATACTTTTGTTAGAAAGAGAATTCATGTATATCAGGGTTAAGCTTAGGAACTCAAAAATGGTTGTACGTACCTCCTTTGTTTATGATGAACTTCTTCTTTTATATGGGCTGAGATATTAATTTGACGTACGTGTCACTATTCGGGATTACAGGGGAGGATGTCAGTAAATCATTATTTTTTTCTTCCCCGTTCTCTCCGATCATTTATTATTTTTGTTTCTTCTAAATAATATCTTCTTTAGTATGATCATACTTGGGCAATCTGTACACATTTCGGATATTTATGTCGATCAGTCTGCATTTAATGCAAGATGTCACATTGTCAGACATTAAATGCCTATAAGGATCCTAATCATTATATTGTTATCGTGTTAGGGATAATCCCAATGAATTTATCAAATTTGCTGTGTTTATCTTAGAGGAATCAACTAGGAGAGATATAGTTAGGTTGATTGGAATCGCAATTGAACTCTCCGTTTCATATACTCCTTTCATGATTCCTTCTAAGGCACCTTTGGGAAGAGCAAGCGGGCGCCAAGTCTGTTGGCGATCATCAACTTATTCCTTAATATAATTATTCCCTCACAAAAGATAGAAAAGAATAAAAGCATATTTAAGTCGATAGATGAAGTACAACAACATAGGACAACGGAATATTATTATAAAAGCAGGGGCAAAATAAAAAAGCAAATATTGTAAAGTAGGGACAAAAATGTCAAAGCAAAAACATAAAATATATAAGAGAAAAACTTAAAACCAGCCCATCTATTTTTCTTCAAATAACAGTTCTCTAATATAAATATGCCACGCATCAATCTCATTTAATCAACAATGAACTGTACCACATAGAATAAACATAAACCTTCTAGACATCCCCTCCCCCAAAAGAAAAAGTAATTATACTTTGCGAAGTTGACCATTTCCCCTTTTCTCGCAACCACCTCACAAAGGAAAAACTTCAAAAATGTTGATGTTGAGCCTAACAGAAGGTCAAAAAGGTTGAATAGAAGCTCGTAGGAGAAAAAAAAAACTCCTTTTGAAGATTCTTATTTGGTTGCATTCTATTTGAAGGGGACAAGTTGTATAAGTTGGGTTGAGCATCATTCAATATTAAGAGTTGTGTCATCCAATGTTCTAATTAGGGAGGGAAACCTAGAAGACATGTTTGAAACTGAGATTTGAGACCTAAATTCCTTAAGCCCATTTTCTTATTATTTTGTGACAACAAAAAGAAAATTGCAGAAAGAATACCTAAGGCCCTTTTTCTTATAATTGAGATGGAACATACAAGAGAAGGAATATAATAGCTAAAACGAGGAATTGGGTTCCTCAAAGAAACTTCCTATAAGAAACTTCCTCAAGAGTCTTTGAGCTAATGGGTTTGAATCTGTCAAAAATGCAAAAATTGAGATTTACAGTAGAATAGAAAGTTTCAATATGTGAGCGATTGTAATGCCTTTGAGATTTACAGTAGACATTGAAAGTTTAAAGAGAGAGAAAATAAAAAGGAAGGGGATGGAATGAAAGGACGAAAGTGATGATTGTTTGTATTATGTGAATGAGTGTATTGTAGATTTAGTGTAATTTGTGACGTGGGAGCAAATGTGAGAAAGACTGTTATATTATTAAAAGTAGCCGAATTGCTTAGCAGCTCCTCCCAATATATAAATCAAGCATAAAACATAAACATATGTAAAAAATGAAGGGTAAAATTGGAAGAAATAGGAAACTCAGTGTCATTTAGAACAATATAAGGGATAAATTGGGCATACTAAATTGTAATTATTGCTTTTTACGTTCACGCTTTTAATATAGAAGTATAATATATATTATATTTTAAAATTGTTAAAAAAAAAAAAAAAAAATTACAATATTATTAAAAAGAGTAATACTTATTATTTTTTTTCTTATCATCTTTTTATCATTTTATGATACGTTATTAGATAATTAATTCACAAGTAAAATATAATAAATAGTATCTAATATCTAATGTGAGATGATAATAAAAAAGAAGATGATAAATATATTTATTATATAAAAATTATTTTTTTAATTATTAAATAAAAAAATAAAATATAAAATATAAAATTCAAACAACAACACTAAACAGTAAAAACCAACCAGAAAAGTACCATTTTCTATAAGGATAAATTGATAATGCTAGGTACAGTCATCCTGCATACAAACCACGTGGCAATCAGTTTTATTTTATTTTTAATTAAAAAAAATAGAAAACGAAAGAAGAAGATAAAGAAGCGCTCTCTCTCTCAATTTCACCATTTCCCCAAGTCCACCTCCCCTCCGTCACCCCACCCGAAAATCCTTTTCCTATATTTCATTGTTATCTTCAACATCTTCGAGTTCCTTTTCAATTTCCTCAGCTGCTCATGCAGGAATGAGAAGTAGTTTTGGCCAAGGAATTTCATCTAGTACTAATTATGGAGTACAAGAAGGGAAACAATTTAGGCTCCGCTTGTATTCGAAGACAAGATGAGCTCGTCTTAACTTATCATTACATTTTTTCATATTTTCATATAAAATATAAATCCTAATATAATTTTTTCAAATTTTAATATAGGTTTTTCAATTTTTAAGTTAATTTTTTCAAATCTTAAGACAATAATAATATTAAAAAATAAACTCAATTCAATTCATCTTAATTCATCATATTTCGTCTTTGAATCCAAACGAAATACAGATTTAGAATATTTTGATAGCTTCTCGAAACTGGTGAGGATAGGCAAGAAAGAACAACTCAAAACATGGATACTGATTATCTATAAAAAATAAAAATAAAAACAAACAAATAAATAATTGATTAAAAGCTGTTTGGTTTGAGTTTCCAGCATAAAATGAAAACAATGGAGTTTGATTTTTGTAATAGTATTTTTTTTTCCTCAAATTCTGTTTGTTTTGCTTGGATTATTATCTTTTCTTACAAATTATGTCAAATAAAATGCTAGTGTATACGTTCTTCTCTGGCTATATAAATTAAGCTGTCCTCTTAAATGCAGCAGACACCATGAAAGTTCTGGATGAATTAATTTCTTGATAGACTAGCCTACTTAATCGTCTAGAGCAAATTAAGGATTTTCAGCTTTCATTATTTCGTATATGGAGCTTGTCTTCCTCTTCATTTTGCTAATTAAGTCTCTATTTCAGAATGGAATGAAAGTTAAAAATGGGAAAGAAGGATTTACAACTTTACACATGTACGAGGAGAGAGGATAAACAGAAAAGAAGGGTGAACAAGAACTCATTAAATCAACCCATTCCACGTCATCGTTGGTGCGGCATAGGTGCGCCATTATGCCTACAACTAGAATTTTTCGTTCGAAAGAGAAATCTGCAACAAGATTATCCAAATTGATTCTTGTGCTGGTTACTTGCTATAGTGTATCAAGATTATTTACGGTTGATGGTTCTGATCTCTCCGCCGACCTCTTTTTTTTTTTTAGACTAACTATAATTCCTAATATTTTTAGGTATTTTATTACAGAAACGCTAAGCCCACTGATATAAGGTCTTGATAGTGTGTCTTGATGGTTATTTTTGATTAGTAATTAAAGAAATAATTTTTAATAATTTTGATTTTATTTAAATATTTAAAAATATTAAAACATACAAAAAAATAAAACAATAAAATACATAAAATACACATATCGGGACCCAAATTTGGGTCTCCGTGGCTATAGCCACTCATTTTATTATCTAAAAGAATTTCAATTGTTATTCACAAATTAAATAGTCAAAATAATATATATATTATTTATTTTAGAACAATATATACAATATATATTAATTTAGATATAAAAATCTTAGCGCTAAAATACCTCACAATTCTGAAAACCCCGTTGAAAATGAAAAGAAAAGAAAAAACATATATATATATATATATATATATATATATATATATTTATTGGGTTTGCGTTTCCCTTCTTAATTCCTGGAAGAATAATTTCTTTCCACGAAAATATTTTTTATTGAGTAATGATGTATACACAACATATTATTTAATATATATTTTAAAATAAGGGTATTTTTATAAAATAGTATTATTGTTATAAAATATTTTTTTAAATTACCCTTCATTTTAAAACATGTGTGGCGCCCCCGACCCTAATGTTGGAAAGATGGAAATCATGATATCGAAATGATGACCACACAAATCACACATCATATCGCCAATTACAAGTGCAAATATGCAATATGCGTGCAATACAAAATAATTGCAACAAAATAAAGAGCATGTCAAAACTAAGTACAAGAAAAGTTTAAATCTAACAACCCAAAGACAATTCTCCAAAAGGGTTTAAACAGTCGTCCAACTGAAAATATAACTAAAGACTAACAAGACTTATAACTGAAAATAGAAAGAGAATGATCTCCAGCCAATTACTCTTTCGGCGGAGCCCATCCTTTTAGCTCAAACTCTCGCTTTGTAACAAAGTCTACGATTCTATAAGACAAACTCGTAAATGAAAACACCATATTAAGATTATGAAATCTCAATAAGCGGTTAACAACATCCAGAGATTAAAATACATTTAAGCAACCAACACATTTCACAACCATATAGTAGAACATGCAAGAACAAATACACCCTTTCTTCGAAAAGGACACGTTTACCTACACATGCCAAAAACCCATTTTGGCCCACAACACAAATCGTTTAATAAGTGTATACCATGGTTTCCTTTAAAGGACACATAATGGGTGAAGCCTAGCTCCGCGCCCTACACGTACTGTAACCAATTATCTTTTAGCCCCCGCCAATGAAGGGCCACTGGTCGTGCCAAGAGCGTTACCATATGACCAACCCCACTATTGCCCGGTGACAACTCAATGGGCTTCACTCAGTTTACCACGCTCCCGAGTAATTAAATGAGATCCACATTTATTATCTTGTACACCATGATCTCCCATTGGGACCATTCGTACATCATAAATCTATTCGTCACACCACAGATAACGAGCGTGCATGTGATTTCGTAACGAACGATATCCAACTTTATTCCTAGCACGTACCATGACCAGACATCCTCTAACTCCCGCCAATGAGGAGCCACGAGTCATGCCAAAAGCATTACTGTATTGACGGACCCCATTATCGTCCAAAAATAGCATTGGGGATGTCACATCAGTTTATTACATTCCCGAGTGATCAGAGGAGTTCTATCGAGATAATATCTCATCTCAACTTGGAGTCGTGATACACACACACCCACATGTTCTAACCAAAACATATAGTCTCAAATTCCAGTTCATACAACATTGCATGACACAACACATTTATATTAACAACTCGAATAGTAATAGCACAAAATGTACAAATTCATGATAAGCAGTATATTGGATGGCATGACTGAAAACACATCGGACAATACACATTACAAATAGCCACAACGCAAATCTACACACAATTTTGCAAACACCGTTTCACAATACAGTTTTACAAACACGACCAAACTACACACGTTTGTCCATCCTCCATTTCCAGCCTCTAGCTCAAACCATCCTCAAACTACATAATCATATCCCAACGCTCCATTGGGCTCGAGACCCAGTCCAACCAACCAAAACTACGTAAAACATTAGTACAAAAATATTTTTTAACCCCAAAATCGCGTCAAAAGATTACTTGCAACAAGGATAATCAATCTGGATCATTGAACACGTGTCGATCTACAGTGTCCTGCGCTTAGATGAGTGTGCATGCCATGACTAGGTCAAACACGAAATCGTTAGTAAAATAGTAAACCCCAAATAGAATTTAAAAAAATGACACGAGGCAGCTTTAAATCACAGAAGTGATGCCGAACATGGCGAGACAACGACAATACATGATGGCAGTGGCAAAGCAGCAGGGGTGGATTTAGGATGGGATGACAAGCTTACTATGAGTTTGCGTGGGTCTAGTGAGACTCACGGTGGTCGTTTGGTGGTGGTGAGGGGCAAATCATGGCAGTGCAATGGGCTTCAAGGGGTTGGGCTACGACTTCGAACATGGGAAAGTGAGAGGGAGGCTCGACTAGGCTAGGTGGTGGCTAGGGGAGGAAGGCATGGCCAAATGGTGGGGGTCCTGCATGCTCGTGAGCGGAGACGCGTGGCTGGTGATGGTGGATCTGGGTCAAGATAGGGAGAGTAATTGAAAGGGAAGTGTTGCACATGAATAAGGGAGAAAGAGGAAGGCTCCGATGTTTGGGAAAATGGAGAGGCTAGTGAGGGGATCTGGTTAGGTGTCGACACGGGCTAGCTGCAGCGACGTTGGGTTGTGCAATGTGAACTAGAGAGAGAGAGAGAGACATGTGGGGTGAAGGAAGAGGACGAGGTGGTGAGATGGGTGCAACAACAGCGGCGATGAGGGATGGGATTCTCTATTGCAGGAAGAAAATGAAAAAGGTTACAGGGGGTGCTGTTCGGCACTGGGAGGGGGGAACCAAAGAGAAGAAAATAAAACCTAGGCTTTTCATGCTTCTTTTGGCCAAAACGTAGTAATAGGGGGAATAAAGATGGGCTCTCGCAACTGAAATGGGTTGGGCCACAGTTCCTCACTCCCAACACCAAAATTAATCAAAACCACAATAATAAATCAAAAAAGCCCACTTAAACCCCACACACACACAAAGCCCAATCCGAAAATAGAGTATAATTAAAACAAAGGCACATTAAATAATAAAGTAATAATTTAATAATAATAAGATCTAATAATTTAATAAGTTAAAATAAAAGGACCAATCCAAAAAATAGCCAATAAAATAAAATGCTCATTCAACTAAAATAAAACACAACAAAGTAAATAATAATAGAAAATAATTAAAACCAAAATAATCATGATAACAATTTGAAAATAAAGAGCCAATGATAATTAAATAAAATAACTAAAAAAATAAAATTAAGGATCTCACAGACAACTAGTAACAATAATAAATAAAATAACATAACTCACAATAATAATAATAAATAAAATAAACCATCAATAATAATAATAAGATAAAATTAAAAAAAAAACAATAATAATAATAATAAAAATAATATATCTAAAAAATATAAAATCCGAGATCTCACAATATGGTTGTGTAAAGCATCACCTTTATAAAATATCTTACTAAATTACCCTTCATTTTAAAACATGGTCGTGAAAAGTGATGCAAAAGGGAGGAAGTTTTGGGCAAATTTCATCTACATAGTCAAGTAAGTAAAGATATAATATTTACAATCGTCCCTAATTTTGTAATTGGTATTGTAATCACGCAGCTTGAAGATTTGGAATGAGAAATGTGAGTAGAGTAATATTTATTACCCACTCAAAAGAAAAAAGAAAATAAAAGAATTGAATTGATTGTGAATTCATAACTATTTTGAGCATAAAAAGGGCATAAAAACCATATTGTTCACCATTCACCATAATACTCTACATCGGTGGCGGAGTCAGAAATTTGGATTAAGAAGGATCAAGTAAAGCTAAAATAAAATATATAAACTGTTTTTATTCTATTTGTATACAATTTTTTATATAGTATAAAATAGTTTGATAGTAAGATTTATAATAAAAATAAAACTTATATATTAAAAACATATCTAATATGATAAAAACATATCATCATAATAAAAATATATTAAAAATATATTAGAAATCATTTAACTTCTTTTTTATTTTTATTTTTATATATAATAAAAATATGTTATCATGTTATTATATCATTTTATTTTATATGATATGTATTTTATTTTTAAATTATATTAATTTTATAGAGGGAGAACAAGATAATTATTTAGAGAGGAGGCCAATACAAAATAAAATTAATATTATCATATATTATATTTTTTATTTTATTTTTAAAAGTAGGGGTGGGGTCTGTGGGGAGGGGGGGTCATGCCCCCCTGGCGTCCCAACATGGCTCCACCACTGCTCTACTTGAATATCGTTCTTATCCCTCCGACTGCACTGCCACCCTAGAGGAAAAAGGATAAGAAAATAATAATGATAAAGAAAAGAAAAGAAAACATGAACAGTATTTGCACTATATGTAGCGTAACACTGTTCATCTCCAAATAATATTTTATTATTATTTTTGTTTCTCTGGTAACACCATGGCAAAACACCTTCAAACTCGTTGTGGTCATCTTCAAGCTTCAACTCACCGCCGGCCACCACTAGCGACATCACCAGCATCCTCTCACGTCGGCGACGAAACCCCTACGTTACCAGTTCCTACAACAGCCCAGTCATCTCCCACGTGCAAATCGAACTCCGAAAATGGGTTTCGAACTCCATGGTTTCGTTTGATCCACCGCCGGCTACTACTAGCCACACCGTCGGCATCATTGGCATCCCCTCACGCCGACGACCAATCTCTGACGATCCTAGCACCGAAAACTCCAATGTCGCCTTCCACGCACAGCTTTTCGATCTCGGAAACACTATTCCCGTGTTCGACGTTTATCCATTTCCAGACTTTTTTTTGTTTGTAAAAGAAATATAATTAAAATAAAATATTCATATTTTAAAAGATATAGAGAAAAAATAGAGATATTGATGAATGATGTATTGTAAAAATGAGTAGTTAAAATAGAAAAAGTAAGTTTTTGATAGTCTAAAATAAAGAAAAATTAGTTACTCCATTGAGAGTGTTCTAAGAAACCAGAACTCCCTTCTCCTTGGGTCAAAAGTTGCTAAATTGGTACTCTATGCTAAAAGTTCATGGAGGCAATAGAAAATCCTTACTCTTCCCGCTAGTAGCTCTTATTGGGGGCTATCGTTGAGATTTTTTTATTTTTTTAATTAATAAATAAGAAAGTATTCTTTAATGATATCGTGAATTTTTTATTTTTGAAAAAGTATTTAGAAGTTTTAAAAAATACATGTAACAAAAAATACATACAAAATATACTAGTAGGAACTCCCAGCAGTGGCTCTACCCCAAGGCAACACAAGCTTTTTTTTTTCCAAGACAATAGCATAGGCATTAGGCCCTAATTTTCATCCCCAAATTTCATAATGGAAATTCTGGATGATATTTAGCCGCACTCAAACTATAGCCTCATTTCCTAAACCCTGCATGTAAGAATTAATGGTGCTATTAACATAATTTTAGCCTTAGCCTTCAGCTTCCATTATGCAGCAATATAAATAGGCATATTAGTTAGAGATAATCAAGGGTTCTAAGCTTTTTAGTGAAATAACATTAATCAACATCAGATACTTGGAAAGGGTTAAATTGTGGTTCTCATGGGTGCAAAACTCATCCAATTATATGACGCCACGTAAGAGATCATTATTGTGAAAGGATGCTCTAGTATCCACCGAATAATTGTGAGAAGAACCTCCCATTCCCCCCTCCCTTACTGTGTCTCTCCCAAAACACCATTGGGTCTCAAAAATCTGCAATATGCCGACGAGCTTAGTTCCTTGTCGACGACGAACCCTCCTGCTACCTCATCCCTTAGGATTTCGTGAAACAAATCGTCCTTGCTGCTTCTTTCAACATCATCTACCAAACAAATTCATTTCCACCATCATGCCAGTTGATAGATGTAGATTGTATTAAAAAGAATTATGAGATATAATAACCAAATCTGATCATTCATATAGGATTAGTTTTATTGTTCAATGAAAAGGTCAACGATAAAAACTCGGTGTGAATATTCCTTGTATACACTAGTCCCATATTCATAAACAAAAACTGGTATATCTGGATTTCTTTTTCCTATTTTCTTTTCGATAGAAAAAAGACGATTGAGTTGGGAACGAAAGAGGAACCGAGGGATTGGAAATACTAGAGAAGATGAAAGTGGAAGCAGTAGCAATGGATAACATCGAAAGCACTAATAAATATTCTTTTGTACAATAAGGAATTGCCATGGCTGCCTGGGGAGGAAGGAGTTGCTTGCTAGCTGTATAGCACTACAAAGGCATTGAGGCTATACAGAGGTTTCAATTAGATGAAGGGTTCTCGACGAATCCTCCATTCCACATGATTTCAAGGCACTTTTGTTTTGATTTGTGGTGGTGGCAGCTTTCTAGCTCTCTCGTGAGTGATGTTGATCACCAAAAAGGGTCCGATTGAGAACCTCTACGACCATGTTGCTGATCGGTGGCAAACAATGCATGGGCTTATGCCACTAACTACGTCCTTGGAAAATGAGCTCAGTTCCTAAGGGATTTGTGTTTGGGAGTAGGGTTTGTTGTCGCATCGGCGTATTGAAGGTTGTGTGATGAATGGAGGAGCTCATCGACGAATTATAGATTTTTTGGATCGAATGGGAAGGGGGGAATTTGGGGGGTGGGAGGTTTTCTCACAAATTATTCAATGGATGCTAGCACATCGTTTCACAGTAGCATTACTTTACGTGGCATCATATAATTAATTGCGTATGCCCGGATATCCGGACCACAGTTTAACCCTATCTGGAAATGAGCAAAACGGACCAAAAAAGACTTCCAGCAGAATATGTTTCAGCCAAGGGCACGAAAAGACTCCACAAAGAAGTCTTTACCAATAACGCAACCAATATTATAGAACATAGAGAGAACCAGTCTCAATACTTTCTGAGAGGAAATTATAAATATGGAATATAAGAAAAAAAAAGTGCTTAGAAAGAAAACACGTATGGAGTTACTTTATGTAAAATCTATAGGCACTTGACTTCCAGTACTAGAGAAATCTGAGGCTGATCAGTTTCTTTGCAACAGTCGTACTCATAATGCGCCTTCCAATCATTATAGAATGCAATTTTTCTTCCACATGGCATTGAATAAAGATCTTTAATCTCCAAACTTTGGGAAAATAAGGAACTTCTTAAGCTTGACTTACAAAGAAAATCACCAAAATCTTGCACAAAACTTGATGACAAGCATTAAATCGCAAAAGCTTAAAGAGCCTTAAACTAAAGACTACCACTCTAAAATCATGTTAAATTGTCAAATTTAAGCTTTTTGGAACATGAAATTTTAATCATTCAATTTTTTCCACAATATCTAAGCCATTGGGCAATTTACCCAAAATCTTTTTTTTTTATAGGTAAACAATAATTATTATTAATAAAGATAGGCAAAACTCAAGTATACAAAAAGGTATACAAAAGGTAAGACCTATCCAGGTTGAAGTATTAGAAACTAGAACGTCATGAAAATTTAGGCCATTAAAATCTAAAACTATGGCCCATAGAAATAAAGTACGGAAAAATAAAGTATGAAATTTCTCTAGTAATCGCTCATTGTTTTCGAAAGTCTGATTGTTACGCTCTTACCATATGCACCACATATTGCAAATCAGGATCATTTCCACATAACCTTGATTTGTGGGATTCCTCTCGAAAGTTGCTAGCTAATAGATCCACCACAGTTGCAGGCATTACAAAGGATAACTCAACTCGGATAAACATTTCAATCCGCAAGGCTCTAGCTGTCTTGCAATGTAACAAGAGATAACCCATTGTCTCGCTACATCTCTTGCATAGGCAACACCAGTTTAGCATAACTATCTGGCATTTTCTTATAATGTCAATGATCAGGATCTTCCCAAAGCTGTTGTCCATGTAAAGAAGACCGCTTCTAGAGGTGCCTTATTTCTCCATGTGAACTGAATATTTTCTGCATAGGTAAGGGACTTGTAAAAAGTGAAAAAGCATCCTTATTGGCAGAAGTCCACCACAGCACGAGATCCACTTTTGAAGCTTCTTTATTGCAAGCCACTAGAAAAACCGTAGGAAAATAATCCTTTCAGGCTTCGTTCCAGCACCATATATCGCACCAAAATTTAATTTGGGACCACCACCCCCCGGCAACAATGTAGAAAGACTATAACCCCCCAACCTAGGCCAGACCTAATATGCTTCCAAACACCCACACAATTGAGCCCACTTACCTCTTCGCTACACCAGCCACCCCAAAAGCTTCTGTATTTGCACTAAATCACTAGTTTTCATAGGATTTTGATTCCATATTATATCTCCATAACCATTTCAGTAGAGCCCGATTAAATATTCTCAAGTTTCTTATACCCAAACCACCTGGTTTACACACATAATCCTAACTCACCAGCTAAAATTTAAATTTCTCCCTCATGCCACTCTATAGAAAGTCACGATTAAGTTTTTCAATCTAGACCATCACACATGTAGGGATTGTAAACAAAGACAAGAAATAAGTTAGTTAGTTAGAAAGGAGATTCTTAATAATAGTCAAACGACCACTTTTTGGCAAATACAATCTCTTCCAACCTGCTAGTTTCCTTCATATTGTTTCAACAATTGAATCCCATATGGAAGAGGCCCTTGAGGCAACCCCCAGAGGTAGTCCCAAAAAATTCATGGAAAGAGAGGATATCTTACATCCAAATATACTAGCAATCTGCGTAGTATTCTTGATATTCCCTACTGACACTAACTTTGACTTGCCAAAACTCAATTTGCATACCGGCAACTAGTTTTGATCTGCCTCATAGGATAGAAGTGTATTGTCTGCAAAAAGTAATGAGACAAAATAATAATGCCCCTATTACGGTCACCAACTGGAATCCAGCCACAAAATCTTGTGTAACCACTGCCAAGATCATTCTACTCAAAACCTCCCTAATGATAACAAGAGGAATGGGAACAAAAGATCTCCTTGCCTTAAGCCCTGAGAGCCACTAAAGAAGCCGGTAGGACAACTATTAATCAATACTAAGAATCATGCCATTGAAATGCACCCACTAATCTTTGCACGCCATCTAACCCCAAGGCCACATCTCCCCAACAAATATAGAAGGAAGTCTCAGTTTACATGGTTGTAAGCCTTCTCCATATCTAATTTGCAAATAACCCTTATGGATCCAGCCTTTAATTTGCTATCTAGACCCTCGTTCATTATCAGGACTGAATCAAGAATTTGCCAGCCCCTAACAAATGCATTTTGAGACTTCCCAATGATCTTCCCCAAAGTTTTTTCTAATCGAGAATAATTTTATACACCCCATTCATAAGGCCAAAGGGTTGAAAATCCTTAATTTCCAATGCTCCAATATTCTTCAGGATTAGCATGATAAAAGTAGTATTTAAACTTTTCTCAAACTTTCCAATCGAGAATACTTCCTAGAACACATTCATGGCGTCCTCTTTCACTACCTCCCAACATAATTGGAAAAAACCCATTGAAAAACGATCTAGGCTCGAGCTTATCTTTAACCATACATCTCACTACGTCATAAACTTCCTCTTCTTCTAAAGGCCGCTCCAACCTAGCTGTTGCCTGAAGATCGATAGAATCGAAATCATGACCATCAAGTCTGGGTCTCCATCCCTCTTGTTCTATAAGCAATTATTCATGAAAATCCATTACATGATCTTGAATCATAGGGCCTCCTTGCATTCCATTATTAACATTCAACATTTTAATGGTATTAGTTCTTCTATGGGAGTTAGCAACTTTATGAAAGAACTTAGTGCACTAGTCTCCTTCTTTCAACCACAAAACTCTTGACTTTTGGTGCCAAGATATATCCTCCAAAGATAATACTCTCTCCAATTATGAACAAGCTTCGTCTTCCAGGTTAACTCTTCTAAAGAAAGGACTATAGTCTCAAGTATCCCCTCCAATTGTTGCAACTCCTCCACCATGGATGTCTTTTTCCCTTATATCTCCAAAGGACTGGGAACTTCAAAACTTGAAATCATTCTTCAAAACTTGAAATTTATCGGCTAGGATGTAAGAGGGAGTACCATGAGCCTGAAAAGAAGACCATCATTGCCTAACCTCAATCCAACCTTCACTTTTCAGCCACATATTTTTGAACTTAAAGTATTGGCGCCACTTTGAATGCCACAACAATCCAACAAGATGGGAAAATAGTCTAAGCAAAGACATGGCAACCTCTTTTGGCGCACCTCCAGGTAGTTCGCCTCCCACTTCGATGATATTAAAAAAATATATTCAGCCGAGACTATAACTAGTTATTCGACCAAGTAAAAGTGCCCCCATAACAGGAATGTCTAACAAATTTAAGTCAAAGATACAATCTAAAAACTCAATCATTGCTAGGCACATCTTACTGTCTCCTGATCTTTCACTAGGAAATCCAATGACATTGAAATCCCCTCTAATGCACCAAGGAAGCTCCCACCAGCTATGTAACCCAACAAGTTCCTCCCATAAGAGTCTTCTATCGTTTTGTGTATATTTGGTCTGTATAAACCTGCAAAAGTCCATAAAAAATTATTTGCCACGCTTTTAAAAGGGCATGCCATAGTAAACTCCTCCATTTTCTCCACAACCCGTCTCACATCACTAAGATTTCAACCGAGGCCCCATTAGATGCAAGATAAACCCAATATGCATTCTTACAACTCCAAACACTTCGAACTATCCACCTAAAAACAAAATTCAGATTAGTTTCTTGTAAGAAAACTATATCCGACCTCTATTCCCAAAATAAATTTTTTTTATACGGAGTCGCTTATTTGCCCCATTCAACCCGAGGACATTCTAAGATACAATTTTTGATTTTATGACGGAAGGCAAGCCCCTTCCTCTTGGATCTATCACGACTTAAGCTTCCCTCATAGTTCATCGACCAAGTTAGACACTTAAGCTCAGGCTATTTTTTCAACCCCGATTTCTTTGACTGTGAGTTACTCGCTTCAATGGAAATAAGGCCATAAACTACTCTTTGAAGCCCACACACTCCATCCCTACACAGTATTGAATTTTCTTCACCTTTCGGAGCACCTAGTCCGATACATTGGATTCATTTGGTAACATGCGGCCCAATAGGATAGGCTCCCCATCACTGAGACCCCATTGCATAGGAGAAGTAATCCCCATCTACTCCTCTCTGGGATAGTTTTTGCCATCCCATTCAACCACAACAATACTAGTGGGAAACTGAGTTTCAGGAACTAACATATCTACATAGTCAAGCCTCTATGAAAAACCATCATTGACCACCTCCACCCTGGCCATCTCACCCCAAACTCCTAAGATAACTCATCTTGCTGTGATAGACTATCAGAAGCTCCTTAAGATGAATAGGAGCATCCAACTTAGAAGTTGGTACTACCATCAAGGACATTGAAAGATTCTGAGACACCCCACCACGAGCTTCAGAGAAAGCCCACCCTCCAAGATGGACCGAGCTGCACCTCGAGTTGAGTAAGGGCCTCCACATGGGAAAGTGATGTTTCCAATGCGACCATTGACCTTTTCTGACCACTTGGGGTTGAGGTAGTGCCATACGAGGGCAAGATCCCATAATTTTGCACTGTATACAGCTCTGCCACTAGGTTTTCCTTCAATGTTGACGCCATTTGGACCACCGTCGATGGACCCTCGACAGGTCCCAGTGTCGTCGGGCAGTATCGCAGCTATTGCTGGTCTGGTGGCTAGGTTGTCGTGAATCAAAGGCTAACAGGCTCGTTCCTTTCGTGTCCTCCATACAGGAGGGAGTCCAACGGGCTGAAGCCCATCTTCGGCCATAGAGATACTTAAAGGCCTGGACCCATACGACTTAGGCCCACTAGATGATGGAATAGATGTGTCAACCCTGCCGAGCCCATCACCCCTTTTGCAAACCATGCTTTCTTCCAACCCTTTCCTTCATCCCATTTTCCTCTTTAGGCCCGACACATATTAAGAACCACTCCACATGATTCTGCAACATGCACAAATGCCCCTGCTTGTCCAGTAAAAGCTCTGTGGATGTCCCCCTCTACCACGCCACCTACAATTCTGCTCCCACCCTGCCATTGGTCATGCCGAAAGCCTCCACCAAAGTTGTGGCCTCCTCTTTTCTGTACCTTCTCACCACCACTCTACCATGGCCAAAGTTGACGAAAATGCTCCACCGCCAACGCCTCCTTGCAAAAAAGAGGTGACAATTATCGTCGGTGGTCTTGCTCCTAAAGAGCCTCCCCCAACCTTTTCACCTTCTACCTTCCCTTTTTTCAGGTACAAAGATGAAGTTCCTACGCCTACCACCCCCATATTCCACCATTACCATATATCAACCGCAACCATTTGAACAACGCTAAGCAATGAAAATCATATGAAAAACCAACTCATCCAATTTACAACATACTAGCAAATATTATGTAGAAAAAGAGAATACATTGTTTCGGTTTCTGTAGAGTCTAGCCCTGATTGACAAGCATTGAGGGAGCCTGCACAACAACATTTTTTTATAGGCAATCAAAAAGTTTTATTCATAAAAAAATGAGGCATAGGCAAAAATACATTGGATTTATACATGAGAAGTACTTAGCTACAACAATATCAAGCAAATGAGGTATAAACTCAAACCAATATCTAAGTTGGAAGCATTGTAACCAAATTGAAATCCTCTGTAGCAACTTGCCAAAATATTATATTTGCATAAACACACAATCCCAAATGCAGTTGATGAGCAAGTTGCTTTACAAAACAAGCTTTATTCAATTGGTAATCATAAGAGCAAAAATTGGGCACTCTACGAGTTTCTATTAAGAAAACAATTATAATGGGTAAGAGCAATTGGTTAGGCATTTTCTTTTAAAAGTTATTCAGTTTAAAGACATTGTTTATGTTTTGATTTATCACATGTTCTAATTTATCACATGTAAAACGGAGCCTTCCTCACTGAGTGATGTATAACACCATAGTTAGTCCATGTTTCTCACCTAATGGCACTGTTTCATACAATAGTTATTGTCATAAATCATACATGCAGTAATTCCATAAAAAATTAAATTGATGTGTAGAGCAAAATAGGATTTGATCATTATGTGATTTCAAATATCTCATACAACAAAATGTTGATTTTAATATCCTCCCTTCAAAATTGTTTTTGATAAGCAAATCTACTTCTTCCAATTTATTACAAAAGATTAAAAAAATAGAAAAGAAGAGAGAGATGTCCCAAGTGGGCATAGTGTTTAGGTTGGAAGTGTGAGTATCTGTTTTGATGTAATAATTACTAATATCAAATAATTCGTGGTACCAAATAATTCCTAATATTGCTAATAGTAAAATGTCCAATACAAAGGTATGTTAGAGATCTATTTGTACGAAAACTTGACAGTTGCATGCCTTCATTAACATAATCGAAGCAGCTAAATATAATTCACTAACAAGAAGTAACTTGCAAAGCCTAATCTAATACACACCAACCAAATCATAACTTAAATGCTTTAAGCAAGAGAAGTCTTAATTAGTATTACTAAAATATAAAACACAATTAAAAAGCCATTCAGTTCCCAAGATGATAACCCCTTTTCCTTTACGAACATTCTTGTTACAAGCGGTTGTCGTGCAACCATTATGTAAGCATCCGACGTGACTAGTCAAATATGGGGAAAAGTCAGAATAATGAAACGGTGCATTTAACAATGGTGAAAAAACCCTAACTCCTCCCTTCCTCTTCCCCTTTCCCCTTCCCCTACCGCAAGATTCCAAAGTGCCGAACTTGATCATCTCTTCAATTTCTTCTTTGGAAGGAGGATAGGCCACACATGGCACAAGATTCATGGCGCCCTTGGGTAACCAGGCAATGGAAGATATCGTTTTTTTTTAATCCAAAAACAAGAAATAATAGTTTTAAAGTCATCAAATCCAAGAGAAGAAGGGTGGGGGCGATCCAGGATACATAGTCCTCATTGTTTTAAAAAGTTATTGCATCAAAGCAACAAACACATGTTAACAAAAAAGCCTAACGAAAATAAAGAGGCCAGTTATGATAATATAAATCATGAAGGTCCTTGTCCATGTACTGGTTCTACTTGAATTTATAAGGTTGATTCTTCTCCATGGCCTTTTTCCAATGGTACTTTTCCAATAGCATTGGTTTGTCATGCCAATTGAATTGAGTAAAGAGATGCCACACATAAGGATTGAGCCAGGTCAAAACTGAGAAGGCAGCGGAGCCGATCTAAATGTTGACGAATCGGTCCGGGTTGGTGTGTGGGATGCCGGAGTCACCTCGGTACGTGTTGCCAAAGTACTTCTCCATTTTCGTTCCACCTATAGAGTTTTCGAATTCTTTCCTTATCCTTAATTCCCTCTACTTTTGTCTGTCCTATTTATCATCACACAATGGAAGATATCATTATTGTTCTATTCGATAAACAATTATATTGATATCTCTATATGTGAGAAAGTTAAGAGATAGAACTAATGGCAGCCAAAGACGGTGCTGCACTTCTCTTCACATTCAGGAGGAAACGGTTTTGGTAAACGAAAATTCTTGTGCACTACCATTTTTTTCAACGAAGATGACTTGCGAATTTACTAACTAGTTCGGATCAACAATTTTTATTAGGAACCGCACAGATCCACGATTTCCCTCAACAAAGAAGTCGCCTTCTTTCTGCTGTTCGGCTTTTCAATTGTGTCCCAACAAGTTATTTTTTTTAATATATTGACCACGTCAGTATTGCTTGCGCAATAGTTGCGCAGAGTGCTTCTTTGTAGCACTACCCTTTGTTTTATCTTTAGACTCAAGAGAAATGGTCATGTAAAAAGACATTTTTTTTAAATGTAATCATGTAAAACAGACATTACATTTTCGTTTACTTGAGTAATCCAATTCAAACTCCAAAACCGAAAAAGGAATCAAGTGGCTTCTGCACTGTTGCTTATGAGCTTCTTCAAACATTTAGGAGGAATTATCATGTAAACATATTTTCTCTTTTAGTTCTTAGTAAAGATTGGGTAGTATTAAAGAAAAATTACGAGGTAAACATGGAGTTGATAGGTTTTACCAAAGAAATAAACACAAGTTCATTGAAGATCCACAAATTAAAAACACCGCCTTGTCCCAAAAGCACAAATGGCCATTGGAAGCACATGACGGTAACTATTCAGCCAGATAAATATTAAACGCAAGTCTGCCACGACACTCAATATGTTCTTCTCTCCAAATGGCTCTTCCACGCCAGTAACGTAAATTTTTTAAATCATCAAAGACAGAACTAAATACAAGAGCTCGACATGGCATGACCATGATATATAATTCATTATCATTCACAGAAGATTCTACAACCACCAAAAGTAAACAGCTTGAGAGGTCTATAATTGTTTTGAACCAAAAGCTCTAAATAAGATCTTGAAAAAAAAAAATACCATAGATAGTCCCTTGAATCCAGTACCATACTGTTCCTATTTCATTGTCATCGTCATGCTTTGAAAATAAAAAAGTTCACCATAGTTTTTCCTTAAATCCACAAAGACTTGATACATTCCATCTAAGTGCATGCAACATTGCTCATGCTCTGTGATGGCACAAGTTGATTCAAACATTCATTAAAGTGCCCACAACCTTCAAAAAGACATAGAAATTAGGGAACATCTATTGATCAAGTAAACTCCCTTAATGCATTTTAGGCATAAAAGATATACCCACATGATATGGCCATAAAACCAAAGCCGCGTGATTGAAAAGCAAGAAACACAATTAAAAAGGGGCCATTCTATAACTTTTTGCTTCGATTCTCTCATATTTCAATTGTAAAGTTTGTTACCGTATCATTTTTCACTTTGCTTCTACTTCATATCCCCATATATGCTTATAAAGTCAGTTTAAAGCCTTTCGACATAAATTTATCCCTGCAAAACAAAGACCAATAATTGAAGTCGGAAGTTAACTAAAACAAAACTAAAGCAATAAAATCACAATCATTTAAGTAATACGGAAGAGTGAAACAACTAGACTAGCCCTAGACATTAGTTTTATATGAACCAAATTCAACCAACTTGTACTCTTTATTAAGAGAACCAGAGAAGCAAAAGACCAATAACTATTAACCAAATTGAAGCAACATATCCAGATATTCAAGATAGACAAGTGCATTCAGGAGAAGGATTAGTGAAACAAATTATAAAAAAAAAACTGAAGATAAACAAACAAACAACTCTACTTTGTCTTATCTTACATGTGCTCCATATTGCTTTTCTTCCTTTCCTTTTGTAGTTTCAGTGCCTTCCGATCCACTCCATCACCACCTAAGGGAACAAGGCTTCCCACATAAATATCCGCACTGAATGAACTTGGAGCTCCCTCAATCCTCACTCTCTTGGCTGGCCTCCTTCTAAAATCATACCAAAAGAGCTTGTCCCTGTCCACCTCCAAAAGAACCTTCTCACAACTCTTAGAATAAGCTAAAGGCATCACATGTCCAAAAGCCCTATTCAAAGTGGATTGGGAAACATTAAATAATTTAGCCCAAGACTCCTTCAACCCATATTCCTTCATCACCCATACATCAACATAGTCGTTATCATAATTGCAAAGCAAGCACAGGCCCCCTTCCAAGACTGCAAGATCCATTTCAAAACCTTGATCTATATGATTAGGCAGCGGTACAATCCGAAACTCCTCAACCCCAAGATCAAAAGCAACAATCTGAGAGTCCCATCCAAAACCTCGAGGCAAGACCCAATGCAAAGCACCACCAGCAAGCACGCCGTATCCTCTCCTATAAAAAAGAAGATAGCCAAGCTGAAACATAAAGCGAAGATAATAAGGGAAATCCTCGATCCCTCTCCATGAGTTAGCCTTTAAGCTATAAACCTTAAGTTCAGCGGAGAAAAATCCATCATCACCGTCTTGGGAGACAAACTGCACCATTCTCACCACCTTGTAATCGTCGCTAATGGGATCATGCCCAAATCCATAAAACGAAAACGACGAGGCCTAACATCAACTGAAGGAGGCTCGACCAGCATTACCGGCAATCTTTGATACTTTTTGGTTGACGGGTTCCACAAAGCCATATCTTCCTCAGAATTACAGAGAGCCAACAAGCCATTACAAGAGCCAAAAACTTCTATTAAACCCCAGATAAAATTCAGGGGGGATTGAGCTCGGTGCCGGTGTGACGCGAATCAAACTCGGCAGAGTAGAGGTACCATTTCTTGAGGATGAGGCTGAGATTAGACTTGGTGGCGAGAGAGCGACAGAGGTGGAGCTGGACGAAATCTGTACCGTCAACTTGGGAGCGCCAACATTTGGATACGCACCGAAACCGCATGAGAGTCTTGACTGGAAGTTGGCATAGGATGTCGGTGATTACAGTGGAAGGAAAGTCACGGATAAATTTTGACATGTTTATCGATACTTAAGAATAGGGGTGTCAAATCGTGTTAACAGGTCGTGTTCGTGTCGTGTCAAGACATGTATATTATACTATATAGGTCAACCCTAACCCGACCCGTTAAGCTTATCGTGTCAAAACTTCAAACCCTAACTCGACCCATTAACATAACGTGTCGTATCGTGTCAACCCGTTATGACTCGTTAGTAAATATTAGGAAATATATTAACACGACATAATATGATTCGTTTCAACCTATTTATGTAAATGAGTTGAATATGTCCAAAATTAACCCGTTTGACTTAATTAAATTTAACATAATTTTATATAAATATTAAAATTATAATATCTATAAAACTAATAACACTAATTATAAGTCTAAATTACAATCTAAACAATAAAATATCAAAATTAAAATTCTAACAAATTTACATTTAAGTATAAAAATATAATTGTAATTTTAAATTTCTTAGCGTGTCATAACGTGTCATAACGGGTTAAAACAGGTTGACCCGTTATCAACTTGTTAAGCAATCGTATCATAACGGGTCAACCCGTTTTGACCCAAAACCCGTTAAGACTAAACCCTAACCCGCTATTATCGTGTCGTGTTCGTGTTGGGTTAACGGGTCGTGTAAGAAATTGCCACCCCTACTTAAGAGTTACTAGCGGGTGGGGGATGGCTCAGAGCTCGAAGGAAATAGGGAATAGATTAGGTTGGCTTGGAAAAGAAAATGATAGGGTTTTTCTAAGATGCAGTTTTCCCTTTTCAGTCATTTGGAGAGAGATTTTGTGCTGTGAAGGCTTAAGGTGGTAATGGAGCGACTCGAAACCGTAAACGTTCCAGAATGTTACACGTTAGGACCCCACCATATCATACGGCTAGGTTAGGACTTTGCAGCCCATGGGAGTCAGGAGTCAAGACTTTTTTTTTTTTTTGATAAAGGGAATCACACTGTTCATTTCTGTCTTTCTATATATAAGCAGTGGGATCCCAAAGTTTTTTTTTTAGTGAATTTTTTTTAACTTTTTAATTTATATGATTTTTATGTAAATGGTTTTAAGTATATTTTATTTACATATTTTTTTAACGTTTCAAAATATTTTTTAAAAATTATTAATAATCATTTTTTTAATTATTAAGTAAAATAAAAATCTTTAAAAAAAAAAAAAAAAGAATAATAGTGAAATGGTAAATATACCATGATTCAAAAAGAAATATGATAAAAATTTTATATATCATATTATTATTATTAAATTATTATTATTTAAATAATTTTTTATCATCTAACAGTAATAGATATATTGCATTTTATATAATAAAATAAAACTAAAATAAAAATGTCGCATATAGCACTGAAAGTTATGTATCGTAAATTATATTAATAAAATGTTTTCATAGCTGTATGATCTCCCTCAAAAAATAATTATTGATTATAAACACAACAATGGAGGACATTCATTCTACTTTACTATTCGATTAAACGTTTAAATTAAATAAAATCGTTTGATCCCGTATCTAATCTCATTCTATAATTTTAATAACAATAAAGATTGGTATGATAAAAAATTAAGTTTTAAGTTAATAAATATTGATGCTAGTTAAAATGTTAGTTGATTATAGCTTTAGCTATTCTTACTACAAATTTAGTTTTACATTTTGATATATATATATATATATATTTATATATATATATTATCAATATGGTTCATGAACAATGATAAAAATATAGGCTTTTGTTTAATAATAAAAAAATTTGCTTTTCAACATTACCTTTTAGAAAAATTATAATAAAATATAAGATTTTTTATAAATATTTTCTCAACAAATTTCTTTGCAAAAAAGTAATAAAATGGGCTTTAAAAAAACAGTTCAAAACTTGAAAATCGAATTTCTGATTTTTTAAAAATCTGGATGGATATGGGTTTCAGCTCGAATCTCAACCCAGATGAATTCGGTCTAGAACCCAGATTGGATTGTAGGCATGAGTTCTGGGCCGAGTTGAACTAAATTCTCAATCTGAAACCTGCTTGAACAAGCCTAGGAATAGATATATAGAAAGAGAAGGCATTGATCCCTCTACAAAGATTGAAGGCCGACGAAAAAAGAAGTAGCTCTACAAAATTAAAATTATTCCTAGTGATACAATTATAAAAAAGTTTACTCATCATTCATCCACTACACATCATACATCATTTTTTTTTTAATTTTTAATTTATTTTTTCTCTTATCAATGTTATGAATGGATGATGAATAAAAGAATTTCTTTAATTTAGCAAGAAAGACAAAAACAATTAGGTGTGATGTGTAAGATAGGGCTGAGTAGAAGGACTTTACAATTATATTGATTAATGGTAGAGTTGTAAATTTCAATGGACTCTACACTCATTTTCAGGTGGGTGAGGACTCCAAGATTAAATTCTAGAAAAATATTGGTGCGGTTGGTAATGCTCTACAAGATTATTTCTCACTATTCCAAATTGCTAGTGTCAAAGAGGCATTAGTGATAAATGTTATGCAGATATCGGGTGGACAAATTTATTGGATTATCAATTTTAATAAGGCAACACAAGATTGAGAGATGAGCAATTTTATTGATTTTTAGAGCTTCTTGTACTCCATGAAACCAAGCATCACCAAGAAGATGGATTGCTGTGACTACCCACCTGAAAAGATTTATTTTTGGTTCGTTCATTTTTTAAGGCCCTCACGAAAGAGCCTAACCTTCAGTTTTTTTGGAGAATGCTTTGGAGACACAAAGCACTCCAAACGCTGCCTTCATTGCGTGATAGCATTTTTTGACAAGATTTTCACAACTGGCAATTTGAGGAAACAAGGAGTTATCTTAATAGATTGGTGGTGTATGTGTAGAGAATGAAGAGAGTTGGTAAATCACATTTTATTATACTGCAAGATAGTTAAGAACTTTATGAAATGAAGTGTTTGGTAGAATAGATGTGGCAAGGCCTGTTCATCCGGACTGAGTACAAATTTTTTATATTTATTAATACTTAAAATTTTTTTTTTTTTTAAAAAGTTTAAGAAAATTTTGAATCCAGGTTCCGGATTCCCAAAACTCATGTGGCTTGGGCTATACCAGAGATTGTAGTAGCAGCGTTGGTCAGTTAGCCAAATAAAGGAGACTTGCAACCAATCAAAGCGATTTGAAAATTGATCCATTGCGTATAATGTTGTGGGAACGTTCGAAAACAATTAGAAATCACTAGAGGAACTACTAGCTTTATTTTATAACACTCTATGTACTTAGGCCATTGCTATTGATTTCAATGCATGAACTCACATAATTTTCTTCTCTCTTTTGTGCCTTCTTAGTTAGGGCATATTTTCGTTTTAATCAATCAAATTTGTTACATATATAAAAAAAAATAAAACTAAAAAATAAAAAAAGTAAAAGAAGGTAAGTGTACTGTTGCACCAAAAGAAAAGAAAGAAGCCAAGTAATATTGTCATTACTACATCCCTAATCCTACTCGAGAAAGTCCATCTGACTAATCGAGAACAGAGGAATCACTACTTGCCCCATACCAACCAAAAAGGTTTCACCTCCAACCCGATTAGCAAGAATTTTCAAAAATCAATAGCAGCTGTAATTCATTTCAAATACGAAAATCGACATGAAGAACATCCATACTGGGTTAACATTTCGAAATCAAACAAATATTAGGATTGACAATGTTCTCACTTCTGATTTGAGTCAAGTCTCATTGAAAAGAAAAGAAAAAAAACAAAGAAACATATATTGAAAATGGCCTTCCATCGTTATGGAGAAAAAATAATTCAGAGCAACTTTCTATAGTGAGTACCTTGTTTTTATGGGTAAATTACTTTCTGAAGTATTTTCCCAGCGTATATTACAAAGTCACTTCTATCATCAAATTTCAGGCACTGAAAATGTAAACAGATCATGTACATTAAAGAAGCATAGAAAGCATTCCCTCGCATAACCGTGTATGAAGTCACTCAAAAGCGTGCATAAGCTTGAAAAACACTGTAACTATGAGGCTCACGACATATTACAGCCAGGGTGTGGAAGATGAGTGGACATGGCACTCATGAGTAAAATACAAGAAAAACCTAACAAGTATACTTATTCTAATATAGGAGTGTAATACATATCCCGGTAGTCAGGTTCCCTCATCTTCAAGCATTCTCAGATGCCAAAGTAGCTCTCTCCTTTCACTTTCCTCCCTGTGAAACCAAAGGTGCAGAGATAAATTGTTATATTTTTTTATTTTTTTTTATAAGTAACAAAAGATTTTATTCAAAAGAAATAGGTATAAGCCCTAGTACACAGGACGTATACAAAGAGAAATACATACATCTTCCAAACAACAAAAGGAAAATAACCCCACAAAACTAAAACTGAATCTGAAAAGTATCAACTAATATAAAAGATTTGACCCAAAAACCTAAAGTGCTAAAAAAAAGCCCCTAAGATCACTCAATGAACACTCTTTGTCTTCGAAGCATCTCCCATTTCTTTTGAGCCAAATGCACCAAATAAGACAAGAAGGAATCATTTTTAAAACAGTTTTCGCCTTCGTGCAATCCTTAAAACTTTTCCACCCAACCAATAAATCTGTCACATCTTTGGGCATAACCCATTGAAAACCTGTCCAGCTCAAAACCTCATTCCACAAGAGTTTTGCACAAAAAAAAAGAAGATGGTTAACTAATTCACCATCTCGTTTGCACATTACACACCAATCAGCGATGAACATACCTCTTCTGCTTATGTTATCAGTTGTCAACACCTTACCCAAAAATACCACCCAACAGAAAAAAGAAACCTTAGAAGGAACTTTCACTTTCCAAATATTTTTTCAACGGAATACACAAGCACTATGACTGGACAGAATTCCATAGTAAGAAGAGACTCAAAACTGTCCATTTGCAGCAAGGTGCCACACCATGCAGTCCTCTCACCATCAGATTTGAGCTATAAAGTCTAACCAGCAAAGTCTGAACATCGTCTACTTCCCAATCATTAACATCCCTCTTAAAGACAACATTCCATTCAATATTATTATTACCACAACAATAAGAATCACAAACAGCGACATATTGATCCCTTGCAATTCTGAAAAGGGCAGGAAATTTCAGCTTTAGAACGGAATCCCCACACTATAGATCATGCCAAAAAAGAATCCTCTTCCCATCTCCCACCTTTAATATGAAATTTTTTGAAAATGAATCCCGTCCTTTTCTAATAAATTTCCACAAACTAACCCCATAAGCTCCACTAGATTCTTTAGAACACCAGCCGCCCCACCCACTTCCATATATCGCTTCTATCACATTTTTTCAAAGTGCATTACTTTTCAATTGATATCTCTAAAGCCATTTCCCAAGAAGAGCTCTATTAAAAATTCTTCGGTCTTTAATTCCCAAACCCCTACAATCAACCGGTTGACAAACCTTCTTCCAACTAACCAAATGAAACTTTTTTCTCTCCTTTACCTCCTCACAAGAAATTCCGAAATAAATTACCAATTCTCTTTTCAATACGAGCCAGAAGTGGAAAAATAGAAAAGAAATAGGCAGGAAGATTTGACAAAGTACTCTTAATAAGAGTTACTCTACCCCCCTCAGACAAGTAAATCATTTTCCAACCAGCCAACCTTCTTTCAATTTTTTTTTATAACCCCATCCCAAATATTAATAGCTTTGAAAGATGCCTCCAAAGGAAGCCCAAGATACCTTAAAGGCAGTGCGAAAATTTTGCATCCCAGTAAGTTAGCCAAAATGAAATATTTTGAACATCACCCACCAGTACAATTTCATACTTTGATAAATTAACTTTCAACCCCGAGATAGCTTCAAAACACAGCAAAAAAGCTCTTAAAACATGTAGATGATCAGGATCAAGTTCGCTAAAAATCAAGGAATCATCGGCAAAAAATAAATGAGATCTTCACACAATTCCTTGTCTCGTTCCCCACCACAAAGCTAGACAAGAAATTACTTTCCACTGCCTCATCCATCATTCTACTCAATACATCCATAATCATAACAAAAAGAAAGGAGGAGATAAGATCACATTGCCTCAAACCTCGAGATAAGATCACTAAAAAAACCAGCTAGTTCTCCATTCACCAATATAAAAAACTTAGGACGCAAAATTTTATCCACGAGCACCATTTAACACCAAAGCCAAATCTCCTCAACAAATAATCAAGAAAATTCCAACTTATATAATCATAAGCTTTCTCCATGTCCAATTTAACAAGGATACCAGCTTTCTCCATTTTAAGCCTACACTCCAAACATTCATTAGCAATCAAAACAGAATCTAAAATCTGTCTTCCTTTCACAAAAGCATTTTGAGAATGTGAAATAATCCTTTCCACCACCCTACTCAACCAATTGGCCAACACCTTTGAGATTATTTTATAAACACTATTCACCAAACTAATAGGCCTAAAATCTCTCATCTTTACAACCCCTACCTTTTTTGGAATAAGGACAATGAAAGTCACATTTAAACTCTTCTTAAACCTCATGTATGGGTGAAACTCAGCAAATACCTTCAATAAATCAACTCTTACAACATCCCAACAAGCTTGAAAAAATGCCAAGGGGAACCCGTCCGGATCCAGAGCCTCATCCTTATCCATACCTTTTACAACATCTAAAATTTCTTCTTCTTCAAACTCTCCTTCCATCCAATCAGCTTCAATTTGCTCTATAGTGTTGAAACCAAGGCTGTCCAGTTTTGGTCTCGAAGAAAAAGATTCAGAAAACAGCTGTTCATAAAAACTCACAATGTGAGCCTTTATTTCCTCTTGATCTGAAATTAAATTGTCTCCATCTCGTACAAACTCAATCGCATTATTTCTTCTATGGGAATTCACCATTTGATCAAAAAATCTGGTACACTTATCACCTTCCTTCAGCCACAATACCCTTGATTTTTGCCTCCATGAAATCTCTTCCATTAACACTAAATTTTCCGGATCAGAAACCACCCCTAATTTTCTGGTTCTATCCTCTTCCGACAATCCCCCTTGCACCTCCTCATCCAAAACTCTCAACTCCTCCAAGAGTTCCTTCCTCTTACTTTCCAACAACCCAAATTCCTCTTTATTCCATCTCTTTAAATCTTTCTTCAGATATTTCAATTTCTCAGCCAAAACAAAGCTAGGAGTACCAGAGATATTATAGCAGTTTCACCAGCTTCTCACCTTGTCAACAAAACCTTCAACCTTGAGCCACATGTTCTCAAATTTAAAGTAACTTCTACTTGCAATTCCACCACAATCCAACATAATGGGAAAGTGGTTAGAGCACAATCTTGGCAATAATTTCTGCTTCAAACCTGAGAAATGAGCCTCCCAAGAAGGCGAAACCAGAAACCTATCCAACCTCGATGAAGCTCTACAATTAGACCAAGAATTATTGCCTCCCACCAACGGTAAATCGATGAGATTTAAATCAAATATTAAAACAGAAAACGAAGCCATAGCACTAGAAAAATATGAAGCCCCTGTCCTCTCACTAAGGAACCAGACTAGGTTAAAATCCCCTCCAAAACCCCGAGGCAAATTCCAACAACTACAAACTCCTAACATTTCTTCCTATAAAAGATACCTTCTACTATCCACATTAGGGCCATAAACTCCAACAAACACCCACTCAAAACCATCATCAATATTTTTAAAATGACAAGCCACCAAGAATTCCCCCACAAAGTTATCCATCAACTCTACCACCCTCCTATTCCACAAAATTAAGATTCCACCAGAGGCCCCATTAGAGACCAACTCAACCCAACCCACACTACAACAATGCCACAAACTTTGAATGATGTCTTGGTTCACAAATTTTAGTTTGGTTTCTTGAAGATAGATTACATCTGCATTCCATTGTCGCATCAAGTTCTTCACCCTGAGACGCTTCCTATAATCATTCAATCCCCGAACATTCCATGAAATGATTTTTGGATTCATATCAAACCATTAACTGCCCCCTCCTTAAAGGATCTCTCCCAACACTACCATCCCTAAATTTGTAGTTAATAGAGCACTCTAGCCTTTTAAGCTCCTTTTCCTTTTTTGCTGCTGCCTTAGCCAAAGTAGGTTGACCCACTTCTAGAGCTATCAAAATAGCTCTAAATTGTTCTTCATATCCTTCAATAGCAATCCCAATAACATCTCTAAATTCCTTAGCCTTCCTTAGCACCCAATCAGAAGAATTATCATTCCAATCTGAACTTGGGTTAAAAAAAAACTCAACAGAATAGGATTTAAATCCTCATCTATTTCTGAAATTTCTCTTGACTCGCAAGAAACGGAGTCTTCACCTCCCCCTAACACCATCTGTAAATCAGAATTATTGAAGAGAGTACAAGGAACCTCTTCCACCAAGGAATCACTCACTTGAAACCCTTCGTCTCCCCTTCAACATTTTCCCCAACCCTAGCCTCTTGAGACAACAAAGGAACCTCAATCTCCGTTACCAAAGCAGACCTCACACCCAAATCATGCTCCAAAGACCCACCCATCTCCATCCCATCATTCAAAGACTTAGGCTAGGTTTGGCAAGCAAACATTCTCCAACATTCTTCACTACTATTCATTACTTTATTATTACTTTTTACCTAATTGTATTACTATTCATTACTTTTTCATTACTATTCAATATTTTATTATTACTTTTCACCTACCTTTTATTACTATTCACAAACATTCTCAAACACTCTCAACATCCAAACACAACCTTAGATATCCTCGAAACACAACTGGAAGACCCCCCCCCCCCAAGCTATCTTCGACCTCATCTGCAAAAGCATTGGCTTGATCGAAACCTTCTCATTCTTGGGCTAAGTCCTCTATATCTCTACTTCGTGCGAGGCCGTAACACTGATCCCAGCCACAAAACTCGGCACCAAAATGGTCCCCGTCGACTTGCCCTTCGCCAGCGACCTTGTCTGTGGTTGTGGGCCAAGCCTTCGAGTGGCACAGCTCGCTGTAGCAAGAGTTTGGGTTTTTGGAGCAATGGGTTAGGGTTTCTAAAGCAACGGGTTGGGCCTTCCCAAACCTTTGTCAATTGAGGCTAACAAACCATCAATATTATCTTTCCAACTCATTAACTTAGACTGAATGTGCCAAAGAGACCCCTCAACTTCCCCCACTTTCTCCCACATCTCGGGACTCCAAACAACACCCTCTTCATCAAAGAACTTTTGAATGTTCATCTTCTTCAAACCATCCTTCTCAAACCTCCCTAACAACACTACCATATCTCTGTTGCAATTAACTCCATTACCAACATCTTCAAACTTCATAGCAGCTTCCAAGTAAGGAGCAACACATGATTTTTTCCCATCTCAACTTCATGAAGACCTCTATTATCAACTCCCGAAACAGAGGATTTCAATCCCACAATCTCACAAGACTTCTTCACAAAACCTAGCCAACCACTTCCATTTCTACCTTCAAGTAATACAATAATACCTCTCCCCTTACCCTCTCCCAACTCAATCAACTGTAGAAACCTACCATAAGAATTATGAGAAAGTTGGATAAGGAACACTTTGTTCCCCTCCTTTCTAGTCTGATAAAAATTTGTTTTCCCTGAAAAACTCAGACACACCTCAACCACCTTAGCCATCCACAACACCACATCTCCACTAAGGTAAAGAACCTTAATAAATTTCTTACACTTCTCAACAATACAATAAAGATTACCTCCCTTTCTTTTAAACTCAAAATACTTAGCTTCAACCCCAAAGCTGCACACCATTAAGAAACCATCAAAACGAAAGAATGAAAGAAGAATATAAAAATGATCAAGCAAGATTAAAGATTAACCCCGACAAGAAGCGCCGGAATTAGGAAGAGAAAACATAAGAGAAAAGGGGAGAGAGAGATAAATTGTTTTATATGACAGTAAAGTCGAAAGAAACATACAGCTCTCTCTCTCTCTCTCACTCTCTCACTCTCTCACTCTCTCATGGAAGGAAAGGAAGGTCCGGTCAACAAAATCATTGGCTCCGAAGAGGGGCAACCTCCCCAAGGAACCAAATGCTCTCCGAGCCTCATTCTGAAATATGTGTAAAGAAGAAAGCGGTGTCCTTGATTCGAGTTGGCACTCTTTTTGCAAATTTGTAGGCAGAAGATAATAATTCCATTCACAAAATAATGCCTCTAGTAAGCTTTAATACTAAATGACAAGTAAATTTTAGATTAATCACCTGTCTTCCACGCTTCCTTCCATCCATCTGTTCGCTTATAACACCAGCTTGAAGCCTTCTGACAGGAAATCATCCCTGAGAAGAACATGGAGTAGTTCGTCAAGCCGCACATCACATGAAAGTACATGCCTTAGGAAAACCAAATTGAGCATAGCCATTAAATTGAGAAAGAAATTAAATATACCACTACTCAGAGGACCACAACCAAAATTATCCAATCAATTCATCTAATGATTCTTTACTGCTTTCATAACCATAATAATGCAAAGGGAAATGCATTGATCTGCATAACGAAACAATAATAGTTGAAGGAACTAGGAAAAAAAATAAAAATACTTGCAATTTACCTTTTATCGTTATTATCCTTCTCTTGTTGCTGGTCATTGTCTTTTCTATGCACCTCAACCGGAACAAGACTTTGGACGCATATCTCAGCCTCAAAAGAAGCTGGCAGGCCACCAAGATTCACATTTCTGACACTTTTTACTCTCAAATCGTACCACACAAGCCTGTTATGGTTATGTTCCAAAAGAACCTCCTCACGGCTCTTTGAATAAGCCAATGGCTTCAAATACCTCAAAGCCCCCCCAAAAACCTCATCTTGTGCGACCGTAAACAGCTTGGCCCAAGACTCCTTAACCCCATACTCCTTCATCACCCAAACATCAACGTGAAGATAATTGTAATTCGCCACCATACAAACGCACCCACCCAATACTCCCACGTCTATTTGAACCTTTTCCTTTGTACATTCAGGCATCGGCACCTCCCGAAAACTCTCAACTGTCAAATCAAACGCCACAATCATATCAGCCTCGTCGAATTTGAACTTCCGGTTCACCACCCAATGCAAACAACCACTAGCGAGAGTCCCATTTTTCCTCGTATAACACAAAACATAAGGCATGTCTCCGGAGTCTCTCAACTCGTTCTCTCTCAGACTATAAACCTTAACCTTTGAGACAGACGCTTCGTTGTCCAAATCAATAAACTGCGAAATCCTCACTAGCTTGTAATCCTCGTGCACCGGGTCGTATCCGAATCCGAAAACCCGCGCGCCCAGCAATCCCGACCCGTAGTTCTTGTTTCTCTCGACAGGCAAAAAGGGCAAGACTTTGTGCTTTCGGAGGAAAGGGTTCCACAGAGCGATATCTTCCGCCACGTTAGCAATACAGAGCAATCCATTGCAGGAGCCCAGTACTTGAATCCGATTGCTGTAGCACATCAAAGGGTGAGGGAGATCGACGGCGTTGTTCATCCGGTGGAGGTCCACGGAGTAAAGCTCGGAGTCCTTTCGTAGAATAAGGGTGTAGTTGGAGCCAGTCTCGGTAGAGTTCTTGTGGTGAAGGTAGATGAAGCCTGCACTATCAATCAGGCACCGCCATGACTTGGAGACAGACCGGAACTGCAGGAGTGGCTTAACGGGTAGTCGGCAAAGTATATCAGTGAGTACATCCTGAGGCATCCCCGCCATGGTTGAACTGATCGTCGAGGTTGGTCGGAGAGCATCTGGGGTTAGGGTTACGTTACGGCTGCCGATTCTGTGGACTGGGAATTTGGTGAGGGCACCAGTGCAGATTACTCGGTGGCTCCTCCTGGAAGTTGTTGCACTAATGTCATGAACAAACATTAAACGAGATAGGGGTAGATTAGTCATTATACTGCTTTTCTTTCATGGTTTTCTAACACCATTCTCGTGAACGAAACACGCTAAACGGGGACCCCAAGGAGTTGGTTTGACTAGACGAGGACGTTAACGCGTGAGAGCCCAAAACAGCCGTGACCCGAATCTTGGGCCCAAGTACGGCATCATTCAAGCCAACCATTTTTTTTTTTTTGATAAAGAATCTTGATTTCATTAAAAGAAATAATAAATGTAGTTACAGAGTTGTAAGCGATATATAATTATTTTAAAAAAAAATAAATATATTTAAGACTCACGTAAAAAAAATTAATTTTTTTCTAAAATGATTACATATCATTTACAATTCAACGACTTTTTGTATCATTACTCTTTCATTAATAATATCTATTACAACAAATTATTCTCAATAATGTAAGATTTGCACTCAAGAACATAACGGGAATTACAACAAAATCATTCTCAACAATATGAGAAATGCACTCACGAACATACTCTAAATCAGATAAGTCATCACTATAATTTAGCGCAGACTTAGTAAGTACTATACTGTCATATTACACTCTCTTTTAACATGAGTAATAGACCAAGTGGTAAAAGAGTGCAATAAATTCCTTGTTTCAGCAATGAGAAGACCACTATAGCTCTTGTTACCCAGATGACTAACACAAGAGGGAGGGTGAATTGGGTTATATTATAAAAATTAACACTTATAAATCAAATACACAATATAAAATATAACAGAATATAAAACAGCAAGAAATGTAAAGAATAGGGTAAGAAGAAGCAAACTCAGTATTTTTACGAGATTCAGTCTCACTGCCTACGTCCTCGCCTCAAACTAGCCTTTGAGAATCCCAGATTCACTATTCAATTTCCTTTAGATGGAGATATAAACCTATTATACCTTTGAGCAACACCGCTCCAAAGAATCCGTGTAGAACACCCTTTACACTTCCAATCACCTCACACTTGGTGATTCAACTATTCCCTATGTAGAACACCTTCTACACACACAATGGTTATACACATCCTCTTACTGATACAAGAGTTGATAGTGGGTAGACTATCAAAGTACACTCATCAATGAGTGAGATAGAAACAATACAGTGTAACCTATATCTCTCTAAAAAAGAACAATAATTAAGACTCAAAACTTTAGAAAAGAGAGAATGAGAGTTTTGAAAGAATGATGCAAAACTTAGCAATAGATGTGTAAGCTCTTGTTGTAATTTTTACAAAACTCAAGTGAGCTATTTATAGGCAAATGAGTCTTCAATTTCAAATTTAAAAAGATTCACATGTCAAATAAGAACACTATTCACTTTTCAAAAAATTCAAATAAAAGTATTTCTTTTTTGCATTTGTCAAAGACAACTCCATTCATTTTTTAAAGAAATCAAATCAAATCTTTTGTTTTTCATACATGACAAAATGAGTATAATTTATTTTTCAAACCAAATAATTTTCTTTTTGTATATGTAAAAAAAAAAACACACAATCACCTTTTAAGATTTTCAAACAAAATCACCTACATTTTGCATATGTCAAAAAAACACACAACCACCCTTTAAGATTTTCAAACAAAATCATCTACCTTTTACATTTGTCAAAAAAATACACAACCACCCTTCAAGACTTTCAAACAAAATATGCACATGTCAAATATGATAATCAATCATCTTACAAATTCAAATTTTTATATAAAAAATATAATTTTGGAAATTATATTGTTTGATAATATTATGTACATGTAAAAAAACATAATTTTTAAAACTAAGACATTTAAAGATGTCTTACATATGTGAAAAAAGTAATTTGATGTTCTATATAAAAAAAAAAAAAGTAATTTGGAGCCTTAATCTAATTTTGAATTTTATCAAAAGATGTACAAAATAATCTATAAGTTTCATTTGTAGACTTGTTCTTTTATGCTTGATGTACGCTTCACTCCATTGCGTAAATAATTTGAGTTTGAAATTTGAATTTATTTGTTATCATCAAAATCTACACGTAGATACAAAATTTAAAATATTGGATTCAACGGATCTAATTAGTGCTCAGGTTTTTTAGTAGATTAACAACCTTTAAAGCATCCCTTCTAAGTGAAGCTTGTGAATACATATTTCCTTGCAAAACAACACAGTCAAGTCAACTGTAGAGCAAGTGCCTCCCTACTAAAAGAACATAAACAAAAGGACCTTGGTGCTCGAAGGCTTTTAATGGTTTTGCCTTTAGAATCTCTAAGCATAGCCCCTATTCCACTAAGCCATTCCTTTTCTTGAATGGTCACATCCCAATTTAGCTTGTACTCTAAAGGCTTAATCCATGTCTGATGCTGAGAAACACCAGATGAGATAGTTGTCCTCTTCTGTTCATGGATCGAATTATTAAACAAGTTAGTTTCAATCTTAACACCATTGACATGGAAGAAATGATGCATGAAGTCGAGGGTATGTACAAATTTGCTCCTTCTTGCCCAAAGATGCTTACACAGTAACGTAGCTTCCTGAATTTTTGTTGGATCAAGTCTATCAAGAACTGCAGACCATACTTCTTTAAATTCTAGATCCTCAAAACTCATTTTCTGGATTCGTTTACAACTTTCAATCTATACATCTTGGGCTGCTGGATATGACCATAAAACATGGCAAACCCTCTTGATAACTGCATGACAAATGGAACAAGTAGCAGTAGAGACCACTTTCCTTTTAAAAAGGTTAGTCATAGTTCGAAGTAGGAGTGATCCCCGCCCAAGTGAGGGTAGGGTACCCCTACTTCCACCACCGCCTAGGCGTGGGGTGGGATTTGCTTCCTGCCCCCGTGTAGGTGGGGGCAAGGAACCTCTTCCCACAGTGAGGTAACGAAGGTAGGGGTCAATCCCCCCTTCCCCTCAACCGTCACCCTTATAGGGCCTTAGCCCATTTCACATTTTTTTGTCCTTTTAGGGCCATATCAAATTTTTAAGCCATTTTTTTGCCTAAAAATCATCAACCCTGATTTAATCATACATTAAAAAATATTAGTTTATTAAATACTAAGTAATAATCATTATTAAAGTCATTTAAAAAAATTACTAAAAGTAAATATTAAGCTATTACAAATTTACAATAATACAAATTAATCATACAAAATTACAAATTGTGTTATTAACTATTAACAATTTAAAATTACAATTTACAATATCATAAGATTCATAATATTGGTGATTAGAGTCATTGGACTTTGAAGAGTTGTTGTGAACTTCGATCGTTGGCAATACTTTTGACTGTTGTGAGAATGAAAATGATAAAACCTTAACTTGTAATATTAACTAATAAGTTAAAAAAAATTAGAATTGCAAATATAAAACTATAAGTTATAAACATGAAAAAAATAATATATTAAAAATACTAAGTTACTAATTAAGATTAAACCGGGTCATTCAGTTGGGAGATGGGCATTGAAGAATTTAAGTCTTGACAATTGACAAATATATTAATACTGTCATACACAATGAAAATACAAAAGTTAAAAAATGTCAAAACTTATAAACAAAAGTTACAAAATAATTAAATGTAAAATTAACACCAATTAATTTTATAAAATTATAAATGCAAACAATAATTAAGAGAGAAATTATGTAAGGTGTAAACCATGGTGAATCAGTGATGGTGGGCACTGGGTCATACTGCAGCGAAGGTAGTTGTTGACACTGTCCCAAGTGTTGGCGTCACAATCACTACAAGTTACAACAATTAAATATAAAATTAACACCAATTAATTTTAATTAAATAAATACAAAATAATATAAATTTGTTTCAAGTAACAATTTACCAAATCCAGGCTGATCAATGCCCTCGTCCTCGGCCTCGACCGGATCATAATCAATAACTTTTGAAATACGAATTTCAGCGCCCGTAATCAATTCTATGTGCAAATCAGTGACTTAATAGTAGTAGGATCTAATGAGTTTCAAAAGGGATCCAATACGTGTCCTCCGATACTAAGGCTGACTTTGAGGCTACTACACTGATCGGGATTGCCAAAATATTGCGAGCAACTTTTGAAAGTACGGAGTATTTGGGGATATTCATCTTTTACCAAGCTAATATATTAAAATCTCGTACAAAGAGATGAAGATCCAATGCCATATATCTGTCTACCTCTGACTGAGCATCTGTTGTGGAACATGTCAAGACTAAGAGGGTCGTCTCCATCTTGTCACCTCAGTCCATTCTACGTTTTTTCCCACACCTGGCATCTGCAGCTGGTGGGAGGGTACCTATAAGTAGTGCAATACTATCACCTCCCATGATGGTGAACTCATTAAATAATCTAACAAGTGTTTTCCGAACTCGAGATACAACAGACGACTCGCAATCCTTGCCAATGACATCAGTCAACCCAAATACCATGCCATCTACCTTAAAACATGGGACAAGGACAACGACTGCATATTACAATATATTGGTTTTATTAAATTCTTTCCCCCAACACTTGTTGAATTTCTCCATCATCGTCCTAGATATCTCCCGCAATGTGGTGTTATTACCTGCTACAATGCCATCAAATTCTTCTTTTAGCTTGCCAATTTGTTGACAAAAATGATGTGCTGTAGGATATAAATAATTAGATAAAACTTTCATAACATCGTAAAAAATCTTCAAAAACTTTATAAAAATAGATACAATTATCCAATAATCAGACATAGGGTACCCCAATTTTTCATCAAAATACTTGACATATTGTATGTCTTCTCACCCAATGTATCAAATGCCAATTTATACTTTTGGGCCGCTTCCAACATAAAAAAATTTGAGTTCTACCTTGTAGACAAATCAATACAAAAATCATTTTTACATGTTATGCCCACAGTATTTGTAGCAACTTAGAACCTACCCAACCTGGCAGGAAAAGATCTCACCCATCTCACAATAGTCCTGACCTGAGCAATCGAGTCATCAAACTTTTTCAAGTCATCACACACAATCCAATTAAGAATATGTGTCGTACACTGCACATGCAAATAATCTCCACCCAAAATTGTTCTACTCGCATTATTCAGGAGAGTCTTAAGATGTCCCATTGCGATATCATTAGTCCCGATATTATCAACCGTGCAAGTTAGAACTTGTATCAACCCCCACTATTTTACAACGGCCTCTAAGGCCTTTCCTATCGTCTCACTTTTATGATCAGTGGTTTGACAAAATTTGAGGATCTTCTTATGCAATGTCCAATCCTCATCAACCCAATGCACAATCATACACATGAAGTTAATATTATTACAAGAAATCCAATAATCAGTGATGAGGCAAACACTCTCCCTCGCCAATAAACCCCCAGATTCTCTTTTTCTGAGCAATAAAGTTTTCTAACATCTCTTGCCATTAAGTGGCGAGAATGAATATTGAATCTTGGTTTAAAGTACCTAGAATAAACTTGAAACCATTTCCCATCTATCACTTGGAAATGCATCTCATCCATAACGACCATGCGAGCCATATATGTCCTGGCCTCGTCAAGATCGTACTTGTGTACCTCTTTAATGCCAACTCACCACTACTCCCCTCACCCATTTTTTTCAAACCAACTTCAAGCCTAATTGACTCTTCTCTACTAACGATTTCAAAATTGGAGATTTCTTGCATTGCTCCTCTAAGTGTAACTTTATTTGGGAAGTGTTGTGTCTCTTATAGTGACACCCATAAACTTTACCACAATAGTTACACTTGACTTTTGAGTCATTTGGACCACTACTCTCTTTTTTGGTGACATGGGCCCAAATTATAGATGAGACTTTTTTGCTAGACTTGAGGGTGAGGCAAGTTGATGGGTTAAGGGTAGTGGTAGGGTCCTCGACTGGAGCAGGAGTAGGGTTAGGAGTAGTGGTAGTAGTAGTGGTAAGGATAGGGGTAGGGGTAAGGTTAGAGGTACCCAGGGCCTGACAGGGGAGCTCACACTAGAATCAACTGGATTTCCAAATCCATTCAGTAAACTAACAACAACAAATTTAAAAATTATTCCAAACAAATAGTCATTTAAAATCAAATCAAGAAAAGCATTATGGTTGTGAATGTGTCAAGTTGTCAACTATCAAGTATTAAGACTATTAACAAAGTTATAAAAGCATCCAAAGTCAAAAAATAAATAATAAGCATCCAATCAAAATTATTGGTATTATGGTAATGTCAAAGACTCAAATGTATGATTGTGTATGCATTATGCCATTAAACAATTAACAATATCAAATGCTTCATTCCCAATTTCCAACATATTAAAAAAACTGGTTGCTTGCTGCCTTTCTAGTTTCCTATTAGTCTGACAGTCAAAAATCTAATACAAAGCAAGTTATAATTATGAAACTTTTAATTCCTATATAGATTATTTTGCCTCATCACCTAACTTATAAATGACAATCTCCATTCTCTGTTCAAATGCAGTAAATACATACCAGACAATATAACAAAGCAAATTGGAGTATCTCAGACTCTCATAGTTGCAAGTAGGTGATGAAAGCTTATATAGAACCACACAGCTCTCCAGTGAATATTATTTAGAAAAAATGGTTCAGTTTAATTTAGAAATGAGTATTATTTAGAAAAAAGCAAACTAAATACTATTATTTACAAAACTAGTTCAGTTTATTATTTACTCTTATATATGAAAGCTTATCATCCGTTGCAGGAAATGAAAAAAAAAACATTAAATTAATAAAAGAAATGAGTAATATATACTGTCAAGAACATATATATATATATGTATATGTATATATCATATAGAAATAATTCACAGCCACACAAAACAATCAATCTCCACAGCACACAGTTCACAATCTTATCTTCCATCTCCATTAATCATCCCATCCTCCAATAATCCATTTACATATAATTTAAAAATGAAAAAAAAAAGATATATACGATTTACCTTCGATGATTGGAATTTGGGGCTAGGGTTCAGCGGAAAAACAACCACCTGTAAGCTGCGAAGATGAGATCGGCAGAGTCGCAGCTAAAGTGAAAGAGTGAGAGCTAAGGTTCCGATTGGGGCCTGGGGGAGTCACAACTGAGAGTGAGAGAGATGAGAGATGAGAGATGAGAAGGGAGGAGGGGGCAATTGCAGACTACAAAACTTGAAGAGGGAGGGAGAAATGAGAGAAATTCGAAGGGAGTTTCGGAAATTTTAGGTCTCTTATATAAAACAACATCGTTTTATATAAGTGACCTAATTTAAAAAAACCAAATGAATCAAAACGACACCGTTTTGATTAATCTGGATTTTTTTAAATATATTATATATTATATAATATATAATTATATATATTAAAGAAATGCGGGGGCGGGGTAAAGGCAGGACGGAGGAAACCCTATACCGCCCCCACCCCCGCCTTATATGTAGAAAGCGGGTGGGGGAACCCCACCCCCTATCTGCCGGATGGTTAACCCTAGTTGGAAGGGCTTCCCTTACAGCTTTCCAAATAAACATTCTGGTTGATCTTGGAACATTTAAATTGCAAATAGATCTCCATAATTGAAGCTAAGGCTCATTGTGAGAAGTACCCCCATGAGATCTATTTATGATTTCTTTATGCAAATGGTATGCATTGCGAACAAGAAACAAACTATTAGAAGTGCACCTCCAAACTAATTGATACTTTCTATTGCCTGGAGTTAGTGGAATGGATTTAATTAGATGAGCCTCATGATCACTAAATAGTAGTTGCATAACCTTATCATTCCACTGATTAAGAGAAAGAACCATAAGATTGACAACAACATTATGAATCGCATCTGATGGTTGAGGAGACAAAATCCTAAAAGAATGAGGGCTAGCTAACCATTTGTCATCCCAGATATCAACTTGCTTGACGTATACCCGTGGGATTGTGAATCTTTTGAACCCACAAACCAATTAAAATCCACCTAAGAAAGCCAAGAATCAAGTTAAAATGATCTGGACCCGTTGAAAACTTGTTTCAAGAACCTAGATTGCGGAAAAAACACTACAAAGAATTCTTAGTTCATTTAAGAACAAGTAGAGAAAACAAGAATTCTCTGTGCAAAAAATACTAATCATGTTCATAATTTCTAGTAAAATAAAGAGGCATGTATTTTTATAACCCTTAATAAAGTCTTAGGGTCTAATAAGGTCTACATCACTTAAAGACATGAGCTGAATACTTTTAATCTCAAAACTCCTAAACTATACTTCTATAACTAATAAAAGAAGTCCAATTAATGAATTAAATAGGCCCAAATACCTACAATCATAGAAATATAAAAATAGGCTCACACGCTTATACTTATTGGAATAAAAGTCTTTACTAAACTAATAGGCTTTGCTGTTTTCCTCTGTAGCTTGTATCACATGGATTAAAACTAGTTCTTCTTCTTTCAAGCCCATCTTGATTGTTGGGGTCTTATTCAATGAATTTACAAACTCAGCCCAAGTGGATTGCACTAGTCCTTGCAAACTCAGCTCAATGAATTTCCTTGATTTTCATAGCTTTTGATCTTGTGATCGACCTATTTGGAACTTACAATGAATATTTAAGACTCGGCCCACCATGGTACCCATCATTCCCCATCTTCTCAAAAGGATTTGACCTCGAATCATCACCTGCATTAAAGGAAAAAATATCAGAAACATTGAAAATAATAGAGACACTATACTCACCTGGAAGATCTACTTTATAAGAATTATCATTAATTTTCTCAAGAATTTGGAAAGGTCCATCTCATCAAGGATGCAATTTAGTTCTTTAATGGGCTGAAAATCTTTCTTTGCACATGTAAACCCAAACCCAATCTCCTGATTCGAAGATGACATGCTTTTGCCCCTTATTGGCTTGAGAAGCAAACAATCATTTTTTTGTGCAATTCGAAGTCGTACCCTCTCATCATCTCTTCTAGAAATATATCTTCAAACTTCTACAATAAAGAAACAGTCAAACTAGGAAGAGATTGGATAGCGTTATCAAGATTAAGATAAGATTTTATAAACAAGAAAGATAATAGGCTGATCTGCAAATAAGGCCATTTTAATCTCACTTACTTTTACATAAAAACTCATTTTTCTTTTTCTTTTCTCTCTACAGGCTTTCTTTCTTTTTTCTCTTGTGGTTTCACTCTCTTTTCTTTATTCTTAGCCACCTTTCTATTTTCTTTTTCACTCTCTCTTTTTCTTGATATTTCGGCCTCACTCTCATTTTTTTTTCTCTCATTTTTTTCTCTTGTGTTTTAGTCTCACTCTTTCTTTTTTGTCCATCTCACTTCTCAACTTTAGTTGGTCCTCATAGACCTATTTTGGGGTTAAAGGAGCAAGCTTGATTGTTTTTCCCTCCTTTACAAAGTTCTACTTGTTTTTAAACCCGTCATAAATCACCTTCCTATCATACTACTACGACCTCCCTAACAAAATATGACCAATATGCATAGGAACTACATCACAAAATACCTCATCACTATACTGCCCAATGGTGAAAGCCACCAAAACCTGCTTATTGACTTTAACTACCCATATTCATTCAACTATTGCAACTTATAAGGTCTAGGGTGTTTCAGTAAAGCTAAACCCAACTTCTCAACTAGGGCGGTACTAGCTACATTGGTGCAACTTCCCACATCTATGATCATACTACACACTTCTTTTTTACATAGCATCTAGTATGAAATATATTCTCTCTCTGCTGCTCCATATCATCTACTTTAATTTGTGCACAGAGAGCACGTCTGGCAACAAAAGACTCACATTCTACTGGATATTTTACTCCATCATCATCACTAGCATTGAGCAACTCGGGCATCTCATCACTATCATTCTTACTCTCAGTTATCACCTCCTCATTGTCACGCATAACCATCACCCGCTTGTCTGGACATTGAGATGCAATATGTCCTGAACCCAAACATTTAAATAATTTAATATCTTTATTCCTTGAAGGTTAGAAATATACCTTGGGTTTGTTTTTGCTAATTTTCTCATCTTTCCCCTTAGGTGATTCGACCTTCTTCTTTACAACAGCTCAATCATTCCTATCCCACTTTGGTTTCCAATGAGTGCTAGAAATCAAAGTATACATTGCTACCCCCTTTCTCTTTAATTGTCTCTCCACCTTCGTAGCCATGTGTACCATGTATTTTATCTCCACATAATTCTGCAACTCAACTATATTGGCTATATCCCTATTCAAACCACTTAAAAATATAGCCATTGTGGCCTCCCGATCATCCTTTACATCAGTCCGAATCATAGTCACCTCTATCTTCTTATGGTAATCCTCTACACTCTTAAACTCTTGTGTAAAAATTTTGTATTTTTGGTAGAGGTCTCTATAGTAATGGTTAGGTATAAATCTCCACCTCATGAGAGTTTTCAACTCAAGCCATATTTTTACAGGTCTCTCACGATTCCTCCTCCTATTGGTCACTAATTGATTCCACCAAATAATTGCATAATTAGTTAGCTTAATTACTGCCAATTTCACCTTTTTCTTCTCTGAATAATTGTGATAATAAAAAATCAATTCTATTTTCTTCTCTAATTCTAAATAGGTTTCAGGATCAGTCCTATCTTAAAAAGATGGTATTTTCATTTTGATATTCTCAACATTCCTATTTATCCCATCTCGACCCCTTAGATTTCTCGTAGGTCCTCTTCCATGCCTACCTCATCTAAGTTTGCCATTTCCACCCATTCTAACCTCAAGTGCTACGTCTTCCTCATCCTCCTCATTTTCTTCGCTCTCGTGCTCATTTTCAATATTAAGCTCACGTCTCCTCATATTTCGCACACCTTGTAGATCTCTAATCACTATATGTTGCTGATTCATCCTATCCCTCACTTCCATGAACACCAAATTCAACCGCTTAAACTATTGTTGCATGGTTTACAACACAAAAGATGAGTTATTCGCTTCCTCCTTAGGTTTTGAGTTACTTTTATATGACATTTTAATGCGCTACAAAATAAAATGTTAGTGATAAAACCTCACACATTCTCTTATGTGTTTATGCTCAAATAATTTCATTCCACTCGTATTTCAAACTTTTGGCTTTTTTTTTTTTATACTAGTCTCACCACTCTTGCTTTTTACCTCACTTGTTTTTTCTTTCAAGTTCTTTAAGAACTAGCTGAACTAAATCAAGATGCAACCTTGTATTATTCCACCAGTAATAGATTCAAGAAACAAGATAATAGAGTTAAATGTAATGAAACAAGGGAAATAGAAAATTAGGAAACAAGGAAAAGAGCAATTAGGAAATAAGAGATTCAGATTTAGAAAATTTATACGAAGAAAAGAGAAATTAAGAAATAAGAGAACAAGCTACTAATGATGATATCAAATTTCAACTTGCAACCTATATCAAATAGCCAATTCTGATTTTTTTTTTCGATTTTTTTATATGCAACAACCTTTTGAATTTGCTAGCTTTTCTTTTTATATAGACTCAATGCAAGGATCTGAAATTTAAAATAAAGATCAGAATAGATCAGAATTTGAATTCATAATTGGATCATAATAGATATAGAATTTGAATTCGAATTTGAATCAAAATAGATCTGGAATTTGAATTCAAATTGGATTTGAAAATTGAATCAAAGATTTGAGATTAGAATTAAAATTCCTAGAACATACAAAATTACAGATCTTGAATCAAGTATACGAATAATCAATTGTTGACATCACAGATCTGAATTCAAACACACGAAATTAACAAGAATAAAGAAAGAATTTGTAATAGGAATAGAAAACCCTAAAATACGCCTAAGACAAAATCTAAATGCAAGAATTAAAAGGATAAGTCAAACTTGATTTGGAAACCAAAGTCTGATGCCAATTAATGTGAACTCGTGGGATTGAGAATCCCTTGAACCCGCAAACAAATTGAAATCCACCCAAGAAAGCCATGAATCAAGCCAAAATGATCTAGACCTGTTAAAAACTTGATTCAAGAACTTAGATTGCAGAGAGAATGCCACAAATGATTTGTCTTTGATAAGTTCTTAGTTCATTTAATAACAAGCATAGAAAACAAGAATTCTCTCTGAAAAGTACACTATTCATGTTCATAATAGATGGGAAAATAATGTGCATGTGTTTTTAGAGCCCCTAATAAAACCCTAGGGCCTAATAAAGCTTACATCACTTAAAAACATGGGTTGAACACTTTTAAGTCTAAAACTTTTAAACTATACTCCTATAACTAATAAAAGATGTACAATTAATGAATTAAATAAGCTCAAATACCTATAACCATAGAAACACAAAAATAGGTCCACACGCTTATACTTATTGAAATAAAAATATTTACTATACTGCTAGGCTTTGCCATTCTCCTATGTAGCTTATATCACATGAGTTAAAGCTGGTTTTTCTTTGGTCCATCTGAAATTTGCAAGAGATCTTTAAGAATTGGCCCATCATAGTGCCCATCATTACTTTTTATTACCAATTCTGCACAGAAGGTCCTCTTTTAATAGATCCAAACCAACCACTAAACTTCTCCATAAGTAGGATGGTCTAGTCTCCAATTGTTCTCTTAACAGATCCCCATGTGGATAATACTTAGACTTAATGATTTTAGTTGTTAAGGAGTGGGGATAATGTAACAATCTCCAGCATTGCTTAGCCAACATTGCACGATTAAAACTCTTAATGTCTCTAAACCCGAGACCTCCATTATCCTTGGATTGACTCAGATGATCCCACTCAAGCTACTGAATTTTTTTAGCTATCTTCATTAAAGCCCCACCAAAATTTTCTTAACATTTTGTGAAGTGTCTAAGCAATCAAAGAAGGCAACAAGAAGATCCCCAAAGAATAAATTGGAATTCTTGTAAAACAACTTTGAGCAGCACTTCTTTACCTGTAGCAGCAAACTCTCTGTTCTCCAATTTGTAACCCTAGACCAAGTTCAATCAATCAATGAGTGAAAACATTGAATCATGGACTTATCAATAATAGCAGGTAGCCCAAGATACTTGTCAAAAGAGGCTGCTACATTAACCCCAGAAATGCTCAATATATTCCTCTTTACATCAAAAGGGGTGTTCTTACTAAAATGAATGGATGTCTTCTCTTTATTAAGCACTTGACCAGAAGCCTTTTCATAAGTCTCCAAGATGAATAGGATCCCACTCCATTCCAGTGAGTTAGCCTTACAAAAATAGAGACTATCATCAGTAAAAAAGAGGTGGCTAATAAAAATAAGACCTCTACCAATAGGCACACTATAAATGGTCCCATTTGCCTTATCTTGGAATGGCATATTTGACAAGGCCTCAACACAAATAATAAAAGGATATGGAGATAATGGATCTTTCTATCGAAGCCCTTGAGTAGGAGTGAAAGTAGCCCTGACCTCTCCATAAGTAAAAGAGAATAGGAGACTGAGGAAATACATTCCATAATGAGAGGGATCCACTTTGCATTGAAACCCAATCTATCCATAACAGCTTGGAGGAATCCCCATTCTACTCGATCATATGCTTTACTTATATATAGTTTCAGAGTCATATAACCAACCTTGCCATGCATTCGAGAATCCAGCGAACGTAGAGTTTCATAGGCGGCTATCACATTGTCAATGATCAATCTACATGACACAAAGGCACTTTGATTCAATGATATAATTGTTGCCCAAATGACTAACACAAGAGGAGGGGTGAATTGAGTTATATTATAAAAATTAACACTTATTAATCAAATACATAATATAAAATATAAACAAAATATAAAGTAGTAAGAAATGTAAAGAGTAAGGTAAGAAAAACAAACTCAGTATTTTTACGAGGTTCAGCCCCACTGCCTACGTCCTCGCCACAAGCTACCCCTTGAGAATCTTGAATTTACTAGTCAATCTCCTTTAGGTGGAGATAGAAACCTATTACACTTTTGAGTAGCACCGCTCCAAAGAATCCGTGTAGAATACCCTCTACACTTCCAATCACCTCACACTTGGTGATTTAACTATTCCCCGTGTAGAACATCTTCTACACACACAAGGGTTATACGCACCCTCTTACAAATACAAGAGTTGATAGTGGGTAGACTATCAAAGTACACTCCTCAATGAGTGAGATAGAAACAATACAGCTTAACCTATATCTCTCTAAAAAAGAATAAGAATTAAGGCTCAAAATTTTAGAAAAGAGAGAATGAGAGCTTTGAAAGAATGATGCAAAACTTAACAATATATGTGTAAGCTCTTGTTGTTATAATTTTTGCAAAATACAAGTGAACTATTTATAGGCAAATGAATCCCACTCAATCATCTTTCAAATTCAAAATTCAAATTTTGATAAAGTCATTGCATATGCCATTCAATTTTCAAAATTCAAATTTTTGAATGAAGTCATTGCATATGTCATGCACAGGTAAAATATAATTTTTGAAAATAAAACTTTTAATGAGATCATTGCATATGTCATGCACATGCAAAATATAATTTTCCAAATTAAAACTTTTAATGATGTCATGCATATATCATGCTTATGTCATGCATAAAAAAATATAATTTAATGTTTTATGAGAAAATTTTAATTTTTGAGCCTTAATCTAATTTTATCAAGGATGTACAAAAATAATCTATGAGCTTCATTTGTAGACTTATTCTTTTATGCTTGATGTGCGCTTCGGTTCATTGCGTAGATAATTTGAGTTTGAGATTTGAATTCATTTGTTATTATCAAAATCTACACGTAGATACGAAACTTGAAACCTTGGATTCAACAATAATAATTGGAAGAAGACCTTTTAGTCTATTAGTCAACACCTTTGCAACAATTTTATATCACACATTGCAAAGGCTTACGACTCTTAAATTAGTTACCCTCTTAGAATCATACACTTTTGGAACCAAAGTAATAAAAGTTTCATTCACACTTTTGAATGGGGCACCATTATTGAGAACTTGAGAACAAACTTGCATGTCTCTTTGCCAATAGAATCTCAATTAGATTGATAAAACAATGCTCGAAACCATTGGGCCCTAGAGACCCTAAAGATTTCATCTAGAAGACTGCATATCTGACTTCCTCTTCAGTGAATTGAGCCAACAATTTTGAATTCATAATGGCACAAACTCTAGTGGTTAAACCCTATAAACAATCACTGAAACCACTAGGACTAGACAAGGTAAATAATCGGGAGTAAAAATCTGAGAAAGCAGTAGTAACTTGGCCCTTATTTGACACTTGAAAACCACTGTTATCAATAAATTGGTATAAGTAATTTTGCTTCCTCTATAGGTAGCTTGCTGATGAAAAAAATGGGTATTTCTATCACCACATTGTAGCCAATGTTGTTTAGCACCTTTTTTTAATTTTATTTTAACTAATTCTCTTCCAAGACTCCTTCCAATTCCTGCTGAAGAATGCCAACCTCATGAGTATTATTGTCATCATTAGACTCTTGTAACTTGGCAAGTCTCTTAAGCTTCTCTTTGATGCCACTTGAATTCATTATCTTCTTGCTAGAGCACCAAATCCTCATATCAGAGGCACACTTGGAAAGTTTATTTCGAAAATAAGAGCAAGAACTAGATCCATTGCAAGGCTTCTTCCAAGTGGAATCAATTGTGGAACCATAATCCTCCTACAATTGCCATGAAGCTTCAAATCTAAATATGTCTCGAGAACCTCTTATAGGAATAACTGCGTGGAAAGCTTCAAGTGTAGAGGAGAGAGGAGAGTGATCAGATTTGACAGCAGGAAGAACATAACAAACTGAATTGGGAAAACAAGCATTCCACTCAACATTTGCCACTACTCGATTGAGCCTTTACTTCACAAGAAATCTGCCACTTCTTCTATTAGACCAAGTAAATCTTGGACCATTGGTATCAATGGAAGTAAGTGAACAGAATCAGAGCACTTCTCTAAAAGCTTCAATTTTTGAATAAGGTCTAGGCAACAAACCAACTTTTTCATCTTGACATATAAGTTCATTCAAATCCCCTAGGCAAACCCAAGGGATTTAGATGAAGGTTTTAAAAAGGCAACTAGTTCCCAACTATGACTCCTCTCTGAACAACAAGGATTACCATAGAATCCAGTCAACATCCACAAGTTAACTTGGCCTCTATCTGTAATATGTACACTGATATGTCATCTTGAGTAATTGATTATATCCACTTTAATAGAGTTCTTCCATAGCATTGCAGGTCCACCACTACTACCCTTACTTTCTACTGTCAAACAATTCTTAAATTTCAGGGAATGCTTAACCATGTCAACTCTGGCTTCTGAACACTTGGTATCCATTTAGAAGATCAAGTTGGGGCACTTCTTCTTAGCCAAAAGTCTAAGGATTCGAACTGTCTAAGGGTTCCCAAGCCCTCAACAGTTTCAACTAAGAAAACTTATGGCTCTTGGCAACGTTGGGACCCAACCACTTTCAAAACAAAATCAATGTCTTCTTTTAAGATTAAGCCATCTTTAAATTTCTTCTGAGAAACACCCTTTGTATGGCCTTTCCTTTTACCTAACCGTTTTCTAGTTGTCACATGATCAAAGTCCAAGGACGTCCACCTCACATGATCCATCTCGACCTAAAGAGAGAATTCAATAAGAAATAAATTTGCACCAATCCCTTGAAATTGTGTCTCAACTCTTGGCTTTCACACATTAACCATTGTAATATGGAAAAAAAAAACCTCCTTATTAACAATCTTATCAGTAACTAGGAGACCAAGAAGACAAAGTTTACCACGTCAAAAACAGAATCCTCGACTGGAATGTCAACAAGAATCTCACTTTACTCAGTCTTCGTGAGCCTTAAATTGTTCCACCTATTCAACAGTTCATTAGCCATGTCTAACAAACACTCTCAGTTTAAGGAAACAAAAAACTAAGAGACAAACCTTGTCGATGCAAGAAAAAGCCTCCTTAGCGACACTAGGTAGGGCTGTACAAAAAACCGACCAACCAATCGAAACCGCTAGAAACCGATCGCCGCACTAGAACTGGTAACCACCGACGAAGAACCGGTCGGATGGCGGTTCAAAAAGCGTATAACGTGTATCGGTCAGCGTCGGTAGCGGTTCGACTCCATGTCGAACCGCTAAACTGATCGATAGTATTTCTTTTATTTTATTTTTTTTATATATTTATATAGAAATGACGTCGTTTCAATTAAAAGAAAACGACACCGTTTCTTACACAATACACAAACTACCATTTCTTCCCCCCACGACACCATTTCACATAAAAGGAAACGGCGCCGTTTCTTGAGCCCGAGGGATAAAATCCTACAACCCCCCCTTTCTTCATTTCCTTCTTCACTCCCCCCCCCCCCCCCGCACCTTTAGGGCTTATTTTCTCTAATCCCCCACCTCGGCGATCTACCAAGTTCTACCTTCTAAGGCTCCGTCCAGCATCATACTGTCTCCCCCAGGTATTCTATTTTATCCATTTCATTTATTTTCTATGAATCCACCTCACCGAATGGTAAATTGCTGAATACCTAGCATAAATCGGTTAGTGGGTAATGTTTAGGCTTTGTTTAATTTGGGTATTGATTGGGACTTGGGTAATGTTTAATCGAGTTTAGGTATCGATTGGGTAATATTTACAGGTTTGTTTAGGGTTTGTTTAATGTTTGGTTGTTTAGGGTTTGATTGGGTCTGTTTATTATTTGATTGGGACTTGGGTAATGTTTAATCGAGTTTAGGTATTGATTGGGTAATGTTTAGAGTTTGTTTAATGTTTGGTTGTTTAGGGTTTGATTGGGTCTGTTTATTTTTTGGTTGGGTTCATTGGGAGTCTGGAACACAGCAATTAAACATTGACCAATTAGATTTTAATTTGGGTATTGTTTAATCTGATTTAGGTATTGTTTAATTTAATTGGTTTTTGTTTAATGATTTAATCTTATTTGGATATTTTTTAATTTGATTGGGTTTTGTTTAATGATTTAATCTGAATTGGGTATTGTTTAATTTGATTGGATTTTGTTTAATGATTTAATCTGAATTCGGTATTGTTTAAAATATTGGTTGTTTAGTGACTATTGATCTTGATAAAATTTTCTATACATAGATCAGTAGATGGATTCGTCGTCAACTCCAATTGATCTTGACAATGATGAGGGGATGCTTAATTTGGAAGAAACCCAAACTCACACACCTAATCCCCATAGTGTCCCTAAAAGTAATACTTGTTCACTTCCTAGGAAACAGAAGGGGAAAGAGCCCTCCCATGTTTGGAACCATTTTGAGAAAGTGGAGAGTTGTCCCCCGTGAAGAGAATCATGAAATACAATCGATGGATGAGTGGTATCAGGTAAGTGAAGAGTTTGGAACTACAGTTTCCAAAACAGAGGTGGACCAGTATTTATCAGATGGTTGTGAGGCACGCAATCCATCTTTTGATTTGTAGGTCTGGTGGAGAAGTAATGAGGTTAATTATCCTATACTTGCGAGGATTGCACGAGATTTGTTAGCCATGATTGTTCCCACTGTAGCCTTAGAGTCAGTATTTAGTATGGAAGGACATGTACTAGAATCCCTTTCGGAGTTCATTGGCTCCGAAAATAGTTGAGGCACTTATTTGTACTCAGAATTGGTTGCGACATCCGCCAACCACAATTGATCTTCAAGATGGAATGGATAATGTCGAGAGATTTGTGGTAAAATCTGGTAATGTTTTTCTCATTCAATATTTATTTATTTCTATTAATTCATTATATTTATTTTTTCTTATCCAAGTTTATTAACTTTTTTTTGCTTTTTTATAGAGTTGGGAGAACAAACACGCGTCGCAGGTATAGAAGATTGAAGAGTGATGATTGAAAACACTTTTTGCCTTTTGGTTATTGGTCTTTGTATTTTTTTATTGTTGGTTAACTTGGTTTGTAACTTTGTAATTTGTATTTTAGACTTTTAGTTGCATGCTTACTGTTATTACTTAAAATAATTTGTGTTGCCATGTGGCATGTTGGTTTGTATTTTTAATTTTATGTGTAATTTTATTAAACATTGACTCATCTAGTGGACATTTTTATTGTTTACTTAGTAGTTAGAACTAGAAGTTAAAAGTTAGTAGTTATTAAATTATTAGTTAGTAGTTATTTTTTAAAATAGATGTTGATAATTGACTACTAGAATATTGATAATTGATGTTGTTAATATTGATAAAAACTAAGAGAATAGATGAGAAAAAGTCCCAATAAAGTTAACAAATAAAAACTCTAAAGGGTTAAAAAAAAACAATTGAATATTTGAATGGCCGGCCCAAACAGGGCCCAAATTGATGGGCAAACTGACCACGGCGCCAACCTCGGTGCCGACGCCGACGCCGACGCACCACCGACACTATAAGGTAAGTGCCGGTCAGCGTATCAGACAAATAATATGGTCGGTTGGGTGTCGGTCTGTGGCAGTTTTGCCACCGACGCCTACAATGTACAGCCCTAATGCTAGGAAACTTTGAAACTATCAATAATCATTCTTGGAGAAAATCCATTCAAGTGAGCTATTAGTAAACTTACTTGATCACTTTACAATAATATTCATTTAATTAGTTAATAAAATAATTTCATTTTATTAAATTAAAAAAATTAAAGTTTTATGTAAAATATAAATTTCAAATCATATTTCATGTGTGGTGTAACGACTTTCAAATAGACTTATTAGTTATATAAATTATTACTCTATTTTGGAATCATTATAATCAACTTGATAATAGACATTAGCTAACACGTAAGATCTATAATATTGTATCCTAAAGTATGAGGGATTGAGATTGAGATGAGAAGACAAATAAGATGGCTTTTAATAAAAAAGTTGATAAAGGAGATAGTAAGTATATGATTTGAAATATAAAGCGATTGGAAAAATATTCTTCATGATTTGAAAAACATCAAATGTTACGAAGATTGCCAGCAATACCATTCATCTATTGTGAGTGGAAGGCCTATTCTCCCAATAAATTCTTTGTGGGGGTACATACTAAAAATACTTTACACAAAGGCCTCACATTCAAAGACCAACTTTAATGAAATCTATAGAGGACAACTTCAAAATCAAGACCCTATAAATCCTCATTAATTTCAGTTGTTTTTAAAAAAGAAAAAAAGAAGGTTGGAGAGGATGATCAAGATTGTGACGATAATAGCACTACATCAGTTGAAAACCTGTAATGAGAGAATGGATTCGTGGAGAATGAGATAAGATAATAATTTTGTAAATAGTAATAAAATAATTTGTGAATAGTGGGATGTGCATAAAGGGCCTTGGGCTCACCCGCATGACTAATTGACCTGTTGAACCTGAACACAAACATGTTCCTCGGGTCAACATATTTATAGTGGGTTGTGTTTAGTTGTGTAACGACCCCGCCCTAAAAGGGGGCCGCCACAGTTCCTTGACATGACCTATGCATTTGTTTTTTTTTTTGTTTATCCTATATACGGAAAAAGACATAAGGTTACTCTAAAATTGTAATTTAAGAAACGAGACCTATTAACATAGCATAAGCATTCATTCGTCATAAAGACAAGTCCTTGTTTCTGAAACATACAGTATGAATAAAATGATGAAACGAGTCCATGGGATTATCTACACCCGGGTTTATCTACACCCCACCAAAAGCTATCAACTAATTAAGGAAATATGGGGTTATGACACCCCACCCACCACTACATACATAAAACATAAACATAATATCTCTAAGTCACCTCCTATATAATGTCCCAACAACGGGACCCAAAACAACTATAAACCAACAACAAGACCCATGATCCTATCAGGTCTAAATTAGGGTAGGTCCTAAGTCGCTGCCTCTCCCTCCTCAGCACCATCCTGCCCTGCATTTTCATCCTCAGTACCTGGACGTTTAAAACATTAAACACAACATGAGTCGAATACTCAGTAAGTATTATCATGCCGTTAACATATTAAGGGTCTACTCATTTGTCGAAACATGCATACGTGAACATTTTGAGTATCTAAACATGCTTACATGCATAAAAAATTAATTGACATTCTTTCATACATAACAATGCTAAACATGCTTCAATGCATAACAATTTAAGAATAAATTACTAATTTTAATGCATAAACTATTTAAGAAACAATAGTACCTCCATCCTTTAATATTCATCTTAAGTTGCACACTGTTACGCTCTGCGTGCAGGGTTAGCAGTCCTTTTTAGAGACCCCGATATCCGCTAGTGGGCAACAGGTTAGGAATCATTTTCTTTGGATGGCGCCACTGGGTGCACAACCAATGGAACCGATCTGGCATTGCAATCTGTCATTTATTACAGTCCTTACTTACTTACTTAAACAATAATCATAAAGGTCATTGACATTTTCATTCTTAAAGTTTTCATTTCATTTCTTTTTCTCTCCTTTCTTTTCTCTCATGCAATCTCATAAACTCTTCTTCACACATGCATATGCATATGCAAATGATAATAGGAATATTTTTGATGCTATTCTACATATAGGAGAGTTTGATAATTTGCTTGGAAAGCATGCATGAGAAGAAGTCATGATACTAGAGCATGAATGCGAATGCATTACTTCGTATTTACAACCAACAATAATTATAAGGTACTTAACAGGGGCTTTCAAGAAAGGTTTTACATAATGTAAATGTTCATTTATTATTTTCTTGAAGAAAACACTTGCATTAAGGGATATATTCCTTTTTAAGAAAAACATGGCATGTGTGCATGATCATACTAATTACCTTTAGGCTCTTGAGCTTCTCTTGGTAATAACGGTCCTATAACAATAAATAACGTATGCGTTAATAACCTAAGTCTAGCAATTATAGACTAAATAAGTCACCCAAACAAATATACTAAATAATATAGATAGCATATCCTAACTTAACCAGATATAAAGAACGTAATATATTATGCAACTACACTTAATTAATTATTTGCGACCCGAGGTCTCGCATAACGTATTAAAAATATACTATAAAATTAGAAGTGAAGAACAAAGCATCAAACGGCACTTTTAATTCATAAAACCGGTCACATGCTAAATCCTTTATAAAATAATATACTTTCAATTCACAAATATTTAATATACTATGTTAAAGACATCTAAGACTAACCCATAAAACCCATGGCATATATATTTCGAAATCTCATTTATAGTGTAATAAAATGACCATTTAAACATATTTTAACATAGTAAGACTATGCATTTTGGACCTAAAGCCTATAGTAATTATAAAATACTCAAACTCAAGTCAAAGCACATATTTTTACTTCCAAAAGCCAACCCAATTTGAAAAAGAAATTTTAGGGTTCTTACCTCAAGTTTCAAAACTTCCAAAAAGAGATGAAAATGCATAATAGAAGGTTGAAATAAAAAATGGGTGGAACACAACAACCCACTGTTTTAATCAAGCCAAGAACCGAAATGTACAAGTAAGAAAATATTAAAAACTGAAACCCATAACAAGGGAGATAGAAATGAAATCTATATTTCATTACCTTTAAATGTGACCCATTTGGATCATGATTCAAGCTTGCTTCCAAGGTTTAGAGTGAAATCCCGAAATGGGTTTCCAAGGGTAGTGAACCTGTGTGCTTAATGGGTGAAATGGAGCTCATTTGCTCAAGGTTTTCGCATGGCTAGAGAAATGGAAGTGAGCTCTTGTCTGCTTGAAAAAGAAATGAGAAAGGAAGAGAACAATGAAGGTGAGAAGTTGGCTATGGAGTTGAAGAAACCAAGTCTTCTCTTGCCTTTTTGTGTAGCCAACATGAGAGAGAGATGGAAAATGTTAAAAGTATTATAAAACTAAAAAGGAAACTACTACTATTGCAAGAGAAATATAAAAGAAACTCTTAGAATTGAAATTTTCTTCATTCTATAAATTTTTCTTATAAATTTCAGAACGAATGAAACTCATATTTATAAGCGTTGAAATTACTATGCAAATTACTGTGCAAGACTTAAAATAATGGTGGTAGGGTTATTCACAAAAATAATTAAGGGGGGCAGGGGCCGCCTCTAATAATTCATAATACTCCCCCTTGAATGATCACTCATAAAGAATCTGCCTCATTAAAACCTTGCCAAGGAAAAATCCAGTGGAAAGAAAAATCAATGGCAAAGGAAAAAGAGTACAGCATTCTTATGTACCGCCAAGTGCTTTAAAATTGCCTCATTAAAACCTTGCAAAGGAAAACCCAGTAGGATAAAACCTTAGCGAAGGAAAAAAAAAGTACAATCAGCACAAGTCTTCAAAACATTTACTCTTCCTGAAAAGTGTATGATGATAGATCTTTGAGTCTTCATATTCTAATGTTCTGTACAATCTTCTTAAATGTCGTAGTTGATAATGACTTTGTGAATAAATCTGTCATATTATCATTTGATCATATCTTTGATATATTCTCCTCTGATATAAGCAGTATTATCTTCATATAAAATTGTTGGGCTATCATTGATCATGGGGAGATCACATTTTTCTTGGATATGTTGAATCACTGATCTCAGCTAAATACACTTTCAACTTGCTTTATGAATTGCAATAATCTCTGAGTGATTTGAAGATGTAGCATATACAGGCAGCTCCATATCCCTATCTGATATTGTCTGCTTTGGCACTTCAGGGCCTTATGGATTTAAAATGCGTCGGACAAGGTAGAGGGAACCCTACATATAAGGCGTTTGACATACTTAGTGGAAATCTGAGACGTACAGTAATACTTAAGCTCCCACTGAGAATATGCGTCAGTTTTTCAAGTAATAAACAAACATGATTTCAGCATATATAACAGGATTAATAATTCAAACATAATTTTCATCTAAATAATGCATTAGAGAAGTCATGATAATATTCTCATATAAAATTTTATCCCCCTCATTCGGCGTTATTAGGGAGAATTTGTTTATGTACGGCGGAAAGAACATTAGAAACCATCCATATATCGATTCGGCGGAAAATCAAATCTGCTTAATATTGTTGACAAACGAGATCTTAAAGAGATTTAAAGGTTTCAGATTGCTGTTTAAATATAACAAATTTTACCATTGGTTTGTTCTAGTAAAAAAAATATCACATTCTTCATAGATCCAATTGTTATTCATCCAGAACAATATTATGTCTGATAGAAATTCTAATGTCCCAGATTTGAACCATGAACCTTTTATACCTCAACCACTTATATTTTCTTCTGAGACTGTAAACACCATGATAGGAGTAAAGATATATATTTCTAGTAAAACTGATCCTGAAATTATTGCAGCATCAAGAACTTTCAGTGCTCAATATGCTGTCTCTCTTACAACCATGTCTCAGAGGCCACTGGAGAGAACGAGTGAGGTTGATCATCTTAAAAATCAAATATCTGAGTTGCATCAAACGCTTGCAACTAAAGATAGAAAAAAAATAAAAATTTAAGACAAGAAAACAAGGAGCTAAAAAAATTTGTAGACTGGTATTCTCGTGACCTGAAAACACGAATAGAAAAGCTGGAACGAGAAAGAGCTCAAATACAAAGTCAACAACAGCAGCTAATGGCAGAAGTTCAGCGTTTACAAGAAAATCGAGATAGCTGCAATTAATCTCACTGGCTTTTGAAATTATACATCCAGTATATCTTGTAATTTTGACTAAATAAGATTTGAAGAGATGATGGTTTGTCTTGTTCTTATTTTTATTTCTACAAGAACCATCTTTAACTTCATTTAGTACACATCAAACTTCTTCTCATATCTATAATTCATCTGTATTTGTATTCTTATTTTACAAATTTTCAATGGCTTATCAATTTCCTTTCAATATTTCTTACGATCAATTTATGAGGTATCCTTCACCTCAGTTACAAGTTGTTTCTGCGTCTTCCGCAAATGCCATGTTGCAGCAAGCAAATGATCTGGCTAATAAGTCAGATCGTGTAACTGTTTATGAGCTGGTGACTCTTGGCACTCGATACTCCTCCTCTATTGTTGGATTTTCCAACCGATTACAATCCAAAAATCGTGAGATTGAGGAATTTCACGAGAAGATTTCCGTACTTCAACGACTCGTTCAAGAGTCTGACAGAAAAATAGCAGAATTAAAGTAACAGAATAAAGATTTAAAATCTTTATTTACCTCTTCATTTCTACTGCCTAATCCTTTAGATAAGGATGACATGTCACTTTATGAAGAGCAAATACATTTGAGAGATAAGGTTAGAAGTCTCAAATTTTTGTATAATAAGATCTTTCATTTTCAAATGTATTCCTTGAATTTATAGCAGCCCTTTTGATCTTTTCAGGAGTTCTAATAAGGTAAATCATCAACATAAACTGTAATAATGGCAAATCCGGGTTTTGATAAAACACATAGGCATATAGGATTATTCTCAAATCATTCTTTCAATAGATACTCGCTGATTCAATTATACCACATGCGTCCGAATTGTTCTAACCCATATAAAGATCTTTGAAGATTTATAAAGTACATACTCTTAAATGTACTTGGATTAGATACTTCAAGTATTGTATATCTTTATATATGTAATGATCTAATGATCCTTATAAATATGTAGTGACCACATTCATCAACTGCATATCTAATCTTTTTGTAATAACCAAGCCGATTAAAAATATGAATGTGATTTCATTCATAATAAAGAAATATGTTTTCTCATAAATAATCTCGAATTTCTGCAGAAAATCTTGTGCGACAAATCGTGCTTTGTACTACACAATTTTATTTTCTGATTACGCTTTCGTATAAATACTCACTTATATCTCATAGGCATTACACCATTTGCTGTTTGGACAATAGGTCCAAATACCTCTCGCTTTGCTAGCGATTTTAATTCAGTTTCAATAGCTACTTTTCATTTTGGCCAATCATTTCTATGTCGACATTCTCCGACTATTCTTAACTCACTTTCTTCATTACTTCTGGTAATGTCAAAGTTCATTTTATATGAAAATATGTTGTTGACAATAGTTTTATTTCTATCCACAATTTTTCGAGTACTCATGAAACGTATTGAAATCTCATTGTTCCTTTCTAGGGAAAAATATTTCATGAAACACCTCTTCAAGACGTTCCTCTTCAGGAGGTTTGTACTCTTCAGGAGTTTTCCCTTCAAGAGTTACCTCTTCTAGAGGTTTGTACTATTCAGGAGTTACCTCTTCAAGAGTTACCTCTTCAGGAGGTTTTCTCTTCAAGAGTTTCTTTTTCTGTATAGAAAATTTAGATAAATCTTATTGCTTGTTTTGTGGGTATGGTCTTTATAAGAGTACTGATTTCTTTTCTTTTGCATCAATAAGTTTTCAACACTTCAGGTGTGTCTTAAACTTATATATTGTTGTTTTAACAACTTGTCCTTCAGAAATTTCAATTCTTGTTTAAGCATTAACAACAGTAATATATGATTTGCAATACTTTGTAAATAGGTAATCCTCTGAATTTCTGGTTCACATTCATTTGTAAGAGGATTAAATTTAGACAGGGTTTTATTATTCCAAGTAATTTCTTGTCGTACTTGTACCGATATTTCATTATTTCAAAATATGATGAAATATTAATAAGTTTATATATAAAAGTTTAGTATAAGTGAATTAAGTGTTTGGCCGTACAACAGGTACGTGACCAATGTTCAGTCATACCATATCTATGGCAAACATGTTCATTTTTCTATGAAAAATTATTCTGAGGGTTTTTACCCTTTTTCAAGTTGGATCACTTCTTATGATACGGTATATTATTATTATCTTTAGTGTTGTCACTTTTGGAACTAATACTTCTATAGTTTTTCTACCACGTCTATGCCCTTAGTTCCTTTAAAAGGATACACCGTTTACTTCTGGGAATGGTGTAAATCCAATATTATTAATAAGACGTAACTGGTAATTTATTAACAAAAACTCATTATTTAGCTCAATCACTTGAAGACAAAATAAAAATTCAGAATATTTATTGAACTTTCACTCTCGATACTGCTACTGCAGGAGCATATTCGAGGTATGAAAAATAGTATATATTTTCTTTAACATATCATCATCAGTGACCTTCTCACTGCATAATTTTAATATTGAGTTGATTTTAAAGAGTGCAGAATATTCAATACTACTCTTAAAATCTTACAATTTCAGGTGTAATAAGTCATAATAAACTTTTGGGAGGATTACATCTTCTAGTACTCATATCTCTCCCTTAAATCATTTCACAAAATAAGAAAATTTTTCACCGTGAGATACACAGCACGGTCCTGCAGGGACACGTGATTTTCTTCTTTGATTGTATCTCCCAATTTCATCGTATCCAAATAGATCTCATCAAGGATCCTGGATAAATAACTTTTTTCAGAAATGTCAATAGTAATAAATCTCAATATTTAACATTATATATATATAAATCACAAAAATAAATTTGTAAATTTAAGAAATATATCCACATAATCATGAGAATAAAAGTAGAATTTTATCAAATAATATTCAGCAATATTACCTTTAATATTTATCTCGAGGACTGCAAATAATATATTGAAAAACTTACTTGAAGTAGAAGACCACTAGCTTCAGTATCGGTAGAGCCTCGTGCTAATAACGTGTTCTAAAATTAAAAAGGAAACTACTACTATTGCAAGAGAAATATAAAAGAAACTCTTAAGAACTGAAACTTTCTTCGTTTTATAAATTTTTCTTATAAATTTCAGAACGAATGAAACTCATATTTATAGGCGTTGAAATTACTATGCAAGTTACTGTGCAAGACTTAAAATAATGGTGGTGGGGTCATTCATAAAAATAATTAAAGGGGGCAGGGGCGGGGGATGCCCCCAATAATTCATAACAAAAAGTGATTTTTTTTTTGTCTCTTTTTGTGTTTTAGCCGTGTAGGTGAATAGAGAAAATAGATGACATTTTTGTAAATAAGACTTCCCTCATTCCCATAAAGTAGAATCAAGGGTGGAGATCATCTCAAATGAGATATTTTTCTCACCTACCAATTCAATGATAGGGGGTTGTTAGGCCACCTTTTAAATAAATAAAGTTTGAGGGTTTAAGATAAAGAGATAATTTAAATAAGACTATATATAATCTCCTTTGATTTATTTAGTAAAACCTTACTATAAAAATACAACCACACATAACATAATTAAAATAATAAACTATTTATTATAAAATCCATAAAAGAATATTTTATTTAAAAGAAAATACTAAAATAATATAAAAGTCTACATAGTAGGACTCGGGTATTACAAGTTGAACCTGTCCAACCCGGCGAACTTGATCCTCTCCTCCCTTGACTACCTGCAAAAACCCTAGCCAATGGCATTCTCCATCACCATTCTCTGTTGCCATCTCCATCGACGTTCTCCATCACCGTTCGTCGTAGACTTTCCGTTACTGCTCCCTTGGCCCATGTTCTCCATTCATGTTCTTTGTGTTTCTTCTTCTTGCTTCTCTCGAATGCAAGATTGGGTCAATGAGATTAGGAGCTAGAAAAATGGCCTCTATTTGCATCTATACCTGGCCCAAGTTACATTGTTATTGGTGACCTCAAGAAGCTTGTCACCACTCAGATATAATCCCTTTATTTCATTTTGGGTTGAATTTATTTTAGTTTTTGTCCTTCATTTTTTGATTCTTGAGTAGCAAAGCCGTTCTTTATGGTTTTATTCGCTTATTGACTCACTAAAAAATAGTAGCATAAAAGCTATCCCAAATATAGGAGTATGTCATGTAAGAGCATTAACAATGGTGTTAGCAAAAACTTCCATTTAAAAAGTACAAGTTGGAGAGTTACTATTCACAAGTGGGAAAAAAAATAATTTTATTCCATTTGTCACACTTTCTTTTCCCTATCATTAATCAATTATGACAAATACTTTTTGAAAAGTGTGCAAACTTGTATTTTTTAAATAGAAATTTTAACTAACACCATTGCTAGTGCTTTAATAATTAGGAATAAAATTTTAAATTGTCTCATCAGGGAAAGTCGCTGAAATTAAACTCGTGTAAAATGATAAAAATATTTACAAAAGAAAAATATTTTTAGATTTAAAAATGCACTAGTTATGGACCAGATTCAAGTTTTTGGATTTTTTAGGTGTCAGAGTGAAAAGTAAAACATTTAAATGCAAGACAATAAATTAATAATTAAGCTAGACTCACTAAATTAATTAACCAAGAAAAAACTCGCTAAACTAATTTAATTAATGATGCATTAAACATAAAATTTGAAATTAACTAAATATCAAATTATAAAAGCAAACTAGCTAAACTATTAATCAACTAATGTTAAAAATTAAAAATTAATTTAAAATATCAAAATTCAGCAAGCTGAAAACAAAATATTAAATAAATTAATAATTTTAAATAAATATAATAAAAAACATAAACCAAAATTAAATAGAGATTGGAAAGAGTAACTCAAATAAATGGAGACGGAAATGATAAGTGGAGGAGATTGACATTAACAGTTGGACCCTCAAATCAAAAGTCGAGTGCAATTAACTCTGTGCGCCGAAGTCAGCATCACTGTTATTGAATTGATTGAAAGTTAAATTAAATAAAAATTTAAATATTAAAATTCATTTTAGATTTATATTACATTATTTAAAAATTAAATAATTTAATTTTTATAAATAGTAAACTCAAATCAAAAGTTAAATATAGTTAATCAAATATAATGATCAAATTTTTATTATTTTTATTATTTTCATTTTATTTTTATTCTTTCTTTCTATAATTCTTGAATAGAGAAAATTAAATTGGTAAGAAAATATAGTTAGATGAAAAATATGTAGAAATATATATTTTTTAAATATCAATTAATAATTTAATTTAAATATAATATATTTACTAATTATTTTTTTAAACTCATAATTTAATTAATATATAATTATTAATTAATATATAATAGATAGAATAGTTAAATATGATAAATGAATTAATTTAATAAATACAAATAATAAAAAATAATAATTATTAATTACTTATTATTATATATCTTTATAAATAGATAATTTAATATAGAGATTTGATGTAAATAATTAAAGTTAAAAGTTAATTATATTCTTTTATTATTATATTCTAAAAAAATAATTAATCTAATATAAATATTTATGTAAATAAAATGATTAAAAATTGAAATGAAAATTATATTTATCAAAATTATATTTTAACAATAGCCAATCTAACCAGCGTGTTCTGACACAAAGCAAACGTGCGGCGGCTTTCTATTAAAGTTAAGCCGAATGATGAAGAGAAGCTCTTTTGGTGCAGTGCTATCTCTCATGTGCCGAAGTGAAAATTCAAAAGTGAATGATATATATGCCGTGTGAAGTGGAGCCAAATTAATGAATGAGTGATATTACACTCACAAACGGCGGGTCCGGACTCCCGATTGGATCCCGCCTAGTTGATTTTATTTTTGTCTATTATATATATATATATATATATATATATTAAGAAAGAGCAAGGTACAAATCACATTTACTTAATTTAATTATGAGATTATTTTTAAAAATACATGTATACACAGAAATAGAGATAATATGTTTTACAAGGAAATGAGTATGTTCACCATTAAATATCTATGACTTTCTTTATTATTATTTTTTTTTGGCATAAATGATGCCCTTTCTTTTTGATAAGTAGATAAAAAGAGAGAGAAAATGTGTGTGCATAAATTTTCATGAGGATTCATTTTCCTTGATTTCAACAACCAGCATTGATTCAGTAAGGACATCAAATTTTCTTTCATTAGGTATATGCCATATTAGGTTTCTTGACGGATTCTGATTAATTCAGCCATCTTGTTAGGAGAATCAGATTCTTATAATTGATTTCAGAACCAAAGGGCCACAAATTTTTATCAGATCAACAATATCCAATAAATCCTTCAAGTTTCAGATACAAAGCGCCTATAATATGGCGCTCACATATAATGAGTATAACTGAAAATGTATAACCAACATGCTCAAATTCTATCTGGGACAAATAAAGCAATGGCATTTTTCTTTCTAATGAAACATGTTATGGATAATGTCTTCACATTTAGGATTATTAACATTCCTTTGTGATCTTTGCTGTCTTTGTACATTTGTTTCTTCTCATAAACACGCATGTATTTCCAGCCTAGGGTCTACCCACAGTTGCAGCAATAGATGTCAACAACACTATACGCACCAGTTAGGAGCTTCTTGTCCTCTTTTTGCCCAACAATGATGTTCACTGCATGAGTAAACATATATGCTAGCCTAGATTTTGCAACAATATAATGGATAAAGAGATTGGGGACATGCCAATTAGAACATATAGATATAGACAAACATATATGGGTACCCAAAAAACCACAGCTTGAATATAATAAATTAAATTTTAGAATAGCTTGAAATCTCTTAGCCAATTTATGTACAAAGTCATATCTACAGAAGATCATGTTTCTGGCAAAAAGTAGCAGTCCAAATAAATTTAGCTACAAAAATAATTGATTCAGTAGAAGCTATGTAATACTAAAGATTATAAACGGTTGCCGAAAGCTTTATTGGACAAAGTTGAACTTTTAGGCTATCAACTACTTGTTAATTTCTATGTATTCCTTATGAAACTAAACAACAATAAACATTACATCATTTCAATTACACACAAACATATTTATGCAGAGTTTTAAGTTTCTCTTCACTCAAAATCTTTTGATAGCAGGTCTCTCTACAGGGCAAGAGGATTGCAGCAATTTTTACAAATATATAAAGGATGATCCCTGAACTCTGCCATTGAACTCAAAACTTCTCGTTGTTGATTGATTAGTTGAATGCGTAGTCATAAAAGCAGAGTCATCCTATGTAATAAAATTTATTTAAAATACAATTGGCAGTTTAAGTTGAACATACCAAGCAATTGTATAATGTATTTTTGGGTCAGATTGTTTAGTAGAAATAAACTAATGATATAAAAATAGATAATAGCACAAAATGATAAAAATAAAATAAAAATTTTTACAAACAACATAAATGTATTGGAGTTAAAATGGAGATTCTTTTAGCCATCAATGCCTTTCTTTATCACAAGCAAAAGCTGCATTTTCTACACTACAACAGTATTTATTATTTTTATTTGTTTCCTTATCTTATCGACAGGAGTTAAATTGGATATTACGTAGTGAAACTTACCCAAAATATTAAAATTGAGAATATGTGTTGAAACTTAAATCAATTCATCCTGCATCTGGTTCTATAAGTTATCAACTTACTTCATTGCTTCCTTTTGAAACTAAACTCAATTGAAACCACATCCGTTTATAGAAATTACAAACTCACCATATTGCTAAATTTTTAGCTACATTTCCTTTCTTTTCCCAGATTGCTTCTTTTACATCATAATGCACTCATTTTTCAGTTTCTTTTTCATTTTTTCTTTGTTTTAACAACGGTTAAAATGCAAAATAAGATTTGAAACTTACCAAAGAAGAAACAGGAGTGTATATATTGTAATTGAAAAAATTCATACCACATCTGGTTCTAAAGTCACCAACTTACCAGATTGCTTCTTTTAGCTGACATCTCCCTTTCATATTGTGCCAAGGAAAGTTCTTGAGAGTGGTACTCATCAAAAGCATCAAACGAGTCTGGATGCTCAAACTTGCAGCAATTATTCTGCATTGCAACCCAAGCCAAAACAGAGATAATATCAAATATAATTCGAATCAAAGTGTACAAATATTATATTTGTCTTGTTATATACTTCGAACTTAGATCATCGGGCATTAACAGATAATGGACTTTTTACTTTAATACTTGAAAAAACTGTTAATGGACCAGATCGGCAAGTGAAATAGATTATGTTGCGTATAAAACTTAAGGAAATTTGAGTGCCAGTTTCAAGAAAGGAACTAAATTGAAATTTAATCATGACACAATTTTTTGCTAGAGAAAGGGGATAACCATACCTCCAAATGCAGCACTGGCACCTTAAAAGAGTAGCAATAGAGAAGCTATGGTGAAGAAAGACAATGAAGGTAAGCTAAGCAGAATTACATGCAATTTATCATACCAATTTTTTTTTTTTATGCTACCAATCTTTGAAGCTAAATTGATAATAACTGGAAAATCAACTTAAAAAAGAAGCAATTGCAAAGAAGCCAAGAAAAAGTATATTAGATCTACCCCAACCATAAAAGGAAGCCACGTTGGTCCCTTCACGAGATTTTGAAGATACGAGAACCCTGAATTAAAAAGAAAATACTAAGAACTTAATTTGTATACGAAAGTAACCGATCAAAAAAATAAAAATCTGTAAAAATAAAAGTAAATAAAGGAACACGAATATAGCTGCATTGAAACCTTTCAAGGAAATGATTTTTTTACCAATTCATTTACCTATAAAAGTAAAAGTAAATAGTTTGCACCAATTAATCAAATTTAAAACTTTTCAAGGAAATGATTTGTTTAGCAAAACATGTCGATTGAAAATCATTTCTTCAAGCATTTATCTTACTGTGTATAGGAGATTTTCGACGATCCGATTGCATCCATCGGTGATATTGGCATGGAAATCACAAACCAAACAAATATATATTATAAAAATTACATCATAAAGTATATTAAAAGACGAAAAGTGAATAAAAGAAAAACAAATCAAACGAACAATATTTGCCGTGTATAGGAGATTTCCGACGATCCGACTCCATCCATCAGTGATATCGGCCTGGAAATCACAAACCGAACAAATAAATATTATAAAAATTAGATCATAAAATAGATTAAAAGACGAGAAGTGAATAATAGGAAAAACCATTCAAAAAAATAATATTTGCCAAACATATCAAGGTACCAAAAAAAAAAGCATAAACAAGATTTTTTGTTCGTAAGATTAATCCTTCTCGTATTGTGCGATCCTTCCTTTGGCCACCAAGAATATGAGAAATCTTTAGACCTCTGCTGAATGCCTACGAGTCTGGAATTCTGAAACTAAAGGAAACCATGCAAATTGCAAGAAATGCAACTGAAGTGAAGATCAAAGCTATAGCCGCTGAAGTGTAGGGGCTCGCATAGGAAATATTGGGGCTTCGAAACGTGGTGCAGTGGAAGTTGTAGGGAAATGAGGGGTGGGGCAGTGGAAAAAGGGGCTTTGAGGGGCTCCATAGACAAACAAACGGAAATTATAAATCATGCATTAATTAAGCGAGATAGAACTAACACATGCACGTTATATGGACAGACATAAAACATACATTAATTGCGAGTAGTATTAAGTGAGCAAGAAGCAGGGGACTTCACGGATGGATTTAACGGCAAGTAAAAATAAACTTAACGGAATATGTTAAATCAATAATTTCCGTTGGATAGCCAAATTATATATGTAAAGGTATATTTTATCACTTTTAAACATTTTAAAAAATTTTGAAAAAATTACAATAATAACAAAATACATATTTTTAATCACTACATAAAATAATTTTTTTTTAAAATCTTATAATTAGGATTCCCAATCTGGTCTATAAGACTAAGATTTTAGGCCTAGTTTGGTTCATTAATCCTCTTCAACTTATTTTATCTCATTATTATAATTTTTTCAAATCCTCATACACTTTCTCAAGTTTTCATATAAAATATAATAAATAAATCAATTTTTTTTTAAATTCCAACACACTTATAATATTTAAAATTAATATTCTAACAATAATTTATTCAACTCAACTCAACTCAATTCAATTTAACTTAATCCAACATTCAAATGTAACCTAAAATGAATATGTGGCTGTTGTTTTAGGTCAAGAGCAAAAAGTCATGGTGCAGGCAATGGGCTTATCCTCGCTTAAGTGAATTATTGTCGGCTTAAGTGTCTAGTTTGGTTTCAAATTCATTTCAATTTATTTTATTTTATTATTATATTTTTTTTTAAATTTTCATATAAAATATAATAAATAATTTAAATTTTTTTAAAATTTTAAATATTTATAATATTAAAAATAATATTTTAATCAATTCATGTCAACCGACATTCAACCCAACCTAAAGACTCTCCGTTGAAAGTCTAAAATTGAAGTGCAGCCTATTGTGTGTAAAGTCTAAATCCCAGTGCAAAAAGCCGAATAAAAAATGCTGCTGTCGCATGAAATAAAGTTCGGCCTCTCTGTTTTTGTTGAGGTGAGGCCCTTACGTCTTGAAGTCCCAAACTGAACGAATTAATTTCTCTCCTCTTGTGTATTTGAAAATATCAGTGTGCTGTGTCACCACTTGAATTTTTCTAGAGAATTCTACCACCCTCTAGAGCCTCCTAGTCCTTTGTAGATTATTTTAGAATCTTGTATATTGTTGTAGAGTTGTGTAGAGAACTCTAGAGTGGTGTAGAACCTTATAGATAATTCTAGAAGTAGTCTAGAATGTTCTTTGCCTTTAAGATTGTGATACTTGTCACAATCCTAGCCATTCTTTGTATCAAGAGGTCCCTATAAATAAAGGGAGTCCTCACTTGTGTAAATCACTAAGCAATAAGAGTAAACAAGTTCTCTAGAGCTTTTCTCTCTACTTTCTCATTTTAGATTTGTTCTCTCTTGTCTTGAGTCACTTAGAAGGCTTACTTGAGAGCTTTGTTGGGGACAAAACCTCCTAAGGCCGCACAGGACGTGTGAAGAATTTTTAAATCCATGACAGTTGGTATCAGAGCATCGAGATTGGGATGACGGATGCAAATCCAAGTGAGATCATTATGGAGCACCACGAGACCAGAAAGAGCAAGAGGTTGAAGGAGTCAACCTCATCTATGGAATTTCGTCTCGATGGCATTGAGAAGGCCATGGCCAAGATATTGGCCAAGATTGAAGAATGGGATCAGTCTCACAGGGAGGTGAGCACCCTTGACAACACAGTGACAAGGATGGAGGTGGCAGTGGTGCATGTCAAGGACCGTCTTGACATTGTGAAGCAAAGTTTGGAACAGCTAAGATTGGAGGGTCAATCCGAATCGCTCAAGGAGTCCATTCTGAGCGTCATCAACCCCACCATCAAGGCACAACATGTTGAGAATGTTGCCTTCCAAGACCGGGTCTTGGGGGAACTAACAAAACTCCACGACCGCATCGGTCTAGAGGAAACCAAGGTGGATTGGGCCATATGCAAGCGGGCAGTGGCCAACGGAGGTACCCTTGGAGTTGAAATGGTGGCGACACCAAGGGTAGATACCCCCAAACCAAAAAAGTTTGATGGCAAGCGGGATGCCAAATAACTAGATAACTACATATGGCACATGGAGCGCTACTTTGAAGCTTTGAACATGCAAAATAAGCATGTCAAGGTACGTACTGCATCTCTCTACCTCACTAATCTTGCTGGCACTTGGTGGCGACGTAAGCACAGCGAGATAGAGAAGGGTACTTGCGCCATCAACTCTTGGGTAGAGTTCAAGGCTGAACTCAAAAGACAATTCTATCCTGAGAATGTGGCCCTCATTACGCGGAAGAGAATGAAGGAGCTGAAGCACACCTCTTCCATCCGCAACTATGTCGAGGAATTTTCTGCACTCATGCTTCAAATTACAAACATGAGTAAAAAAGATCTCCTCTTTAACTTCATCGATGGCCTCAAGTCATGGGTGGCTTAGGAGCTTAAGCGACACGGGGTCAACGACATCTCCACTACCTTGACAGTAGCGGAAACCTTAGAAGAGTTTAAGTATCACAAGAGTGATAACTCTTCAAAGCTCTAGTCTTCGAAGAATAACCACGGCAAAGGTGGGGGAGCAAAGGGGTCCAAGCCCCCGCAGAACAAAGAGCGTGGAGACAGGCCTTCGACATTGAGGGAAGGTAAAAAGAAGCACTCTAAAGATAAGAAACCAAAGTATGCTTGTTTTCTTTGTGACGGACCACATTGGGTTAGAGATTACTCTAAGAGGAAGGCCCTAAACGCCATGTTAGAAGAAAAAGAAGTTCAAGAGAAGTCACACATGGGGTGTTTGCAACTTCTCAACTCACTCAAGGCAAACACCAAGCCAACCACCAAGGATGGGTCTTTGATGCTTGTCGAGGTGATCGTCAACGGGAAGAAGACTCATGCCATGGTTGACTTGGGGGCTTCTCACAACTTCTTCAAGAAGGAAGAGGCCACACGGCTAGGGATTCCTCTCAAGAAGGGTCAAGGATGGTTGAAGATCGTAAATTTCGAGGCCAGACCCCTCGACGGTGTAGCTCATGGGGTGGAGCTACAACTTGGCATTTGGAAAGGAAAGGTAGACTTCTCCGTCGCTCCCATGGATGATTTCAATGTCGTACTAGGGATGGAATTCTTGAGAAAATCAACGTAGTGTCTCTTCCCCACTACAACTCGGTGTGCATCTTAGAAGGTGGTCCTTGCATGATACCCACCGTGTCTAAGCCAAACACTGCCCAACTCCTATCTGCCATGCAATTCAAGAAGGGTTGGAAAAAAGGAGAGGTGTCTTACTTGGCTTCATTGGAGGAATGTGAAATAAAGATTTCCTCCCCTCCACTTAAGGAGATCCAAGAGGTCCTCAAGGATTATGAGGATGTCATGCCACCAGAATTGCCCAAGTAACTACCACCTAGGAGAGAGGTGAATCATCAAATTGAGTTGGAGCCCGGCGCCAAACTGCCTGCTAAGGCGCCTTATCGCATGTCACCTCTAGAACTTGAAGAGCTGAGGAGGCAACTGAAGGAGTTGCTTGATGCCGGATTTATCCAACCCTCCAAGGCACCATATGGGGCACCCGTGTTGTTCCAGAAAAAGCATGATGGGTCGTTGCGACTATTCATCGACTACCGAGCTCTAAACAAGGTAACCATAAAAAATAAGTACTCAATTACTTTGATTGCTGACTTGTTTGATCAACTAGGTCATGCAAAATACTTCTCTAAACTTGATCTGAGATCTGGTTACTATCAAGTGAGGATTGCGGAAGAAGACGAACCCAAGACGACTTGTGTGACTCGATATGGAGCATATGAGTTCTTAGTGATGCCCTTTGGCCTCACGAATGCTCCAGCCACCTTCTGCACCTTCATGAACAAAATCTTCCACCCCTATCTTGATCAATTCGTGGTGGTCTATCTAGATGACATCGTCATCTATAGTTCTACCCTTGAGGAACACGTGGAGCATCTAAAGGTTATTTTCCGTGTCTTAAGGGAAAACCAACTATATGTCAATAAGGAGAAGTGCTCATTTGCACTGACCGAAGTCCATTTCCTTGGCCATAAAATCCAAGGAGGAAAACTCAGCATGGAGGAAGGGAAAATCAAGGCCATTAAGGAATGGGATCCTCCCACCAAGGTTACTGAGCTTTGATCTTTTCTTGGGCTTATTAACTACTATAGAAGATTTGTAAAGGGATACTCTACAAGAGCATCTCCCCTCACTGACTTGCTCAAGAAGAACAGAACATGGGAGTAGACATCAAAGTTTCAGGAAACCTTAGATGACCTAAAGACCGTCGTCATGGAGGAACTGGTCTTAGCCCTACCAAATTGCACCAAGCTTTTTGAGGTGCACTTAGATGCCTTAGACTTCGCCATTGGGGGAGTCCTTATGCAAGAAGGACACTCTGTTGCATATGCAGGAAAAGGAAATGACGGCCATTATCCACTGCCTTAGGGCTTGGTGACACTATTTGCTTGGCTCTCGGTTTGTCGTTAAGACAAATAACATTGCCACCAGTTATTTCCAAACTTAGAAAAAATTGAGCCCAAAGCAAGCTAAGTGGCAAGACTTCTTAGCGGAATTCGACTATGACTTAGAGTACAAGCACGACACGGTCAATGTTGTTGCTGATGCCCTTAGCAAGAAGGGTGAGTTGGCCTACATCACTAGTGTACAATGAGAGACACTAGGAATGATCCGTGAAGGCTTGGAGCATGATTCCCTAGCCAAAAAATTTGATGAACTTGGCTAAAGAGGGGAAAACCAAGAGGTTTTGGGTAGAGGATGGGTTACTCTACACCACCATGCGGCGATTATATGTTCCGAAGTGGGCAAAGCTACGAAGGAACCTTATCAATGAATGCCATGATTCCTTATGGGCTGGACACCCTAGCCAGCGTTGCACTAGGGCTTTATTGGAAGTCTCTTACTATTGGCCCCAGATGAAAGACGAAGTGGAACTCTTTGTGAAGACTTGTCTTGTGTGCCAACAAGACAAAGTGGAGAACCGGAGTCCTACTGGTTTGTTGGAACCACTACCCATTCCCTCCCGTCCTTGGGAGAGTGTTAGTATGGACTTCATAGTAGCTCTTCCCAAATCTGAAGGATGTGGCACCATCATTGTTGTGGTAGATCGGTTTTCCAAATATGCCACTTTTATTGCTGCCTCTAAAGATTGTTCAGCTGAGGAGACAGCCAAGTTATTTTTCAAACATATGGTTAAGTACTGGGACTTACCACAAAGCATCATCAGCGATCGAGACCCTCGCTTCACAGGAAAGTTCTGGTCAGGACTGTTCAAACTTATGGGGTCAGCCCTACATTTCTCCACCAGCTTTCACCCACAAACAGATGGACAAACTGAGAGGGTGAATGCCTTGTTGGAGTTATACTTGACGCACTTTGTAAATGCTAACCAGTCTGACTGGGCTAAACTGTTGGATATGGCTCAATTCTCCTACAACTTATAAAGGAGTGAGTCCACAAACAAAAGCCCATTTGAGATTGTAATGGGACAACAACCACTCACTCCTCAATCATTGGAGACGAGCTATGAGGGGAACTGTCCAACGGCCTTTAAGGTTGCTAAATCTTGGAACGAATAGCTTGATGTGATTCGCTCCTACTTAGATAAAGCAACCAGGAAGATGAAGAAATGGACCAATCAGAAGAGGTGACACATGGAGTGTCGCATAGGTGACTTGGTGATGGTAAAGATCTTGTCAAGCCAACACAAGTTTAGAAGAAAACTGCACAAGGGGTTTGTGCAGCGATATAAAGGACCATTCCCAATCATCAAAAAAATAAGGAAGGTCTCCTACAAGCTTGACTTACCCCTCAAATTCAAGCTTCATTCCCGTCTTTCATGTAAGCTATTTAAAGCCTTATCATGGTGATGATGAAGAGCCAACACAGGAAGAGTCTAAACGTGCTCCATTGGGCATAACCACCACTTTTGATAAAAAAAAAGTAGAGGAAATCTTGGCAGAGCAGGAAGTTAGACGAATGGGTCACTAGCCACGCCAAGAATATTTGATCAAGTGGAAGGGATTGCCCTCAAGTGAGACAACTTAGAAACCAAAAGAATTATTGTGGTAGTTTGAAGATCAAATCCGAGGTTCCATGAAGACACCACGTCGAGGACGTCGCGAAGCTAGGTGGAGGAGAATGTCACCACCTGGATTTTTCTAGAGAATTCTACCACCCTCTAGAGCCTCCTAGTCCTTTGTAGATTATTCTAGAATCTTGGAGATTGTTGTAGAGTTGTGTAGAGAACCCTAGAATGGTGTAGAACCTCATAGATAATTCTAGAAGTAATTTAGAATGTTCTTTGTCCTTAAGATTATGACATTTGTCACAATCCTAGCCATTCTTTGTACCAAGAGGTCCCTATAAATAAAGGGAGTCTTCACTTGTGTAAATCACCAAGCATTAAGAGTAAACAAGTTCTCTAGAGCTTCTCTCTCTACTTTCTCACTCTAGATTTGTTTTCTCTTGTCTTGAGTCACTTAGAAGGCTTACTTGAGAGTTTTGTCGGGGACAAAACCTCCTAAGGCCACACGAGACGTGTAAAGAATTTCTAAATCCGTGACAGCTGACTCCCAAATGATACCGAATATATCTCTGCTGCTTGTGTTTTTTCCTTATATATACCTCGCGACCGAATCACCTCGAAAAAGAAGAGCCCTCACTTTTTCAATCTTTTTGCTTCTTTTTTTTTTTCTTTTCTTTAAATATTAATGCATAATCTTGACCTATATAAAAAATAAAAATAAAAATAAAAATTACATAATATAAAGGATGAAAAACCAAATATAAAAGAAAATGCATTGTGCATGTGAAGGAAGATTGTTCAATTAAATCACAAATTATAAAAAGAAAGTATAAATTATGCTATTAATCAATTTAAATCACAACTTGGATTTATACCTCTTAACCATTTTTCTATCTAGGAGTGTAACAAAAAATTGATGAATTGGTAAATCGGACAGGACCGAATCGATGGTTTCGGTCCGGTCCCAAGCTTAGTTCGGTCTGATACCGATTTTGTTTTTCTTAAAACCGATCAAAATCAGTCCACTTTCAGTTTTTTATTCTAAAATCGGACCGGTTCATATATATATATATACTTTAATTTTTTATATTGTATCTAATTTTAATATATTATATATAAAATAGTTTTGCGTTATATGATAAATTACTAATTAATATAATTTTAAATTTTCAAATCTTACATCACTATAGTCTATTGTATTAATAGTTATACTAATACTATAACACTACATATATAATATACTATAATATATCACTATATTATATATTATAATATATTACAATATATTATCACTATAGTATTATATACTATAATATACTAGATTATATATATATATATTATAATATGGTATATTAAAATTGAAAGTACTGTTTTAGAGTATAATTGGTGCGTAATCGATTCTTGAAAAAATGCAAAACCAGTACAACCGATTCGATTCCAAATTTAGTCTAAAATTGGACTAAAGTGGATTGGTTACACCCTTATTTCCATATAAAACCAATAATAATGTTATGCAATAATCAAAATATATTGGTTCTAAATTTATAAAATATACAATAATTCAGCTCAATCACACTCCCTAGCATTTTGCTAATCTCTAAGCAATTAATTGAGATATATTGCATACAGATCAAGATCCAAATAGAAGCAATGAAACACAATTTTGAATCCTCACAAAAAGTGATACATTACTACTTAACCCTCAGGAGTTATATCTAGTAAGACTATCTTAACAATCTTTCACATAAAATTTGGGTAAATGTCCTACAACTCAAATATATGTGTAGCTAAACCAGCTGTGTATTCCTCATTATTAGTCATGATTTGTCATATGATTTTTCAACTTTAAGATTAATCATTGCTGATTCTAACTTTTTCCAAATTCAAGAGACTAGCAATTTTTATGCCAGCTCTATTTTTAATTGTTGAACACTCAACATTCAAAATTTTGGATAACTATTTCTAGTCCTTAATTTAGAAAAGATCCATAAATCGCGCTTTATGATTAAGTTATAATATTATAATTATTTTGCAATTTAATTTGAGTTAATCATATTTTTTTTACTAATAATTGAGTGAATTGGGTCTCATGTTTGCATTTGATGTGCCAGAGGTAAGAATACATCTTCTTGTTGCAGAAATATTTAAAATAGATACTGCTTTTGATCTCTTTTTTTATTATTATTAAGACACCTCATGACTTCATTCAAAATGTAATCTCAGCTCATGGCTGTCACACGGATCAATAATTGCATAAAAATAGACGGAAGCTTCAATTCACTGCACCAATTCAACTCCAAGCCAATTTGCATGATGCATCAAGCCAAGGTAGAACAACTTCCAACAATTGTTTCTATTGCACTGAACCAATCCAATCATGCCAACTTTGCACCTCATCGCAATTCATGAACAGCCCTGCACGAAGACATGCACCGCATTCTCAAACCATGGGCTTCTTCACGGAATTCACTCCGGACTTGGTTTCCAATTCACAAGCAAGCCATCCACGCATGTGACCTGCACCAACCACTCAACTCACCAAAAAGGCCCTTAAGTAGAATTCCAAATTCCTTGCATTGATCAGTTTCATCCACACGAAAGGCAACTTCAAAGCAAGCCTTGCACCAGCTCATGCCATGCTCAAATTCCTCAAGATGCTTGTAACATAAGAAACTCCAAGCCCCTGCACTTCAAGCAACTCATGGCAAGTCCATGCACCAACTAATTTCCCTTCCTAAGTCAGCAAAGCAAGCCAAGTGGAACACAGAGAGAGAGAGAGAGAGAGAGAGAGGGACGTTCACGGGAATTCACCTCACTTGAATATCCCTTGCACTGAATTGAATCAAGCTCTTGCACTGCAAGTCAATACACTGTTACACGGAGTTCATTCCCAAAGTCCTGCACCAACTCATGCAACTCACTCAAAACATGGTACCTTCATTCCACTGATCAATTCTCATGGATATTCACTTCAACACTCGAGCCCCTCCTCAATTAGCTAAAAGCAGCTTCCTCTAATGCACAACAAGGCATTCCTTTGGTCCACTGGGTTAAAGACAGCAAAAAACCTGAGAATACTGCAGAGTTAACTGTCCACTGATTTTTGTCATTTGGCTGGAGAGGCACACAGGAAACCCATTTTTTGGGGTACTTTTGGTCTATACATATAGAAAGACAGCTAGGTTTTTACTTCAAACAAGAGAGAAAATAGAAAGGAGGGGGAGAAAGAAAGAGTGTTTTTCTTAAAGGTTTTCATAGACCAGAGCTGGCCGAACTCCCTAAAGTTGCCCAGGTTTTATTTTTGTTTCAGTTTTCAGTTCTTTTTTAATCCATTGACCACTTATGGCTGGATTGGAGTTTGTGTTTCATTGCTTTTACCTTTAAGTTCTTGTGATTTTAACATGCTTTCATTTTACTAGTTCATTTGCAATAGTTGCATGTGTTAAATTCTATTTTGTTTTCTATATTGTTTCAGCTCAATAGCAAATTTATTTCCATAAGTTCTATGTGTTCGGTGCTCCCTATTTGCATTTCAGTAGTTTGTTTTGTGGTAATTTCCATTTTTAGTAGTTTGTAGTTCAATAGTTGTGTTTTTTTTTTTAACATTGTAGTGTGTTCTGTCCAGTATTTGTTTTTCGAAAGTTTATATTTAGGAGGAAATTTTAGTGATCTATTTCGGTGGTTCTTGCTTTCTGTAGCTTAAGTCTTCATTTTGTGAGTAGCTTATACTTCACTCAGTGGTTCTTCATCACTCCTAGTAGTTTTGTTTTTTGATAATTAGCATATGTTTTGTTCATTTGGTATTTTTCTTCTAGTGGAGTACTCAGTCGGTGGTTTAATTTGGTTGGATGTTTGAGTTGTCTTTAGTCGATGATTCATATAAGGATATTGTCGGCACTCCCATTCAAGCATTTGCTCTATTTCTTTAACTATTCGGTTGTTTTTATTTTGGTTCTTTGATTTTGATTTGTGTAATAATTGGATAGATTGGGATTCCATGGAATGAAATTAGTGGCTTTCTCATTTGCACATAAGGTGTGACAAAATGTCTCTTAGAACGCGAGTTTCATAATTTTGTGTTTATTGTTTGGAAACATTAGATTAGATGATGTACTTGAGGATTGTAGTTTACCTTCTAAAGCGAGGATGATCATAAATTATTCAATGCACATTGACGAATCCACATGGAAGTGATAGAAGTAGTGTCAAGGTGCATTAGAGCAAAAATTCTTAGATGTTAGCTAATGGTTTCCGTTTCTCGATTCATGTTCAACACATCACTTATTTCATTTTTCTTGCATACACTTTTGTGACCATTCACTATCTCAAGCAAAAAGAAACCCGGCATTTTTAATAATGTCCAACATCAATTCTAATTGTGAATACCATTATAGATATTTTTAGGTTATACTTTTCTTTCATCTTTGGTAAAGGATGAATTTGTAAACTAAACTAATCGTTGCTTGAGGAAATGACTTAGGGACTTCCCTCATACTATTTGACAACTCTTATACTTGGAAGTAGTTTTTAAAACACTTTTTAGAGTTAGTCATCTGCATCTTTCTTTTCTTTCTTTTTCTTTTTTGAAAAAGGCTCGGTAGTCCTGCAAATGAGGAATACTACAAATGTAAGCATGTGCAAAATTTCCTTCAAAATTTGTCCTTTGTTCTACATAAATCTCATCAAGTCTCATCTCAATGAGTATGCAACAAAGTATGATGCATAAGAAATCATGCTCTATGCTCAAGCTTGAAAATAAATTTTCACAAAATAATTCCACTCAACTACTCTACCAAGATACTTAAATTTCATAAAATACTAAAATTAGAGTGTATATCAATAATTTTTGTATCAATGCACATCACATTAATGCAAAACTTTTGTTATCTTGTGCACCCATGCTATTCCTCAACTAGTGTGATACATGGTCCTCAATGAATTGAATGAAAGAAAGCAAAATATACAGGAATAAGCAAGCAAAACAGACAATCAACATGAAATGTAAAATCAAAGCAAAATAACCAATACAAATAAAATACAAAATGCAATTAAAGAAATCCTTAAAGGGGAAAAATGTCAAAAGACTTTCCCAAGGTCTTGCACTAACAAGATCTCTTCATTAAAATCAAAGTGAGTCATGAACGGCTTGAAACGTTATTCGTTGATAGCCATTCGTTGGATTGACAGGTATACCATGCTATGAAAATGGATCTCCTTTACAATGTAATGTCCACTCCATCTTGATTTAAACTTCTCAGAAGAAAAAAAAAATGTAATCTTGAATTGTAGAGAAGCACTTTCTGATTAGGGACAAGATATTTGTCTTGGATCGTCTTGTCATGCAAGGCCTTCGTCCTCTCTTTTGTCAAGCGGGAATTGTCGTAGGTCTCCCTCTTTGCTTCATCAAACTCCAAAATCTGCAACTTCCTCAAATCTTTGGAAAAATCAAGTGAAAAGTTAATCTGCTTAATAGCCCATAAAGCACGATATTGAATCTCAACAGATAGCAAGATGATGTACCACTAGAGTTCACTTTGCAAAATTTTGACAACAATTTTCTTAGCTGCAAAATGGCCTCGAAAGGCCCCAATATGGCAGAAGTGAAAAACATAAGCAAACTCATCATCAGGAATACATCGATGCTCCAACTAATCATCAGAATACTTAAAAACATAAGGAGAATCGAAGTAATAAAATATTCACTTTACAAGAAACTTACGCTTGTCCTGAGCTGTCCAATGCTTTGTCATCTGGTCAGTGACAAGATAATTCACAATGTCCATGAACCATGGATCGCATGGCACTGCAAAAATGTGCACATCTAGAAATCACAATTCAAATGAGGAGTGGATGTAGATACATCAAGTAGCTGCAGTCGTAATAGGTGATCAGTTACCACGTTCTCAAGTAATGGCTTCAACTCTAGTGTTGGGACTTTTATTACGATGACTTCATCACTTCTGGCAAATCAAGAGTTTCAAAGATTGACCTACGCCTACTGCTCATGTAACTCGCATTTGGCGACTGAAGGGACCCATATGTCTCTATCAATTGTCCCTCTAAATCTGCCAACTCTAATGACGAAGGAGTTGTCTCAACAAGAGTCTCAGACTACTTGGAAAAGTCATCCTCAAATGCACTCTTGGAATCAAATACTGATAACAGCTCCAAAGCGTCAAAATCATATACCATGTCAAATGCATGCACATCTGAATCATCGCATCCACTCAGCATCTTGCAAGCGTTAAACACCTTCTTCTTAATTGTCATGTTCCCGAATGTGAGTTTCAGTACTTATGCAATCAATCAATGCATTGTAGGTAGTAAGGAATGAACATCCAAGGATAATAGGTGCATGATAAATAGTGGAGACTGACTGCTACATATCCAGAATTACAAAATCTACCGGATAGTAAAATTTATCAATCAGAACCAGCACATCCTCAACAATTCCCATTGGCACCTTAATTGATCTGTTAATCAACTGTAACATATTGGAAGTCTTTTCTAGCTCACCTTATCTCAACTGCTCATATATTAAGAATGGTAGCAAGTTCACACTGCTCTCCAAATTAAGTAGTACTCTTTCAATACGTGACTCACCAATCATAATGAAAATGTTGGGAGAGCCAAGATCTCCGAATTTCTGAGGAGTCTCACTCAGTATCAAAGCACTCACTTGCTTTGTTAGGAAAGCTTTTTTCTTTGCATTCAACTTCCTCTTTACTGTAAACATGTTCTTTAAAGATTTTGCATACTTAAGGACTTGTTGTATGGCATCCAAGAGCGAAATATTAATGTTCACTTGCTTAAATATTTCCTGAATCTCAATATGATACTTGTTCTTTTGGCCAAGTGCCAATCTTTGAGGATAGGACCACAGGTTGGTACCCTTTACTAGTTTCAACCTCTTCACTCACATGTTTATTTGATTTTATTTTCACTTGCTCAATTTTTTTTTTTTTTGCTTCATTAGTTTCTAACACATTTTAGGTCTAGGAGCAACTACTTGTCTATCCTTGGTCATCTCAACTCAGGTACTTCCTTTCCACTTTCCAAAGAGATAACAGCCTTTGTTATCTCAATAACCTCTCCCGAGACATTATGCACTTATTGTTATTGTTGTCGTTATCCTTGAGGATTTGACTGAGGTTGTGGTGGGAGTTTTTCCTTCTCTAAAGTGATTAACGCAGTGCTCATCTTGTTAATAGTGCCCCGCAACTCAGTTATGGCCTGAGTGTTTTGATTATTTGTGGTGGCTTGAATTTGCATGAATTGCTGAAGTATGTTGGTCATTTGTGTCACACTATGATATAGATATTACTTCAGTGGAACAAATGGTTAAGGCTGAGAACTCTGTACAGCTACATGAGACTGAAATCTTAGAGATGCTGCTAGAAAATAACTCTAAGAAATCTGATACTGTTGATACTGATGATGAGGAGTAGCTTGATGAAATGGCTGTTGAAAGGGTGGCAGAGACCCATTAGGCTGATCATTCCTCTTTGACAAGTTAAGTGATTCCTCCATCCCGGATTATATTTGTTGGAGAAAGGCTGTTTTTGTGCTCTGTTAACCTAGGTTTCTGATTGCATCTGGTCAGGCCCACTCTCTTGAAATACTGGCATAATCAGGCAATTTTGGGTCTTGCGATTTGAATCAACATATAAAGCATGCCTATACTGCTTTCACTTTTTTCATTTCCATGAGCTTCAGTTTTCTAGTTAATGCAGCTATTTGAACTTGGATATCAGTGTCCTCAATAACCTTATATCAGCTCCCACTAGAGATAGCCCTTAGTGATTATACTGTCGTCGACACTCGATCAGTTCGAGTGTTTCATTGCTATGCACTCTCAGCATTATAGTAAAAGATGACAAAGTTTTATCAAGTTCCTTGCTAAAAAAATTTCCATTGCACATAGTTTGAAAAAAATGCTTGCAACCTAGAGTAGACCTGTATAGAAACAATTCACCATCCTCTAAGATTCAAAACTGTGATGTGAACAAATATTCATCAAATTTTTAAATCTTTCCCAGTTGGCCTAGAAAGTCTCATCAAGTTTCTGATTAAACTGGTCGATTTGCTCTAGTAAGTATTGAGTTCTTTGAGATGAAGTTTCTTTGTTTGTAAGAACTCACGCTACATATCAGACCAACTAGAGATATAATTAGGCCTCAAAGAACTAAACTAAAATTTTGCTTTATCCTTTAAAGAGAAAGGAAATAAACAAAGTCTCGTAAATTCATCAGTAATAGCCCTAGTAATAAAAGTAGTACAAGTTAGCTCAAAGTCTTTCTAATACTAGTAAGAACTCTTAGAATCCATCGCGTGAAACTGAAGTATCACTAGCATCATGCCATGCTTAAAAGAAAAATTAAGTGCATCATCAAGTAAAACAATGTATGATGGTGTAGCAGTGAGAGTGAGCTGCAAATAATCCTTAAGAGTGTGTGGTGTAGGTGCAACCATGATTCGTTTAATTTGAATATCCTCAGTTTTAGAAAAAAATAAAAGAAATATATATCTTTAAGTTTTGTATACTAATCTCAGTACTTGAAGCAAGTCTAAGCAACCAATTTGAACTGTCTCTCATTTAAGGCATAAAACATTAGTTGAAGTAGTAGAAGTAAGATTCAAGCAACTGAATAGTAAGTGACAAGTGAAACTTACAATCAAAAATAAAGATAGTAAGAAAAAAAAAAGAAATGAGTCAAAAACTTGACTCATTCAAAAATGATAGTACAAAGGCTATCCTAAATGTAAGAGTATGTCATGTAATAATTAGGAATAAAATTTTTAAATTTTCTCTTTAGGAAAAGTCACTTAAATTAAACTCATATAAAATGAGAAAATATTTACAAAAATAAAATATTTTTGAATTTTTGAAAAAGGCATTGGTCATGGACCAAATTCATGTTTTTGGATTTTTTGAGTATCAGAATAAAAAGTAAAAAATTAAAATGCAAGACAATAAATTAATAACTAAACTAGACTCGCTAAATTAATTAACCTAGAAATAACTCACTAAACTAATTTAATTGAGTTGGGTTTGATAGTTTTGGTTTGCTTTTTTTTTTTCAATTTGTGATATTTCTCATGTGCATTAGGTCAAAACAGAGCCTTTCTTTTCCATCTATAGGCCTCACATCTGCTTGTGATTTTCTCTATGTGTGATTTTTACATGTGCAAGAATTTTAATAGTTGTGCTTTTGATTTACTAACCAAGTTATTTTGCCTTAATAGGTATGAATCTTTACCATTTGCAGTCTTTTCTCTTTTAGAAGATCAATCCATTTTCTCATAATTCAAGGGGCTTGTACCAGAAGAACCCAGATGATAGAGTTCTTATGTCAACTGAAAGAAGCATGAAGTGGTATGAACACCATGAACGTTTTATTAGCCTATCTCAAGAGAGCCCAGTAGAAGAATATCCATTGGTCGCAACAATTTTATTGCAGCTTCATCTTCTAGTAAATTCTATACCATTCACTTTTGTTTTCAGAGTTTTGTGATTTCCGAGAATTCAAAAGAGAATCTCTCCACCTTTTATTCCTCCATCTTATGAGAATCCAAATTGTCATTTATGTGTTCTGGGTGTTGGTTGAAAGTTCATGTTTTGATTTTTTAGTTGCTTTTTAACTCACACTCTCAGGATTTTGTTGTTTTGGTAAAATCTATGATTGGTTTTTATTCGTTTTTTCTATTAATTCTATGCATCCATACATGTTTTGTCTTTAATCTAAACTTGTACAAATATTTTTTGGTTCATTTTAGTTAGCTTGGTGCTTATGACAAGTGATCCAACCAACAATGGTACCTATAGAAAGCCTTTGAAGAAGCCTTCCCTATTTCACAAATTTAATGTTTCATGCCACATTGAAGATGTTAGCATGTGTATATCTAGTACTACTTGGGTTGCGAAGAGTTTTTGTGTATATCCAAATCTCAAGTGTAGCAATGATGAGTCATGTTCATGTACTACCATAATCAATAAACCAAAAGGGCAAACATTCTGTTCTAAAAAGAGCATCAAAGCTGCAACACATAGTCCTCATGAGAAAAAGTTCGACCCGACCCATACCGTTTGTGTTGGATTGGGTTTGCATGCTGCAGTTGCTGGATCGGGTCGAGTTGCAGCCCTAGTGAATAGTGGTGAGATAGTTTAAATTAGATATTCATTAAATGTTGGAAAAATAGAGAGAAAGTTGAATAAAAAATAATCTAAAATCAAAATATTATTAGAATTTAACTTTTTAATATCATATTTATCTTATAATTTAAAATAGTTGAATTATTTATTGTGTCTTGTTTGAAAGTTTGGATATTGTAATGAGATTAGGTTGAAAAAATTGTAATAATTAGTATGAAAGTATTTGAGTAATATTTATAAATTATTACTTTGAGAGTTTGGATATCGTAATTAGTTTTAAAATGTTTGTGTTTGAAAATTACTTTTAAGCAACCCTTTACATGATAATATGACAAATATTGTGTCTAAAGATGACGGAAGTATTTGTAACAAAACTCAACTCGTGGTAGAAAGAGATGTCTTTAGCTTTAATGCTTCCTCAAATAATATATGATTTGTATATTCTAATATACGTATTACCCATTATGGATTAATCAGATATTAGTTTCAAAATAAAAAATTTAATCATCGATGATATAATATAATGTTAGTAAGAAGTGAGACTAATATATTTTGTATAACATAGAATCGTGCGACAGCCACCAATGGTTTAGTCATCATGAGTATTGTGACACCCACTAAGAGTGTAGCCAGTGGTGGAATCAGGAATTAGTTTTAAAGGGGGCCAAGCAAAGCTAAAAATATAACATGATGCTTTTTGTTTTATTTCTATACAATCTTGTTGCGATATAGAATAATGATAATAAGATTTAAAATAGAAATATGTTTAATATAGTCCATATATTAAAAAACTATATCATGTGTCACAAATAATGTGTCAACAATATAAAGACACTCATACCAAAATTATTGTCAATAAAATAATTACAAATATTTTGTTCTTTGAAAAAAAAATCATCAATTATTGAATTCAAATCAAATTTTTTTACTATTTTCAATATAAACAACTAAATTATTTGCTAAAAACTCATCTTCAATTTTGTTACGAAATCTTGGGTTAACAATTTTCATAGATGAAAATGTTCATTTACTAATCTTTTTAAATATTGAAAGAGCCAAAACAAGATCAATAATTTATCAATAAGGTAGTATGTCTTTAACTTCTTTGTCTCTACCAATCTTCAACATAAATCTGCAATAGATGATAAATTCTGAAACTTTAGATTAGTAAGCACATCAACTTCAAAATGCTTTAATTGAAACCTTACATTTAATTTTTTCTTTCTCAAGAAAAATCAATAGCATAATACTTTTCTACAAGGCAACAAATGTCATCAATATTAAAGCATTTATAAGCATCATTTGAATCCAAAACTGAATTAAGGATTAAAAATTTTGTCACTCCTTTACCAAACCTACTAAAAGTTTCTAGTAATATGAAATATTTCAAAATGATAATTATACTTTATTGTAATATGATCTCGATGATGATGACCACAACCTTGTACATAACAAATGCTCAATTATAGAATGTTAATATCAAATTTCTTGGAGAGAGAGAGACAACATTCTTAACAAAAATTTTCCAACCTTCATTTTTTAACTTTGGATGAGTCCTTTTATAGTAGAAACCATATTCATGGCATTCAACATGTCTTGAGATTTTTGCTCTAAAACTTGACAAAGAATATTAGTAATACCTATGATTTTCTTCATTGAATGTAAAATAAATATAAATTGGAATGATGTACTCATTTTATGAGCAACAGTCCCATCCTCGCTTGAGAGTAAGTGGATTCTTATTTTGTTATGTTTTCAAGCAATAAGCAAGTACTCCAAACGTTTTTAATAGATTGCAAATATAATAAAAATAAAAAAAACCAATGATAATCACTAGCTTGTTTGATAATGCCAATTTGGTTAGTTTTTTTTCCACTTTCAAAGTTCATCAAATAGCTATCTTATATGCAATTGTGTTGCCTGTAGTTCATCATGACGTTTACATGAAGCGTCCACCATATTGATAATGAAATTCAAATTTGAGAAAAACTCATGAACATAAATTAACTCTTTAGATGCAACAACTAATGCTCACTGTAATTAGTGAGCAAAACAATGAACATAATATGTATATAGCCAATTTTTAAGAAATAATGCTTGCAGTACTTTCCATTCACCATGCATATTAAAAGCATTATCATATTCTTGACCATAAATATTTTGAATATCAAGACAATAATAAGAAAAAATTGTATATATTTCATTTTTTAGAGTCAATGCCAATATATTTTTAACACGTTTATGATCAAAAAACTGTTGTTATATAAAATCATCGTCATCAACAAACCTCAAGATTATAGTTATTTGTTCCCCCTTACACTAATAATGCGCCTCATCAACAATACTGCAAAATTTAGAATTTTCAATATCTTCATAAATTTTATTCGGTATTTTCTTTGCAAAAATTTCTAAAATCTCTTTTTCAATTTGGGCGTGAAGTATACTTTGAAAATATAGGAGCATCTTACAAAACAAGTTTTCCATCTTGTCATTATACAAAGTCAAAAGTTTAAGCATCTCAAGGAAATTATCTCGATTTTTCGACTTAGAGTCTCATCATGACTTCTAAAGGCGCATCCTTAAAATGCAAGCCATCAAATAACATGAATATATGTTTTTACTCAGTGTCGATTACTGAGAATTTGCTCAAAACTTAATACATTCATTATTTTATCAATATGTTATGATTGCTTTAATAATCTCTCACAACATTTCAAAGCATTATTATGATAAGAGTAAGGATCTACCCCAATATGATTAAAAAAGATACAATATTTATCATTATTAATCTTCTTCTAACTTTTAAATCATGTGACAATAAAAAGATAACAAGGTAAATAATATGCAACATTCTTTGATGGAGATACTTTATCTAAGAGTCAAATTGTACAAATCAAGAAACTTAAAAGTGATGGGACTTTTCAGAACCAAAAAATGAATATTTTTAAAGACATATATGATATGAACACATTTTGAAGTAAACTCTTCTCATTTCATTATGTTGATTGATTGGATAGTTCTACATAAGAGGATGTAATCCTGGATCTCATTGTAGAAAAGATAGATTAACCTCTTTTATTGAAAACTAATCAAACTGTTGATATGAAAAATCAAGAACACACATAAGCAATTGCTAGCAGCTCAACAAGGAAAGAGGAAGAATGTTCTAGAGAAAAATAGGAAATAACATTCTTGTATAATCTTTTGTCTTCTTGTACAGCTATTATTTTTCTTTGTAAATTGCTTCATTTCCTGTCAAGGTCGTTAACCATGTAGTACATATAGAATCTTTTAGCTAGCTGTCATTCTTTTGTAAGCTTATATAAACAATATCTGAAATTGACATTTGATCAAGTAATAGAGAGGCAACTTTCCTCCATACATTTTTCCATCGCCTAGCAGAGACTCTACTCCCACGTTTCCCTTTTGTTTGCATTTCAACCAATAGCCAGGTCATGGAAGATCCCTATTTAGGCAATCAAAATCAGAACCAAAAGCCAAACCACAATCACAACCACAACTTAAATATTCATGGTCCTACCCATCCAAGCAACCCATATTTCATTAGAAGCAATGATGGCACTAGCTCCATGCTTGTCACGTATAGATTGGATGCCAGTAACTATTATTCTTGGGCTAGATCAATGAAAATGGCACTATGCATAAAAAAACAAACTTGGCTTCATAGATGGAAGCCTATGTGAACCAATAGACCCAAATGATCCCCTTACGGAGCACTGGTTACGTTGCAATGATATTGTGATTATCTAGATGCAGAACACTATGGCTGTAGATATCAGGTTCAGTATTGTATATGCTGAGACACCATATCAACTTTGGCTTGGGCTTGAACAAAGATTTGCTCAGCAAAACACACCTCAGATTTTTTAGATTAAATAAGTTATTACCATGCTAATCCAAAACCAGGATTCTGTAAGCATCTATTTCTCCAAACTCAAAACCCTTTTAAATGAACTTTTAAACTATGAAGCTCTACCTAATTCTAGTTGTGGAGATTTGAAAATTGTTGTTCAAAACCAACAAAGGAACTGGGTCATGAAATTCCAAATGGCCTAAATGATTCTTACAAAGGAATCAAAGCTCAGATCATTTTAATAAAGCTCTTTCCTAGTCTTAATGAAGTTTACTTTATAATACAAAAGAATAAAAGGGGAGGGCAATATCCAGAGAAGGGTCAGTTCATGATTATATGGCCTTATTCACTAATGGTAGTTACAAAGAATGGAGTAAAAACAACCCTGGACAAAGGAGGATAGATATTATTGCACCTTTTGCAAGATTCCAGGGCACTCATTTGAGAGATCTTTCAAAACTAACCTAAGCAAACAAGTTTGTTGTCATTATCGGATTCCAGGTCACAGTGTAGATAAATGTTTCAAAGTCTATGGATATCCACCAAATCACAAGTCTGATGAGAAGAACAGATTTGTTGTCAACCAATTCATTGCATTTGCTCCTACACAGGAAATAGTGAATGACAAGTCTCAAGTGTCCTTAAGCCAAGAACAGCACTCACAGCTCCTATCTTGCTCAAACCAGGAACAAATCCTTCATTTTTGAGTCCCTCGATTAACAATGTTCAGAGTATTATGGCTTCTACTTCCTTAGATGGAAATACCCATCAAGTTTCTTGTATATCAACATGTTTATCTACTTGCTTCAAATGTTTAAATGTCTTAAATATACCTTGGATAAATGATACAAGGGCAATAGATCACATGATCTGTTCTGCCTCAATGTTTTCTACTTTTCAAACCAAAGCATCCTATTATGTTGTGTTGCCTAATGGTGATGTAGCATATTACCTAAATAGATCACAGACTCCTTAGATCTTCATGATATTCTCTTTGTTCCCAATATTTCTTTTAATTTCATATCTACCAAAAAGCTTACTCAAACTCTCCACTATTGCCTAATTTCTTCTCTCATTTTTGCTATATTCAAGACCTTTAGTTTGGAAAATGATTGGCATAGATGAGGTTAGGCAAGGGCTGTGTCATATGTTGCAAGAAGAGGTCTCTTCTTCAGCCCTGTCAGATGCGTTGATCAAATTAAGGCCTTGTTTGTTTTTGTAGGTAAGATGAGATAAAATGAGATAAAAGTTATAAAAAAAATATTATTGTAATATATCTTTTTAATATTAGTTTTTATTTTGGAATTTTGAAAAGTTGTTTTGAAATTTGAAAATGTTGAATTGTTTATTTTATTTTGTATAGAAATTTAAAAAAGTGTAATGATGAGTTTGAGATGAGATGAGATGGTTTGGGAAAACAAACCAGGCCAATCTCCATTCCCAAATTCATGTTTCTACATCAGTCATCAAAGAAGATCAAAACTTCGACATTTGACATTATAGTTCAGGGCATTCTTCTTACTCTGTTTTAAACTTAGATGATGATGTTCAATTTTCAAAATCTTCTAGTGATAAGTTTTGTTCCATATGTCCTCTAGCTAAGCTTCACAAGTTACCTTTCCCTCTAAGTCCTCACAAAACAGAAAAATGTTTCTAGTTAATATATTGTGACATTTGGGGTCTTTGCCATGAAATCAGAAGTGATGGTTCTGGATATTTTTTTACTAATGTGGATGACTTTAGTAGATGCACTTGGACTTACATGCTAAAATCTAAACCTAACACCACTACTAATATTCAAAATTTATGTGCAATGGTAGAAACCTAATTTGAAACCAAAGTTCAGGTTATTCAAAGTGATAATGGTGAAACTCAATATGAGAGAATTTCTATCTTAAAAAGAGCATCATACACCAAACCACTTGTGTTGAGATATCCTAACAATATGTTGTGGTTGAAAGGAAACATTAGCATATTCTAAACATTGCTAGAGTTTTGAAATCCCAAAGTGCCATCCTTCTAAAATTCTGGAGTCATTGTGTTTTAACTATTGTTTACCTTATAAACATAACTCCTTCACCCATATTGAAAGACAAAACCCCTTATCAAATTTTATTCAAGAAGAAACCTAACTACAGTCACTTTAAAGTGTTTGGTTGTTTAGCCTCTGTCACAACCATTGTTAATGAAAGGCATAAGTTTGATCTTAAAGCAAAAAAATGCATGCTTATAAGGTATCCCTTTGGAACCAAAGGAACTAAAAAGATTTTTGTCTCTAGGAATGTTGTTCTTTACGAAAATATATTTTCCTACAAAGAAACTCTCACTAATGTTCAAACTCAATCAGACCAAACCACTATGAGTTTCACTCAAATCCCCACTGATTTCACGTATTTTGTTCCACAAGGAGTAGAGGCAAATACTCAAATTGAGATTTTTGAGGAAGAAGTTTCAGAATCCTCTGATCAAGGTGATCTTGATAATGACCTCCAAATTCCTCCTATTCATGATTCTTCACCAAATATTACCTCTGTTACACACTTACCTCACAGATCCATGAGAACTCGAAGGGTACCTTCTCACTTGCAAGACTTTATATGTCAACAGGCCACCTTATTTCGCCCATCTCAAGCTTTGGACAAACAAAAGGGCCGGAATTTCTTAGGTGATCCCTTTCCTCTTAGTAATAGCATTTCCTATGAAAAACTATCCAATTCACAAATCTTTTGTTATTTCCATTACCTCCCAATCTGAGCCTAAAAATTACCAAGAAGCTAAGGATTACCCTGAGTGGTGCAAAGCCATGAGAATGAGATTGAGACTCTTGAACTCAATGACACTTGGGTTTTTAGTTTATCTGCCTTCTAACAATGAAGCAATTGGGTGTAAGTGGGTGTATAAGGTTAAATTCAATACTGATGGGAGTGTGGAGAGATTGAAGGCAAGGGTGGTGGTAAAGGAATACAGCCAACAAGAAGGTCTCAATTATCATGAGACCTTCTCACTAGTGGGTAAACTAGTTACGGTCAAAACCTTGTTAGCTATAGCAGCAATAAAAGGATGTAATCTTTTCCAATTTGATGTAAATAATGCATTTTTGCATAGTGAGTTAGACGAGAAAGTGTATCTGGAACTCTTTTTTGGGTATTCTAGTGGTGATAGCAAGAGATTATGAAAATATAAGAAAAGTCTATAGGTTAAAACAAGCATCACAACAGTGGTACTCTAAACTATCAAAGTTCATTGTTGAACAAGGGTGCACTCAATCTAAAGCTAACTACACTTTGTTCACCAAGAAGACATTCACAGCTATTTTAGTGTATATAAATGATATTATTATGACTGGAGATTGCATTGATTTCATCACCTATCTCAAAGCATCACTTCATGAGAAGTTTAGAAATAAGGACTTAGGATGGTTGAAGTACTTTCTTAGGATTGAGGTGGCTAGGTCTGAGCATGGCATACATATACGCCAAAGGAAATATGCTCTACACATACTAAGGGGTCCGGGAATTAGTGATTCTGCACTAGCTAAGATCCATATAGATCAAAACTTGAAGTTAAGTAAAGAGGAAGGAGAATTACTTCCAAATCCATCAATTTACAGAAGGTTCGTTGGTCACTTTTTATATTTAACTATAACAAAGACCAGATATTTCATATCCTGTCCATATATTAAGCCAATTCATGGGTAGTCCTCGAGTTTTACATTTACATGTAGCACATAAAATTTTGAGATACATAAAATCAGCTCCAGGCAAAGGGTTGTACTATCCCATAAATTCAGAGCTACAGCTACATGGATATGTGAATCAAATTAGGGAGCTTGTCCTGATACCAAAAAATATGTGATAGGGTATTGTGTTTTGATTGGAGAGTCATTGGTGTCTTGGTAGTCTAAGAAACTACAAGTGGTTTTTAGATCCTCTTCAGAAGCAGGATATAGGGCTATGGCAAATCTATATTGTGAACTAACTTGGCTTAGATACCTATTCTAAGACTTGGAGGTAACACATCCTCTAGCTACCAATTTATATTGTGATAATAAGTCTGTTGTGCATATAGCTACAAATCCCATCTTTTATAAAATGACCAGCACATAGAATTTGATTGCCATTTAATGCGTGACAAAATACAAGATGGAAGCGTTGTCACTAAACATGTCTTGAGCAAATCACAGATTGCAAACATGCTTACTAAGGCTTTGGATTCTCAAAGCTTCTACTCATGTATGCTCAAAATGGGAGTAGTAGATATCTACTCTAATCAAGCTGCTGATATGGAAAGTCAAGATCACACATCAGCAATTGCTAGTAGCTCAACAAGGAAAAAGGATGTTCTAGAGAAAAATAGGAAATAATATTCTTGTATAATCTTTTACTTCATGTACAACTATTTTTTTCCTTCGTAAATTGTTTCCTTTCATGTCAAGGTTGTTAAATATGCAATTCATATGGAATCTTTTAGCTATCTATCATTCTTTTGTAAGCTTATATAAGCAATATCTATAATTGACTTTTGATCAAGTAATAGAAAGACAACTTTCCTCCATACCTTTTTTCATCGCCTAGCAGAGATTGCTCCCATTTTTCCCTTTTGTTTGCATTTTATTCATCTTTGGAATCATGTGTTGAAAATATAAATTGAATCTCTTTAGACTCCATAATTGGAGAGTTAAGATCATGATTTCCTCAACCTCAAGTAAAATCAATAATAAGTTGAGTTATCTCTTGTAGGGTTAAATTTTCTCCATAAACAACCAACACATATTCATCGAGTTGATAATATTACTTGAAAATAATATATTTAATTAAAGCAATAGATCGATTTGGAATCCTCTTAATCTTTAGGTGATTAACTCTAACCCAAGTCTCACTTATTTAGAGCACCTACTTTTTTTTTACTTGAGTTGCCAGTTTTCATATGTTAAATTAAGCTATGCAATTTTATGATTTCAAACCATAAGTGGAGTTCTAGAATGAAGGAAAAATGGAAAAAGTATTTTATTTTATTTTTGTAATTTGGAGGTTATCTTACAAAGTAGGGACTCCTTCTAATAGTTGGAATTCAAACCAAAATTCAAACTCAACATTAGAGTTTGAATGGATCTATTAGCTGAGTTTAGAAGTGGAACGAAAAATAAACAACCAAAACGGAAGTCTAGAGGTTTTAGAAAAAATGAGATATTTCTTGTGTATGTAGTTTTCAGAATTTTAATGATTAGAAATAAAGCTGAGACATGAGATGTCGTTACGTATTACAAATCACGTAAAAGTGAGCACTGCTAGCATTACTATTATCTAATTCCTCAAAAGGAATGCCATTTTTTTTCTTTTTGAATGAAAAGATAAACTTCATTGAAAATAAGAGAGATTATAACTAGAATTGATCCAGTCAAACCTATCGAGAAACACAAGGAGGGACAGATCCTATCCGCATCTCTCCATCATCAATGTTCCATGCATACTTAGCTAAGTAATGAGCCACTTGGTTACCACTTCTCAAGCTAAGTAGTGAGCCACTTGAACTTGATACTTGATAGACCTCGAACGCATGCAACATGCTCTTAATCTCCTGAAACAGATTTCTTTGAAGTAAAAGGGGTTTTCTTATGCTTTATGGCATCTACCATAAGTAAATTATCACTCTCTAACACCAGCTTTGAAATGCCTAGATGAGCACAGAATTGAAGGCCATGAACCATTGCCAAAATTCCATACAATTTATCATGACAGAAAACGTGTATAACATCCAATTTATCATGTTCAGTGGCCCATTTGTCCTATACAAGAGCCTTAGGCTATAACAAAGAATCTGTCAATTAAATCCTTATCTCCTCTAGGCAATAAAATTTGAACAACATGTTTCATTGATCTAATTTCAGAGAAACCTAACCTCAATCCAGCCATACTACTTACCCATGCAACTTGTACATCAAAGCAATGCAGAATAGCATGAGCAGCAGGGGTGGAACTACGTTTATACTCCCCTATTGTTTTTCTTTTTTGAAAAATGAGGTTAGTATATAGATTAATATCTTTTTTCTTATACCTACAAAATTTTTACCTTATTTAGCCCCCTAATACTGAAATTACCCCTATGAGTACAATTGCTCTGTTGTAGATTATAAAAAATACCTCAAAAATGTGTAGAGTACAAACTTATGGGTTTTATGTATGCTACTGTAGCTTTCCTTGTGTAGTGCAGTGTAGTGCCCCTGCTATGGACCGGTCCTCTGGTAATGCTAAGCAAGTCTATCCCTTGGAACCTTCGAAAATCTGACTACCCACACATGCAATACAAACTTATGGGTACTATGTATGCTATTGTGAGCTCGAGACCATACGCTATCACTATCAACCGATTTCTTCTTCCTTCGATAGAAAAAACAAGTCACTTCCCAAAGAAATAAGTCACTTCCAAACGGACCAAAAGAAACAGATCACTTCCAATTTTCCAAACGTTGCTGAGCTAAGTGGCTTTCTTGAATCTCTATTCTCAACTTTTCATCACTTTCAAAAGAAACTAATCACTTCCAATTTTCAAACGAAACCCCCTATCAAGAAAATTCCAAACGAAATCCCCCTATCAAGAAACAAATCACTTCCAATTAAGATTGGGCTTTATTATTGGCTTGGATCGCCTATTCGCCTTATTGGTTTACTGTTTATAATTAATTAAATTTTATGATCAGATTTTCAAACTATACAAATGAGTAAGAAACTTATTATAGCTCTATCCGCAGGGTTTGAGGGCACTGAACTTATTCGTCAGCTCAGGGCTAGGTTTGAATCACCTTCCCTACTCCTCCAAGGCTTATAGGCTTACTTACTATTGGCTTAAAAGACAACCTTCCCCGTGGGAGAAAGAACCTGGCTTACTTTATTGAACTTTCCTGACCCTTTCTTAATATAGAATATCCCTTTGGACTGAATGAGTCACTAGCTTACTTGATTAATTGCTTAGCTAGCTTTCTTCTCCTAGCACCAGAGGCACTCCTAAAAGGCATGGGCAAAGGGGAATGACTGACTATAACGCCAGCACTTTCATTAGAATTTCCTTTACCCTTACTTATATCCCAATCTCATAGTACTTTCTTCAATGAACTGACTATAAGATAAGGGCTGCATTGAAAAAGGAGGAAGAAAGATTATTCAATCGACCTGGAAAGAAAATCCTGGTCCTTTCGAACCTGAACTAACGTCCCACCCTCTCCAACTCGGTAGAGCTCCTGTAGCCTTCCCCCTATTCAGTCTCAGTCCTAAAGCCCTCTCTTCTCTTGGGGCACTAAAGAAGCGCATCTCGCACCTCAGCAAATCAAAGGGACTGCTGTCTGCAAACCCGTGGCATTTTCCTCCCCTTTCCTTCTGGGGGCACTTCCTTATTCCCTTCATCTACTTCTATTTATGCTTTGCTTCCCTTCTTCCTTGGAGTTGGTGGAGTCAGTCATAAGCACTCTTTCTTCTATTCTAGACTTACCAATCTTGGCTAGCTTCTTCTCTGGCGCTAAGCCCTTGATCTGACTACTCTACACCTTTGGCTAATAGAATCAATCATTCTTCACCCTGCTAATCTTCTTCTTTAAGACAGATCGCTTACCTCAGTCAGCAGCCAGCCCAGTCGAAGTGACCTCTGAGTACATATACTATACTCATACCCATCTTACGAGACGGATGTCTTCATCCTATTTTGTTTACTTTCACGCCGAACGATAACATTAAAAATTTAAAGAAAATAATAATCTTAAATTATAAAATTAATTGAGAATATTCGTTAATTGACAAACTATACATAAAAATCTTTTCAGTTTCTTATCATTACTTAAATTATAAAAAATATGAGCAAGCCAGCATACTTTGTCGATCCACAATCGCCTCCTTAAACACTAAATTCTGGTTCCATCCCTGATGAACAGCATCTTTAACAGAGGAGTTACAGAAATCCTAGCCTACAGATTCTAAAACTTTTCTCTTAAATAGGTTTTGTTTGTAGGTAAGCCTTCCCTACAAGCCCTCCAAGCAAAAACTCTAACCTTATTTGAAACCCTCATTTTCCAGAGAACCTTCCACACATGTCTATCCTCTCTCATAGTGGAACATTCTGTAGTATCTTGTGAGTGTAAGGTTTGAAAAACTAATAAGCACTTTTTACACTATAGAATCCATTTTTTTCAACCCTCCAAACCAACACATCAAAATACTGGCCTGGACTCAGTAGAATACTTAAGATTGCAGAAGCTATCTTTGGATTGAAGAGTTCTCTAACTCTTGAAACATTCCACCATCTAGAATCATTATTAATAAGTGAATGAACCTTTGATGATAGATCCCTGCCCATGCAATTAGGCATTTCTAGTTTCAATGCTTGAAAACCATGAACCCATATGTCCTCTTATATTCTTACATTAGATCCATCTCCAACCCTCCATTGGCAGACTTTCATTAACTAATTCTTTGCTTCCCAAACCTCTTTCCATACATAAGAAAAGTTATGACCCACTTTGGATTAAAAAATAGAGTAGTGAGGGAAATACCTGGCCTTAAAAATCTTGTGAAGGAGAGTGTCTTCCAGTGTAGAATTCTCCAAGTCTGTTTGGCAAGTAAGGCCATGTTAAAAACTCTTAAATCACGAAATCCCACAACCCTTCTAAATTTGGACTCACATATTTTGTCCCATGAAATCCAATGAATTCTCCTTTCCTCTAACCTCTAACCCCATAAAAAAGAGCCATCATCCTTTCTAATTCCTAATATAAGATGTGGGAAGCTTAAAGCAAGTCATTGCAAAAGCTGAAATTGAAAGAGCTACAACTTTTATTAATATTTCTTTGCCTCCTTAAGACAAAATCTTTTCCTTCTAGCATTGTAATTTCCTCTAAACTCCACTTTTAATCTCAGTAAAAGCTTTAGGCATAAACCTAAATATTTTTCCATATTGTTGGATTTAACTAAACCCCCCCCCCCCAAAAAAAAATTTCCATGATTTGCTGCTTCCTAGGTCCTTTAACATTAGAACTAAATATCATTATTGTTTTTTGTTTGTTGGTTTTCTGACCCGATGCTAATTCATATCTCTTTAAAAGCAACTGAATATTACTGGAAGAAACAATATTAGCATTGTAAAAAACCCTAGTATCATTAGCAAACAATATATGATTCAGTTTTGGTGCCCCCTACAGATTTGAATTCTAGCAACAGACCTATCCAACTTAGCAGCTCTTAACAAATTTATTAGACCCTTTGTACACAAAAGGAACAACACTATCCCCTTACCTTATACCTCGAGTAGGATGTATAGGGGCAGTAAGACTACCATTCACCATCACAGAAAATGTCATATAAATTAAACATGTCATGATTAAGCTGACTAGTTCGGAAGGAAACCCCAATTTCAGCATAGCACTTTCCAGGAAATCCCATTCCACCCTATTATAGATTTTTGACATATCAAATTTCAATTACATGAAACCCTAAACCCTTTTTACCATGCCTTTTCTATTTTAAAAAGTGGATAATTTCATAAGCCACTAATATGTTATCTGGAATAAGCCTTTTAGGTATAAATGCACTCTAAGTATCGGAGACTATGAAGGGCAAAATCCTCTTAAGACTATTAGTGATAACTTTTGAAATAAGCTTATAGACTAAATTACAAAAGCTAGTTGGCTTGAAATCAGCTACCATGGTGGGGTTGCTTTTCTTTGGAATCGAAATTAAAAAGGTATGATTGAGTTCCTTAGGAAATTGACTTGTATTGAGAGTCTCACGCACTATAGTAGTAATCTGACCTCCAATAACATGCCAATATTTTTGAAAAAATATTGGGGACATGCCATCTAGTACCGAGGGCTTGTGTGGATTCATTTGCCTTAAAGCTGCAAAGACTTCTTTAGCTGTGTATACCTTCTTGAGATTATCCTGGATTGCACTAGTAACCCTTGGTTCTACCCCTTCCAAAATATTCATTGCACACTTCTCAATAGAAGTAGTAAAGAGAGAATCAAAATAATCATGTATGAGCTGATCTCTTTGAGTCCCTTCTTTCCAAATACCATCAGAATTTTGTAGGTTGGGTATAAAGTTCTTCTTCTTTCTTAAGCTTTTGAGTGAAAATATCTGGTATTCTGATCCTCACAATGCAACCTTAAAATTTTTTACCGTTGTTTCCACATGAGTTCCTCCCTTTCCAACCATAATCGGACATCATCTTGCACCTTATTATGCTCATCAAGTCTACCACAAGTGGGGTCCTCACTTTGTATTAGCTTTAATTTCTCTTTGGCGGCATTTAAATGTTTATGAACCTTCCCAAAAGTCCTTTGATTCCAGGATGTGAGTTGGTTACCAGAGTTACTAATCTTAAACATAGTATCAACTATTGTAATTAAACCATAACTATTCTACCAAATATCCTTGATAATCTGTTCACAATCTGGATTGCCTATCCACATGGCCTCAAATTTAAACCCCTTCTTCCCTCTTTAGTGAGAAATAATACCATTGGTATCCAAACACACTAGTACATGGTCTGAATATTAGACGGTCCAATGTATTATTATCTTGGCATCAAGAAATAAATCCACACATGTACAATTAGCCAAATTCTATCTAGTCTCTCACAAATTCGATTTCCATCCTCTCTTCTATTGCACAAAGTATATTGAGAACTAGTATATTCCAAGTCTAATAGATTACAATCATTAATGACAGACCTAAAGATCTCCAATTGATTATGACGTCTCATCCTACCGCCCTATTTCTTATTATGGTCTAAGATTTCATTGAGGACACCAAAAGCAAGCCAAGGTAAATCACTTGAAACAGATAGGATTTGAAGTAATTCCTAAGTCATCTAGAATCAGTAGCAGGGTGCCCATATAACTCTGTTAAGAACCATTCATTGCAAGCATCAACACAATTTTTAATCACAACATGCATATGATAGTCAGAGTAACTAATCACATGCAAATTCACGTCATCTTCCCACATGGAGAACTAAGCCTTTACAATCAATAGTTAAGCAATTAATAAAACCCAAACGATACTTGTACCTTTCTATTATGGGAGTAATGATATTTGTTTCCTGGAAGAAAACAATCTCGAGATCTTCCTTCTTGATCAAATCAAGAAAGGTTGCAAGCTCACGAGAATCCTAGGTTAGGAACTTCATTGATCCCAGCGGGGTTGGCTTTCAGCCTTCGCCAATCCACATTAATCACTTTCGATAGTCAAACCCACAAGTAAGGCTGGAGAAATTTTGTTTACTACCCTCACATAATCTGCATCAAGTAGAGAGGTTTCCTTTTGCACACTTTAACTGTAACTGGTGATTTTCTATCTTTGGCCAAGGAAAGAGTTAGAGCCCTTCTATATTTGTTCCTTTCCTTTAAGCCAATAGAAATAATAGTGAGTGGTGGGCCCTCAATCTAGCTTTTCAGAGGTCCATTAGCATTCAACCCAACATTATTTAGAAAATGACCGTTAGCATTATCAACATCGTGAGAATTCAAAAATCCCCATTTCTCCTCCAGTGACACATCATTCCTAATTGAGTGGGAGTACATAACTACCTCCATATCCCCATCTTGTTGATTTTCAGCAAAGACATGGACATTATATAGTTGACTAGAGTGACATCCTTGTTTTTAACTTTCAAATCTATTTTAGATGCTCTCACCTAGGGGTGTAAGAAGACCGAGCCAGACCGGTAGATCAAACCAGACTGGGACCGGATTGGACCGGATGGAATTTGGTCTAGTCCGGTCCATTTTTTGCATGGACCGAACATTTAGAGTTCGGTCCCGATCCATGACATTTCTCCCCTGGACTGGATCGGATCGGACTGAATGACTTTTTATATACATATATATGTATATATAAATAATAGTATATAAATTATAATATTAATATTAATATAAATTAAGAGTGGTAGTATAATATATTAACATATTATAATAGTAGTTGACTAGTTGTTGTATAAAAATTATAATTTATAATTTTTTTTTACTTTTTTATTTAGATTATTTTTTCATTTTCCAATTGTTTTAAAAGTAAGTTTTTTTAATAATATTTGTCTTAAATATGTGATAAATACATAAATTGAGCTGAAAATAATTAAATTTAAGCTAAAAATTATTTTTCATCATTGCAAGGTTTTGGATTTAATTTAATACATTAAATCATATTATGTGTCCCTAGACTGGACCGGACCGCCACTAGACTGAATTGGACTGGACTAGTATGGACCGAATAGGAATTCGGTTTGGTCCAGGGTGGAAAAATTTTTGGACCAAATGGAACCGGTTCACATTTTTTCCGGACCGGACCGGACCATTTATACCCTTACTCCCACCATATTCACAATAGGGTCCCAATCTTTCGCCTACTATGTAGCCACTGAACCAAGAATTGCCCCTCGAGCCTATTGCCTAGTTGTACATTTATCACCACCCCACTCGGCAAACAGCGCCGCATCTAGCAACTGACCATAAGGGAAAGAAGCCTCTATTTGAGTTTTAGATCGTAACTTCTAGACTTCACAATCTCGATAGCTATGGCCCAAACAAACTACCTTGGCAGTAAAAGTCCAGTATTCGTTCATACCTGAAACTAACCAAACAATCATGCTGGAAGCCCATTGAAACTTTCTTACGCCGCAACAATGGCTTTATAATATCCAGAGAAATTAAGTACTCACATAAATTCCCACCAGGCTAATTCATCTTGGTCCAAATCAATCTCCAGAACCTTAGCCAAAGATTCTCCAGTCAATCAGCCTACATATGCATTAGCTGCCATCATAGGCAGATCATGGATGCGAACCCAGAAAGCTGCCTCCTACATTGTAATCTCATGCCCTTGCAAATAACCCTCAAATTCCTTTATCAACACTAACTACTTGTCAAAAGACCAAGGGCCATCCCGCTGGACCCTTTCCTTGTCACTATGCACTTCAAACTCCACTAACATTAGAATCGGTGAAGGATCCTTAAATTTAAGACCCTTAATAGGCTTCCAAGCATGACATATTGTCTATTTAAATGATTCTGATTGTAGTGACGATCAATGAACAAAAGGACAAAATAAACACTTTTCCCCTCTTTCAATTATATCATTAAGTCGCTCTATCACTACCAACACTTCAACATACTCCACTTCCATGAGAGATAGTTTCCCACACAATTCACTCAATTCCTCAGCCATTATTAAAGAAACCACTCAACAACGCATGTGAAAAAAAAAAAAAAAAAAGAACGAGAATCTCACACTAAGGTGGGAAAGAAAATACCTCTATTCTGTCTTAAGAGTAAAACCAAGAGGAGAGAAAAAGTAATGTTAACTTAGTTACGTAGAGTATGCCCAATATATAAATTTAGCTAGCAAGCTTAGTAACGACATTATAAAATGATAAAATCTTGTATCTTTACTCCAACGAAGAAAAACTTCATAATAAGATAAGAGTAATGTTAGAGATAAATTTCAAATGCATAAGATTTATGCAAATCTTTTATAAAATAGTGAGTCCTATGAGAAATCTTGGTAGCTATAAAAAAGTGGATCAACTTCTTAAGTTAATTATATATATTTTTTTTGAAAGATGTTAATTATACTTTTAATCGCTCTCTTCAATCCTATAAAATTTGAGAGATTTCTTGGAATGCATACCTTATAAACTCTGAATCTACCTGATCTAGGAGATGAAAGAGATCCATAAGGTGACGATCACTAGTAAGAGGACAATCATGTAATTTTAAATCCATATCCATATTAATATCAAAATATGAACCTAGTAGTAGAAAGAGTATATTGCTGGTGTGGAGTCTGGACTTCAAACGAGTTAGTATTACCATGCTAATTGTTACGCATTATTGATTTCTAAAATACTAATATTGACCAATTATATCTATTCTATCAACAGTATCTATTAACTTTTATTTAAAAATAACTAGTTTGTTATATTGGAGAAAATCATTCGTATGAGATATGCATTGCAATGGTCTGGTTTGGTTATCAATATTAGATAAGATTCATCTCGAATAATCATTTTATTTTTTTAAAATTTTATATAAAATGTAATAAATAATTTAATTTTTTTATATTTAAAAAAAAATTATATTAAAAAAATTATATTTTAAATTTTTTATCTCATCTCATTTGATTTGATTGATGAGTAGTGTTACATGTCTCAAAGGATATGTATCATTTTTGTCCAAATAGGCTTTTTTTTTCTTCATTTTTTTCATTTTTTTCCAATTCAGTTTTTTTTCTATAGTCTTACATATTTTTTAAGGAAGAAAAAAAAAATTATTATTTAAAAATATTTATTTAATCATTAAGTAAAAAAGATATTTTATAATTCAGAATACAAATTCAAGACAAATAGCAATTTTTCTTTGATTGATACAACCAAATGATAGCACGTTTATTTTTTAAAGGGATTAGGGGGTCCGCGTTTGGACGCATGTGAATTATTGATGGACCCCCGATTGGTGGTCCTGTTATGATTCCGCACGTCTCTCTTAACAATTACCCCCACAAGCATATGGAAAACCAGGTCACAGCACAGTATAATATATATTGTTAAATTTTATATACTCATTTCGAATGACATGAGATCTAATATATATAAAAAATAAATTTAATATCGATTTTAAATTTATTTTATATAAAAATACATAAAACTTATATATTCCAAAAAAATAATGCCACTTATATATTTTTTTTATTATCTTATAACGTGACATTAAATGATTAAAGATACATCATACGTAATTTTTATATTTATTATTTAATATAATATTATGAGATAATCAAACAATAATAAAAAGAATGATGAATAGATTTTTTCATTCTGAAAATGTATAAAGTATTTCTCACCATTTTCATACAAAAATCATATGAGAATGACATTAATCCACAAATTATTGATGCTTTTAAACTTGGAGTCTAAGTGGATATGTTTGACATGGCTACTAATCAACAGTGCACGTGATGATTAACTGGATATGTTTGACATGGCTATATAGGTTGAAATATATAAAATAATTTTATTTAAAGGTTTTAAACCAAATAAAATTATCAAAAATCTTAGGAATAAATCTCAGATAGACAAATACTAATTGATAATTTATAGTGTTTGATGCCTTCTATGTACTATATAATATCTATAAGTTGAAAAATGAAAAAATTAATTCAAAATTGAAAGAAATAAAAATGATGCATTTTATTTATCATCACATATTAATTGACGTTTATCTATCGTTTGTCTCTGACGTTTATTCCTAATATTACTCTAAAGTTATTAGAAGGTGCAATTTGTAAATACAAATCATGAGAGGATGGTTGGAAATAGTCTGCTTATTTTTAGAAATAAAATGAGATAAAAGTTAAAAATAAATAAAATATTATTATAATATATATTTTTAATATTAATTTTGTTTTAAAATTTGAAAAAATTATTTTAAAATTTAAAAAAGTTAAATTATTTATTTTATTTTTGTATAAAAATTTAAAAAAATATAATTATGAATTTAAAATAAAATAAAATGAGATAATTTATAACCAACTAAACTGTGTAGACCGTCTAGATGGACCCACCTACATATGTTTTTTTTTTGAATTATTCGTGTAGTTTTGGATTAAGCAAATGAATGTGAATTATTGCTAAGGGGTAAGGCCAGCTTACGTATCCAACACAAAAATGTCGTAGATTGAGATTCCAACGTGTGGAAGTGAGTTTTCTCAAAAAAAAAACAAAAAAGAAAAGAAAAAAGGAAATTTGAACTTTTCTTCTACGCCTCTCCACCAAATTTAAAAAGAACCGATCATCCAAGTCCATGTACATCCATGTAAATAGCCATCTCTCTCTTCCTCCCTCGAGGAAAAAAAACAGTGATCACATGGCTAATTCCATCTCCGATGACCCCAAGAGCCCACTTCTCCCCATTAACGACGAGATCCAAAGGGGGCAAAGCTTCCGTTCCACTCTAACATTCATATTTACGCCCAAAAACTTCTCCATCATCCTCGGACCCCTTCTGGCCGCCATCATTTGCCTGTGTGTGAAGGTGGATGGCCCCGTGGGCGGCCGCAACATGTTGGCCATTCTTGCCTGGGTCTTTGCTTGGTGGCTCACTGAGGCCGTGCCCATGCCCGTGACCTCCATGTCCCCTCTTTTTCTCCTCCCACTTTTTGGGATTTCCTCTGCCGATGAGGTTGCGCACTCTTACATGGACGATGTGATTGCCCTTGTTTTGGGCAGCTTCATACTTGCTCTTGCTGTTGACCATTACAACATTCACAGAAGATTGGCCTTGAATGTGAGTTCCTAGCAACTATATATTGATCTTTTTTTTTTTTCTTTTTTCCCCTCCCCTTCTTTACCTGTGCTTTCTATTTTTGAATGGTCTTTACTGGGTTTCTTCTGAAAATAGACATCCAAGTGTTCCTTTTCTTGGTTAAATTTCTGTTCTATAGTTAAACAGATTTAGAGCATTCTTATCATTGGTCAACACCTTGGCTTTTCATAAAATGACTCAGAAAAATCCTAAGAAAGAGGAAAACAGTGCCAAATACCAGTTTAACACTTTAATTATGTAATCATTCCTCAATTCAGTTTGATTCTTAGAGCTACGTATTATTAGTCATACGAGGATTTTGGCTTCTACAAAACAAGAAAGCTAAGAAGAAGACGAAGGAAAGAAAAGAAACAAATTTCTCTCTTTCTCCAATATTTGATCACCTCTTGCCTGCTCTGCTCTGGAACTTCCATAATTTGTCATTTTCTTAATTCATGAAGCATCTACTTTATCGTACAAAGACTTCTAGTGAATTATATTGCTCAACTCATGTCTCTGCACGTGGGGACAAACAGATAACGCTTATATTTTGTGGAGATCCATTGAATCCTCCACTCCTTCTTCTGGGGATATGCGCCACCGCAGGCTTCGTAAGCATGTGGATGCACAATGTGGCGGCAACGGTGATTATGATGCCAGTGGCCACCGGAATCCTACAGCGCCTGCCCACGGGCCCCACTCAATCAAACGCCGAGAGTAAGTTCTGCAAGGCGGTGATTCTCGGGGTGATGTACTCTACTGCCCTGGGAGGGATGAGCACCCTTACTGGGACAGGTGTCAACCTCATATTGGCGGGCTTGTGGAAGAGCTTCTTCCCTCACGAACAGCCTATCAGCTTCAGCAAATGGTTCTTTTTCGGATTCCCTTTGGCGTTGTTGATCTTTTTTGCATTGTGGGGTATACTTTGTTTGTTGTATTGCACAAGGGCATCAGGGCAGGCTCTCTCTGCTTATTTGGACAAAGCCCATTTGAAGAGGGATCTCGAATTGTTGGGTAAGACTGAAACCCTCTAAAACTACCGGTACTCTTAATATTATTACATAACCTGATCAAGTTGTGATCTTTACTCTGGTTGGAGCAGGTCCAATGGCTTTTGCCGAGAAGATGGTGCTGACCGTCTTTGGGGTGCGTCGCCAAGAATTGTAATGTATTGAGTAGAATAATAATATGGGGGGAATGGCTTTTAGATTAATATGATAGGTTGGTGCAGATGCTGATAGTTTTGTGGATGACAAGAAGCATAACAGACGACATTCCTGGTTGGGGAGCTCTTTTCAATGGCCGCGCTGGTGATGGAACAGTTAGTGTGAGCACTTAGAACTCCATGGAATGATATATGCAAACTTTAAATGCACAACCTTATACAAGTATTTTTTTTAAAGAGAAATATTTTAGCTATAAAAAAATTATATAAAAATAATCATACAAATGGACTTGGCTTGATGTGGTTCATCAAATTATAAAATTATTTTATTATAAAATAAATCTAATAGATCAGACGAAATCTCGTCAATTTGTAGGGATTACTTTTATGCAATACCTTTTGGGGCTTGTAGGCTTGTATCTAGTAGCATTATTACTCATTTCTCAAAAGATCAACTGCTTATCGATTGACTTTCCTTCCCTTAGAACAAACTTTATTCCTCAGAAGTTGACTCTTAATTATGCAGGTGATGATGGCAACTTTGCTGTTCATAATTCCAAACAAGAAGCAAAAGGGAGAGAGGCTGATGGACTGGAACAAATGCAAGAAGCTACCCTGGGACCTTATTCTGCTTCTAGGAGCTGGGTTTGCCATAGCAGATGGAGTCCAGTCAAGTGGCCTCGCTGAAATGCTATCAAAAACCCTAGATTTCTTAGAGAAAGCTCCATACTTAGCCATTGTCCCAGCTGTGTGTCTTGTTAGCAGTATCTTGACAGAGTTCATCACATCCAACAACGCTACTACCACACTGGTAGTCCCTCTTCTTGCCCAAATATCCAAAAGTATGCACGTGCACCCGCTCCTTCTCATGATTCCTGGAGCCATTGGAGCTCAGCTTGCTTTCTTACTTCCCACGGCAACACCATCTAATGTTGTTGGCTTTGCGACTGGATACGTTGAAGTAAAGGATATGATCAAGATTGGATTGCCACTTAAGATTGCAGCAATTGCTGCACTGTCCATTCTGATGCCTACGCTTGGTAATTAATAATCCTTTAATTTCCTTGCATCCGCTAATTCCTTGATCTATTTTAGCTGGTTAATTAAAACGATTTAAAAATGAACTGGGTTTGTGGCTGATTCATGACTTTTTTGTTTTTTTTTTAATTTATATTGCAGGAGCTTATGTTTTTGGGATAAATAAAGACGTTTTGTAACTGGCAAATTCCCAAATGTGGCTGCAATTTCCTGCAAAATTCTGGAGGGCATGCCCATGGAACCAGTTTTTGCTATCGGCCACAAGGAAAGAATATGATTCAATTAAAAAAAAAAACAACAACGAAAGTGGGCGTGTTATCATTGTTTTTCTCAGGGGTGTTTTGTACATTTTTGTCATTCAAACACTATTAAATATGCAAGATTGGTAGAGTTATCACGTGGGGTTTATCATTTCAACAAGAGAAAAAATGATTTAGTTATAAAGTTATTTTATAAAAATAAATTAATAAATTGATGTTGTTGGATGTAATATGTTAAATTTTAAATATTTTATTACAAAATAAATTTATTGTATCATATCAATTAATGAATTTTTTTTCTTTTATAAATTTATTTTTGTGGTTATAGTAATTACCTGATTCCAAAATGAGCTACTCCACGGGCCAAATCAATAGCCTCATGGTAATTAGATTGTACAAAACAAAAACAAAAAAAAATCAAAACAACACGGTTACGTGCGTTTTCAGCTAAATTGGGCTGAGAGTCACTTTATAACAACGCGTTACTTAATCAAATATGTAATCTTTTAGGGATAAAATTTTTTAAAAATAAATATTTATGATATTTTAATTATAATTAAAATAATTATTTATGATAAAATAATTCTTTTAATTATAATTAAAATATCATAAATACCTATTTTTTTAATAGTGCTATCAATATTAGTGTTGTTCACCCAAACCGAACCGAATCGAACCGTTAAGGACATTTTCAATCCGACCCGATAAATATTTTATACTGATTGGCCGATACCCGTTATTCCGATTAACCGAGTTTTTATTTTATTTTTTTGGCTATCCTCTAGGGCTGTTTGCAGACACTAACCCACCTTCTATTCACTCTACGAAGATCAGCTTCAAAATTGTAGCAAAGATAATGGTTTCTTTGCATGATCCTGAATCAAACTACCCAAGATAAGTCATAAAAAGCAAAAATAGAATAAATGGGAGAAACGATGAGTTAAAGATAGGACGAAAAAAGGACAAATTGCCCCTTAACCCAGATGCAATTAACGCTTGCGGATACAAATGGCAGCACTGGTGGTGGTAGTGAACTGAGTCGAGATGGACTCGCCCGCTTCCGCTCTGCTCCTGCCCGCGAACAATTGCAACTCTGCTTAGGTGTCTAAATCGCGACGAGATCAAGAACACCAGTGGAGAATGAGAACGCCGGTGGAGATCATGTGTAGAGAGAGAGAGAAAAAGTGTTGAGAGAAGAAAATGAAGAGGGCGAGAGAGATTGAAATCAGAAGTTCGGAGGTGAGAGATTTGTCTCCAAAAAGCCATTTGATATAAACACACAATTAAATAGGTTGAAATCGGGTAATTGATATTATCCGTTACCCGATTAAATGGAAACGAGTCGGAATAAACGAGTCGGTAACCAGCGGTACATCGGGTCGGGTCGGGTCGGGTCTCATGTATTCTGTTCACTCCTAATCAATATTATATTAGGAAAAGAATTTTTCCTATTCTTTTCCTCTTTTGAAAAATTTATGTATTAAAAGTACTGACTAGTTAACATATACTAAAACTTTTAAAAAGAAAATTATTCATTTGATTTTGACACTATCTATATGTTTGTACACATGTATTTATAAGGATTACTTCTCTCCGCTAGTTTAGTCCATTTTATAAAATTTATGCCTGTGATTTTGAGCCTTATCTCATTGCTCAATCTACCCATACCCCTCTTTAAAGAACTAACAAACTTAGGGTTGAGGACTTAGATCTAGATTTTGGTTTTTAAAGCCCAGTTTGGATTATATTTAAAATATGAATTTGGATTTGTACAAAATCTTAACCAACTTTTAATTTTTGTCCAGATTTTAGATTTAAAATTTAAATACAAATCCAAGTTTAAATTCTTCTATCCAAACACAATCCTTGCAAATCCAAATTTATAAATAGTAATAAATTGACGAGATCTGTGGCATTCTCTTTACAGTAAAACAAATGGTTTTTATAATTCTTTTTTTTTTTTTTAATATTTATGGGATTTAAAAGTTATTGTCAATTATGGTATGGACATCTTATATTATTATTTTAATTCTTTACTTAATTGGTTGGATTACAGGCTTACAGCACATATTCCCTACGAAATCTATGACATTCGTCTCGTGAATTCTGTAATTCGAGTGTCCGAATGAGAAGGACAATTATAAGACTGGTGGACCCCACCCAGCCCCAATTGCAAGCTCCAAAGTCCAAGTCCGAAACCTAATCCACTCCACTCCGGCCCCACATTAGCCACCTCTCAAGTTCATCAACCGCTGACACGTGTATACCCAACTCTCCATCTTTATCAAAATCAAAAGGCTGTAGATCCGCCAAAGACCCCAACACGACCAAAACACACGGCGCTCTCCACGTCTCCTCCACGCAATACATGTCGGTGCATTCATGGTTAAGAACTTAAGCGGTACTGCTCGCAAACCGTAATTTCCCACAAACTCCAAGCCCAAAAACTTTATCCCTGCCTTAACAAAATTCCCCACCCTACAGTTAGCCGTTATCCGCGTCCCGCGACCCTTATATATACCCAACCAAGCAACCTTTCACCATTCACGACTTGCCCTTTACAACCAGTTACAGAAAATTCGACGGTGATAATGAAAGCACGGTTCTTTTTCCTTCTTACCTTTCTCTTCCTCCCCATCTTCTCCGGCGCGGCGGGCCCCAGAGGGCGGCTTATCGTCGGCGGGTGGCAGCCGATTAAGAACCTCACAGACCCGCACGTGAAGGAGATCGGGGAGTTTGCCGTGTCCGAGTACAACAAGACGTCCAAGGCCAGCCTGAAGTTCCAGAATGTGGTGAAGGGCGAGACCCAGGTCGTTTCCGGCACGAACTACCGTCTTGTCGTGGTGGCAAAGGACGGGGGCTTGATCAAGAACTATCAGGCTATTGTGTGGGAGAAACCCTGGGAGAATTTTAAAAAGCTCACCTCTTTCACGCCTGTGAAAGCTTGAAGCGTGAAGTTGGGTGGTTTTTAGCTGTGTTAACGTAACATCAATCGATCTTTGCTTGCTTGATTACCGATCGAATAAATCTTATATATGAAGTGAGAGCTTTTGTTGGTTTATAGATTTGTGTTATCTTTGATTTTCAGTTATTTTATTGATATTCATTAGCGAGTTTGGTTTTTTTTTTTTTTTTTGTTTATTATGGGCAGGAGGTACTCCCCTTCGATGAGAAAGAGGGAGAAGGGTTGAATCTCTGTTGCATAAATGCATCTATGTTCATACGTTGCTAATGTATGCCGCATAACAACATGTTTATAAAGATCAGGTCCTAATACGTTTAGAGGATTTCAATTATCGGGGATTAACTTTTACATCCCATTAACGGTGTATAAATACTGTAGCTCCAGGCAACCCTGGTCATTCACTTCAAACGCTTGCTTTCGTTCCAAAATCAATGCGAGTGAAGAGTTGGAACGAATACTTTACTTTTAAGGAAAACTCTAGAGGCAACTGAGGACGTAATAACCCTACGCCGTTTTCGACGTTCTCTTCCCGTATGCAGCTCCCTTTGCTCGTATCGGCAGAAAAGCTTCCTATGCTTTCTTACCTTCTTTCTTACCTGAGTATCTCTAACTCTTTCTTCAAAAAAAACATAAATCTCTGCCTCTTGATCTCTCTCTTAGATATTCTCTCTCTAACCCCTCCTTGTTTTTTTTTTCTCTCACTGATCTCACTGGTTTGTCCATCTTTGTATAAAGAATAAAGAACACTACAATGGATTCAATGAAGGTTTTCCCACACTATCATTGATATGGAAAACAGAGAGATATATACACTTGACTACTGTCCTAATTTAGGAAATATGTAGCCATTAGGATATTCTATTCTACAGTTACAAAGCATTAAATCTGTATAACAATTACAAAATCAAATATTGATACAAGAATTATACGACTAATTTCCAGGTTAAGTTTTCTCTTGTGTAGCTTGATCACAATTTTCTTTATCTTCCATTATATACTCCCGCAAGATTGAGCTTCCATCGCCATCAATAAGACCAATCTTGTTACGTAAGAATTCAATCTGCTGTCTTGACAATGACTTTGTTAATAAGTATGCCAATTGATCTTGCGTGTGAACATGTCTAACTTGGATGTGTCCTTGTTGTACTAAATCTCTAACAAAATGAAGATCGATTTGAATATACTTCATACGTGAGTGATTTAAGGGATTGAAATTTTGAGATGGGTTGTACCAAGATTATTACATAGAATTTGTGGTGACTACTTGAGGGGAAATTCGAGCTCCTTAAAAAGACCAAGCAGGCACATTGTTTCTGAAACAGAGTTTGCAAGTAATTGATATTCAGTTTTCGTTGTTGATCTTGCCACGACTCTTTGTTTTTTTGAGCTCCAAGAGATGGGATTGGGCCCTAAGAAAGTGATGTATGCTGATGTGGAAGTGCAATCATCTATATTTCCAGCCCAATCGACATCTGAATAGGTAGTTAAAATAGGGGAACCGACTTTAGTGATTTGAATGCCTTTTTGTTTGTCTTAAATACCCCAGAAGCCTTTTTGTTGCTGTCCAATGATTTGTGGTGGGCTTGTGCATAAATTGAGAAAGCTTGTTGACAACAAATGCAATATCAGGTCATGTCAAAGAAAGATATTGAAGACTTCCAATCACCTTCGAAATTACGTGTTGTCTACAGGGGTTGTTCCATTAATTAATTGAAGAGCTTGGTTTGTTGAAAGTGGAGCACCGCTGATGCTTGTAGTTGATAATATGTCATGAATATACTTATGCTGTGACAAAAATAACCCTGTTCGAGTGGGGATAACTTCAATCCCTAAGAAAAAAATAAAGAAATCCCATGTCTTTGAGAGAGAATGTTTCCCCAAGTTGTTTTATGATGGAAGCCACAAACTTATTGTCATTTCCTGTAATTACTAAATCATCAACATAAACAAGGAGATAACAAATAATGTCCCATTGGCTGTATATAAATAAAGATGAATCAGCCTTTGAATTATGAAACCCAAGTTGTACAATTGCCTTTTTCAGAGTTGCATACTAGGCCCGTGGAGCTTGTTTAAGCCCATAAATAGCTTTTCTTAGTCCACAAAAATGGTTGGGCTTAGACTGATCTTTAAACCTCGGGGGTTGCATCATGAAAACTGTCTCATTGAGTTTCCCATTTAAAAACGCATTGTTAACATCCATTTGCTTCAACTCTCATCCATTCATTACTGCAATAGACAAAATAGCTCTAATAGTGGTAGGTTTAACAACTGGGCTGAATGTTTCTTTGTAATCAAGCCTATGTCATTGATTTTATCCTTTTGCCACAAGACGGGCTTTACGTCTTTCTACTGACCCATCAACCTTTCTTTTCACTCTGAATACCCACTTACAGCCGACTAATTTACAATTTAATGGAGGTAGAATTAAATCCCAAGTTCCATGCTTCAGTAGGGCTGTGAGTTCATATGACATTGTCTCACGCCATTGAGGTTGAGATATGGCTTGACTCACACTTGTTGGTTTAATGGTTTAAGGAAGAGAGTGTTTGGACACAGTGTATAGTTGTTTGGGTTTAAAGATTTAGTTCATCAATCTAGTTGTCATATTGTGCACATGGTGAGGTTGAGTATTATTTTCAGGGTGATGGGTTTCAATCGGGTTTTGGGAGTTTTTAGACCGTCCTAGGTTTTGAAAAGGTGCGAGATCATGCGAATTTGTGAGGTTGTGCCCTAGATTTTGTGATGAAGAAATAGAAACTTGAGGGTTTTCGAGATCGCCTGAGGAGGATGCGGCATTGGCAAGAACACCTTCTAGAGGAGATGCCGAGAGTGGTGGCATAGGTTACGTTTACACAGGCTCCGCTTGTAGTGACTCTTGCTAAGAGAGACTCTGAGTTTGGAAAAGAGGAAATTGAGGGCAGAGGACATTTGGAATTTCTGTTGAAGACTTTTGTTTTAGTTCGTGTTTTTTATTTTCATCAAATAACACGTGCCGAGAAATATACAGTTTACGGGTTTAAGGATCCATGCATTTATATGCACTTTGGGTCAGTGAATATCCAAGAAACAGACATCGTTTGGACTTGGGCTCCATTTTATTTGAGTTGTAAGCCTGTGTGAGAGGAAAACAAATACACCTAAATTTTCTTAACTTAAGATAATCTAGTTTTTGCCCAAAAAGAGTTTCATATGGTGATTTGTTTTGAAGAATGAGTGTGGGTTGTCTGTTTATTAGATAAGCAGCGGTTTGAAATGCATGTGGCCAATAATGAAGAAGTGTAAGACCAATTTCAATAAGATATCGATGTTGACGTTCTGAGACACCATTTTGTTGTGGAGTGTGCGGAGCGGTGGTGTAGTGACTTATTCCATTAAGCATCAAAAAAGATTTTAAAGTAACAAACTCACCACCATTATCTAAATAGAGAGTTTTGATTTTTCTTAGAAACGATTTTCAACAATTTTTTTGAAGTGTGGAAAGATACTTGAAACACCAGATTTTGTGATCATTGGATAGAACCAAATATATTTTGTTTAGTGATCCACAAAAATTAGATAATATCTTGATCCATTGAATTCGGTGCGATGAGCAGGACTCCAAACATCAGTAAAAACAAGTTCAAGAGGAGCATGAATTTTGATACTAGTAGTACAAAAAGGTTGTTGATGTGCTTTATTGATAGAACACGAAGTACATAAAGAAGATAGTTTTTTCATGCTATCAGGTAGAGAAAAATTATTGACAAGACTATGAACTACTTTAAGAGATGGATGACCAAAACGTTTGTACCATCCATCTATCAAAGTTCGTTCATGCACATTAGCAACTATTTTTAAAGATGAAAGCATCATTGATTCTGGGAAGGTGTAAATGCCATTATTACATGCTCCTCTTAGTAGAATCGCCCTCGTGCTCTTGTCCTTCACAAAGAAATGAAATGGGTGAAATTCGACGAAAACATTATTTTGCTTAGTAAGATGATGAACAAGAATTAAATTTTTGCAAAGGTTTGTGTTGAATCCAAGGTTTCAAATTTCGTATCTACGTGTAGATTTTGATGATAACAAATAAATTCAAGTCTCAAGCTCAAATTATTTACGCAATGGAGCAAAGCGCACATCAAGCATAAAAGAACAAGTCTACAAATGAAACTCATAGATTATTTTTGTACATCTCTTGATAAAATTCGAAATTGGATTAAGACTCTAAATTACTCTTTTTTTTCATAAAACATCAAATTACTTTTTTCACATATGCAAGACATCTTTAAATGTCTTAGTTTTGAAAATTATGTTTTTCACATGTGCATAACATCATCAAATAATATAATTTCGAAAATTATATATTTTTTTTATATAAAAATTTGAATTTGTAAGATGATTGATTATCATATTTGACATGTGCATATTTTGTTTAAAAGTCTTAAAGGGTAGTTATGTGTTTTTTTGACAAATGTAAAAAGTAGATGATTTTGTTTGGAAATCTTAAAGGGTGGTTGTGTGTTTTTTTGACAAATGAAAAAGATAGATGATTTGTTTGAAAATCTTGAAAGATGGTTGTGTGTTTTTTTGACATATGCAAAAAGAAGATGATTTAATTTGAAAAATAAATCATACTCATTTTGTCATGTATGAAAAGCAAAAAATTAGGTTTGATTTTTTTGAAAAATGAATGGAGTTGTCTTTGACAAATGCAAAAAGGAAATGATTTTATTTGAATTTTTTGAAAAGTGAATAGTGCTCTTATTTGACATGAGAATCTTTTCAAATTTAAAATTGAAGACTCATTTGCCTATAAATAGCTTACTTGAGTTTTACAAAATCTTACACATCTATTGCTAAGTTTTGCATCATTCTTTCAAAACTCTCATTCTCTTTTTTCTAAAATTTTGAGTCTTAATTCTTATTTTTTTTAGAGAGATATAGGTTGCATTGTATTGTTTTTATCTCATTCATTAAGGAGTGTATTCTGATAACCTACTCATTATCAGCTTTTGTATTTATAAGACAGTGCGTATAACCCTTGTGTGTGTAGAAGGTGTTCTACACGGTGAATAGTTAAATCACCAAATGTGAGGTGATTGGAAGTGTAGAGAGTGTTTTACACGGATTCTTTGGAGCGGTGCCGCTCAAAGGTGTAATAGATTTCTATCTCCACCTAAAGAAGATTGACTAGTGAATTTGAGATTCTCAAGGGGTAACTTGAGGCGAGGACGTAGGCAGTGGAGCTGAACCTCGTAAAAATACTGAATTTGTTTTTTCTTACCCTACTCTTTACATTTCTTGTTACTTTATATTTGATATTATGTATAATTTATAAGTGTTAATTTTTATAATATAACCCAATTCACCCCTCTCTTATGTTAGTCATCTGGGTAACAATTGGCATCAGAGCAAGGGCTCTGTTATAAGATTAACTATCTATTGAGTTAAGATCATATGGCTAACATTGCAGCTACTTTCGCTGAAGGTCAATCCAGTAGTCGACCTCCACTATTTTGTGAAGATAATTATACTTTCTAGAAAACTAAAATGAGAATATTTCTTCAGTTTCAAGGTCGAGGAATATGAAAATGTATTGTAAATGGGCCTTATATTCCAACAAAAACTGTTGATGGAGTAAAGGTCAAAAAGGAAGAGGTAGAGTTTGATCGTGAAGACGATAGACTTTATACTGTGAATGTAATGGCTATGAATTTTCTATATAATGCTCTCAATAGTAATGAATTTAACAGAATAATGACTTGCAGGACAGCAAAGGAAATTTGGGACAACTTGGAAATAACTTATGAAGGAACTTCGCAAGTCAAATAATCAAAGATTTATGTTCTTACGCATGAATATGAATTGTTCAAAATGAATGATAATGAATCTATCTCTTCTATGTATACTCATTTTACTAATATTATAAATAATTTGACATCTCTTGGTAAAGTTTATTCCAGCTTGGAGATAGTAAAGAAAATTCCCAACTCCTTGCCAAAACGTTGGAAATAAAAAATAATAGCGATTCTTGAAACTAGAGATCTTAAAAAACTCGAAGTAAATGAACTCATCGAGTTACTTATTACCTATGAGTACATATTGAAAAGAGGAAAAGAGGAAAAGAAGAAGGAAAGCAAAAGAAGAGCTTGGCACTCAAAGCTATTCCTCATGAAAGTGAAAGCGATGAAGATGAAGAAAGCGATGACGAAGAGATTGCAATGATCACAAGAAGATTTAAGAGATTCTTGAAAAATAAAGCTCCTCCAAGGAAACCTTTCAAAAAATCTTCCAACAAAAATACAGGTAAAAATGATTCATTAATTTGTTATAAATATAAAAAACCAGGACATATCAAGGCAGCTTGTCCCCTACTAAAGAAAAATCGATACAAAGGCAAGAAAGCAATGAAAGATATATGGGATGATGATTCAAGTAGTTCAAACAGCGACGCAAGCAATGAAAAATCTGCAAATCTTTGTCTTATGGCTAAAGATGATATTGAGGTAACAAATTTCGAAAATATTGAAAATATTTCTTATGAAAAATTACAAAATGTTTTAGAATAGGTATATGAGGAATTTGAAAAATTGGAAATCAAGTATACTGCATTGAAAAAGAAAAATTCTTCTTTAACAAATGAAATTGATATTTTAAGAAAAGAAAATACAGTTTTAAAAGATGAAAATAATGAACTATAAAGGAAAGTAGCTGATTTAGAAAAGATTGTTGAAAACTTTACAAATGGAAAAAGAAATTTTGAAAAACTTCTTGGTAGTCAAAAATGTGTTTTTGATAAGGTAGGCTTGGGATACATGCCAAAAGAAAAACTCAAACCCTATAAAAATTTCTTTGATAAACCGATTAAATCAAAATCAGATTTTCAAAATTCTTCTCATAAAAATAGATTTTTTAAAGAAAAATATTATTACAATCACTCAAGGTTTTCAAATATGTCATATGTTATTTGTAATTTTTGCAATAGAAATGATCATAATTATCATACTTGTCCTATTAGAAGAAAACATACAATGACACTATTAGGACCATATGGGTACTAAAGAATCTTATTTTTTCTAATACTAATAAATAAAGGACCCAAAGAACATGAGTACCAAGAAAAATTATTTTAATTGTTTTTGTAGGTATGCATGAAGTCTTCCGTAAGTAAAACAAGATGGATTTAGATAGAGGATACTCAAGACACATGACTGGAGATAAAACTAAGTTCATTAATGTCACTCTTAAAGAAGAAGGACACGTGACATTTGGAGACAATTCAAAAGGGAAGATCGTGGGAATAAAAATCTATTGATGAAGAATCAGAAGGTATAAATAACGAAAATAGTCTTAATCTCAACAAAGAGAATACAATGGAAGAAGTCCAGCATGAAGATATCAGGAAAGATCATCAAGATTTAGTACAAGATGCAACAAAACATTGGAAACATGTGAAAGATCATCCAGTGGAATAAATTCTAGGAGAACCTTCACGAGGTGTAAGTACTCGATCATCTCTTAGAAATATTTGTAATTACATTGCTTTTCTATCTCAAATTGAACCCAAAAATATTGATGAAGCACTTATTGATGAATCATGGATTCTAGTTATGCAAGAAGAGCTAAATCAATTTGAAAGAAATAATGTATGGACACTTGTTCATAAACCCAAAAATCATGCTGTTATTGGAACAAAATGAGTTTTTAGAAATAAGAAAGATGAGTCTGGAATCATCACTAGAAACAAGGCTCGACTTATAACCCAAGGTTTCAATCAAGAAGAAGGAATCGATTATAATGAAACGTATGCACATGTTGCAAGATTAGAAGCTATTCGAATGTTACTTGCATATGCATGATATAAAAATTTCAAACTTTTTCAAATGAATGTTAAAAGTACTTTCTTAAATGGTTTTATAAATGAAGAGGTATATGTTGAGCAACCTCCGGGTTTTGAAAATCATAATTCTCCTAACCATGTTTTTAAGCTCGCAAAAACATTATATAGACTCAAACAAGCTCCTAGAGCTTGGTATGAGAGGCTTAGTGGTTTCTTGATTGAAAAAGATTTTTCAAGAGGAAAAATCGATATAACTCTTTTTATCAAATATGAACAAAATGATATTCTTCTAGTTCAAATTTATGTTGATGATATAATATTTGGTGCTACTAATGAAAATATGTGTCAAGATTTTGCTAAGAGCATGCAGGAAGAATTTGAAATGAGCATGGTGGGAGACCTTAATTTCTTTTTTGGATTGAAAATCAAGCAAGCAAAAAGTGGAACATTCATTAATCAGTCAAAATATATCAAAAAGTTACTCAAAAAGTTTGAGATGGAATGTACGAAGGTAATTGGAACACCAATGAGTCCAACTACCAAACTTGATAAAGATGAAAGCGGTAAACTAGTTGACTCAAAGGTATATCGAGGTATGATTGGTAGTTTATTATATTTGACATCTAGTAGAACTGATATTATATTCAATGTATGTTTATGTGCACGTTTTCAATCATCTCCAAAGCAATCTCATTTGATTGCAGTTAAGCGTATATTTAGATATTTTGCCGGTATCATTGACCTAGGGCTATGGTATCCTAAGTACACTTCTTTCAATCTTATTAGTTATTCAGATGCGGATTATGCTGGTTGCAAAGTTGATCGAAAAAGTACTAATGGAACATGTCATTTTTTAGGTCATGCACTTATTTCATGGTTTAGTAAAAAGTAAAATTCTGTTACATTATCTACTGCTGAGGTAGAATATGTTGCTGCAGGCAGTTGTTGTGTTCAAGTTATTTATATGAAGCAACAACTTGAGAATTTTAAACTTATGTACAATCACATTCCAATCAAATGTGATAATACAAGTGCTATAAATCTTTCAAAGAATCCAATACAACATTCTCGGACCAAACATATTGAAATTAGATATTATTTTCTTAGAGATCATGTACAGAAGGGCGATATTGTATTAGAATTCACTAGTACACATGATCAATTGGCAGACATTTTCACAAAACCCCTACCAGAAGATAGACCATGCATGATTAGAAGAGAAGTATGAATGATGTATACCATGAATATCTGCTAGATACTTTTATTCCATTATCTCAAATGACCTACAGAAACTTGAGACGTTTAACCTCATCATTTAAATGTATTTGCTTCTCATAAATCATCATGTCATCCTTGTCTAAAGGATTAGGCAATCAAAATGCAGAGGCAAGTAAGGATTGTAAATCATTATTCTATTGTTTTAAGTCTACTATTTTTTTGTTAAACTCTTGAACAAGTTGTTGAAGAACATCGATCTTCTCATTAGACTTCTCTATCTCGCGGGTTTTGGACTGCAACCGAGCGGAAAAAGCGACAATGGACGATAAGTGTCAAGTTTCAAGACTCACAAGCTCGTAAATGGCATCATGATCTGATTTATTAGCCAAATCAGTGTTTTGTTACTTCATGGCGCCTACAACAGATGCAGAAATAGTTTAAGGTGAAGAATACCTCATATCTTGATCACGAGAAGCACTGAAAGAAAATTGATGAGCCATTGAAATTTTGTAAAGTGAGAATGAAGATGAACTACAGAGATGAAAAGAAAATTTGATGCGAATTAGATAAAGCTAAGGATTACTTTTATAAAGATGGAAATAAGTACAAGACAAACTGTTATCTCTTCAAATCTTACTTAGTCAAGTTTACAAGATATGCCGGATGCATATCGTCAAAAGTTACCGAACTAAGCCAGCGAGATTTATTGCAGATTGTCTCAATTTCTCTCGTGAAACGTTGCTATTATCTACTGATGTTGACTCTGTGCTTGAACTCTCACTCGTTCCGATTCCTCTATTCGAAATTTCAGAACACGAGCTAATTCCGTCAAATTTTTTTTTTCTTGCTTTAACCTCTTATTCTTTCTACCTTTATTTGCAAGCTTTTAATGAAGAATAAATATTTGATTGTTAAGTCGATCAATCTCATTTGCCCTCGCTAGTAATCTCCGAGACATGGTTGTAATAGAGACAGCATATTGAGCACTGAGAGTTCTTAATGCTGCAACAACCTCAGAATCAGTCCTACCAGAAAAATGCATCTCTGCTTCTATCATGGTGTTGACAACCTCATGAGATAAAATGACTGGTTGAGACGGTTTCTGATTCAAATCTGGAATATTATTAGACGAAATTTTCTCCGTCATTCTATCGTTTGAATAAACAGAAATTGGATCAATGAGTGGTGTGAAAGTTTATTTGAGTATCCGACAGGTGAAAATGGTCTTTTAAACATCAAATTTCAAATCTCGATAATATTTAATTTTTCAACAACATCACACGGATTTGAATCTGGTTCCGCACTGACTGCTAGAGCTAGGCCTCCAACTTTTGGAGGTTTTGTCGGACACGCGTGGCTCCACACCGAATTTCCAGAGTTAGACCTCCAACCTTTGCTGCCTTTGTCGAACACGGATAACTTCACTTATTCAACTTCAAATCTCTGCAACATCTAATTCGTCAATAACATCAAGTAGATTTAAATCTTATTCTGCACCGAGACAATAAAGTTCGGCTCCAGCCTTTGTAGTTTTTTTCGGACACGGGTGGTTCCAATTATTTAACTCTCTACAGCTTCTACTAATGCACCGTTTTATTTGGTTATCGCTTATTGCGGAAAAAAGTCTTACTGAAACTAATTGCGGTTCCTTTTTAATGATGCCAAAATGGGGAGAAGTTTTAGACGTAAATATTTAGATTTTTAACTCTGTTATATATGCTGGAATTATGTTTATCTATTGCTTGAAAAACTAACGCATATTTTTAGGGGGAGTTTAAGCATTACTGTAAGTCTCAAAATTCTACTAAGTATTTATCATCATCAAAAAGGAGGAGATTGTTGAATCCAAGATTTTAAATTTCGTATCTACGTGTAGATTTTGATAATAACAAATAAATTCAAATCTCAAGCTCAAATTATTTACGCAATGGAGCAAAGCGCACATCAAGCATAAAAGAACAAGTCTACAAATGAAGCTCATAGATTATTTTTGTACATTTCTTGATAAAATTCGAAATTGGATTAAAGCTCCGAATTACTCTTTTTTCTCATAAAACATCAAATTACTTTTTTCACATATGCAAGACATCTTTAAATGTCTTAGTTTTGAAAATTATGTTTTTCACATGTGCATAACATCATCAAATAATATAATTTCAAAAATTATATTTTTTTATATAAAAATTTAAATTTGTAAGATGATTGATTATCATATTTGACATGTGCATATTTTGTTTGAAAGTCTTAAAGGGTAGTTGTATGTTTTTTTGACAAATGTAAAAGGTAGATGATTTTGTTTGAAAATCTTAAAGGGTGGTTGTGTGTTTTTTTGATAAATGAAAAAGATAGATGATTTATTTGAAAATCTTGAAAGGTGGTTATGTGTTTTTTTGACATATGCAAAAAGAAGATGATTTGGTTTGAAAAATAAATTATGCTCATTTTGTTATGTATGAAAAACAAAAGATTAGGTTTGATTTTTTTGAAAAATGAATGGAGTTGTTTTTGACAAATGCAAAAAGGAAATACTTTTATTTAAATTTTTTGAAAAGTGAATAGTGCTCTTATTTGACATGAGATTTTTTTCAAATTTGAAATTGAAGACTTATTTGCCTATAAATAGCTCACTTGAGTTTTGCAAAAATCAGAACAAGAGCTTACACATCTATTGCTAAGTTTTGCATCATTCTTTCAAAACTCTCATTCTTTCTTTTTTAAAGTTTTGAGCCTTAATTCTTATTCTTTTTTAGAGATATATAAGTTGCATTGTATTGTTTTTATCTCATTTATTGAGGAGTGTATTCTGATAACTTATGTATTATCAGTTTTTGTATTTGTAAGTGGGTGCGTATAACCCTTGTGTGTGTAGAAGGTGTTCTACACGGGGAATAGTTAAATCACCAAGTGTGAGGTGATTGGAAGTGTAGAGGGTGTTCTACACGGATTCTTTAGAGCGGTGCTGTTCAAAGGTGTAATAGGTTTCTATCTCCACCTAAAAAAGATTGACTAGTGAATTTGGGATCCTCAAGGGGTAGCTTGAGGCGAAAACGTAGGCAGAGGGGCTGAACCTCGTAAAAATACTGAGTTTGCTTTTTCTTACCCTACTCTTTACATTTCTTGCTATTTTATATTCTGTTTATATTTTATGTTGTGTATTTGATTTATAAGTGTTAATTTTTATAATATAACCCAATTCACCCCCCCTCTTGTGTTAGTCATCTAGACAACAGTTTAAAACATAAATGGTATATCTTAAGATAAAGGTTCATTGGGGGGATTTTAGAGCTAAAGAACCAATGTGAGAGACAGAAAAACCTGAACCATCACCAAGAATTACTTCATCCGTTCCATCATACTCAGAGTGGATGGATAAATTTTGTAAATTCCCTGTAATATTATGTGATGCTGCTGAATTAAGTAACCAAGATTTTTCTTTGGTTGCAGATGCTGCTGCACAATTGGTAGTAAAATCATGATTTTGCAGCTATGGGCATTGTTTGGCCTTATGACCCAATTGATCACATATCTGGTATTTGGGCTGGTACCGTTTATTAGAGTTATTGGGCTTGCCAGACGAATTGTGTGAATGTTGACTAGTTTGCGGACTCCCATTTGCATTTTGGGCTGGGTTGGATTCGTGAGCCATTTGAGATCCATTTGCCTTGAAGAAACGATTATTGCCCTGAGAAGCAGTCGTCCCCTTCGAGTAATTAGCAGCCATGACCAGCTGCTTTGAAGCAGCTTCCAGTTGATAAAGGTAGGATTCGTGACCTACCAATAGATCATGCAACTCCTCGAATGCCAATGATTTTTCTCTTGCTCAAATTGGCACGACTATCACCTTGAATTATGGACCTAAACCATTCAACACATAGAAAGTTAGGCCATCATCTGAGATTGGATGACTAGTACTGGCTATTTCATCAGCCAAGGCCTTCGCAGCATGGAGGTAATCAGGAATTGAACGATTCCCACGCTGGATTAAGGTAATGTCTTCCTTTAATTGCATAGCCCTAATTCTTGAGCAGCTAGCATATAGAGTGTTCAATTTTTTCCAGACTTTTTGAGAAGTCTTTGCAGTAGCAATTAAAGGGGTGTTTGAGGGAGATGTCGAGGCTAAGATAGCACTCAAGATGAGTTTACTTGCCGAACCCAATGGGTTTTGTTTCTGTCGACATTGGAGGAGCCATTAGTTGGTAAGGGACAGGGGACTGTATCATCTACATAGTCAAATAGATAGTAGCCAATTAGAAGTGCTTCAAATTAAGCACGCCATTGAGAAAAAGTGTAGGGATTTAATTTTACATTGATTTGGGTAGTGAGATCAAGTGCAATGAATGGCTTGTCTGTGGCAGATGAGGGCTGGGATTTTAGGTTGAAGGTAGGGTTTTGATCTGAAGAGGATGACATGGTTGAGGTTAGGATCGTTTGCTCGTGAGAGAGTGGCTCTTCTGATACCATATAAAGAATAAAGAACACTGCAATAGATTCAATGAAGGTTTTCCCACACTGTCATTGATATGGAAAACAGAGAGATACATACACTTGACTACTATCCTAATTTAGGAAATATGTAGTCGTTAGGAATTATTCTATTCTACAATTACAAAGCATTAAATCTGTATAACAGTTACAAAATCAAATATTCATACAAGAATTATACAGCAGATTTTCAGGCCAAGTTTTCTCTTGTGTAGCTTGATCACAGTTTTCTTTATCTTCCATTATACTTTGCTCCATTGTGGATTTTGGTTGAAGAAGTTTACTCCTGATAAATACATTCACTTTGACATCTATATTCTCAAGAATGATATTTACGAATCTGTATTTTCAAGAATTTGATATTAAAGGTAAAAACAATATTTATTTATTTTGGTGTTCTAGGTTTAATGTATTCTATCTTTACGTTTTTGTTTTCTTAAATTACACTAACAAGGGTTCAATGTTACTACCAATCCAACCAAAAAAAATAAAAAAATACCAATCCAATCATCATTGACCCAAAACACAAGAAATCTTCTATCTTCCTCCAAACAAACCACAGCGTCGAGCACAAAGCCAGAAACTCTACAATTAGCTGCCATGGCTAAACAAAGTGAGCAATCGAGAAAGAATGGAGAAAGTGAGACGGAAGAAGAGAAAGAAAGGAGAAATCGAGAAAGAGAGGAGTAGCCTCTGGAATGTGGTTCTTCGGAAAAAGAGATGGGGAAAATGAGTGTCGTACGTATTTTGTTCCTGCCTTTTTTTTTTTGGAAAGTTCTAATTACAAGTAACTATAGGCACTTATTGCACACCCATCAGTATGAAGCCACAAATGAAACACACATTTTCCAAGTTCAAGTTTTTTTTTAATTTGTTCAAGTTCACCTCTCTCATATCCTCCTCCTTCTTCTAACTTCGGAATTCATCGACCGAACATTTTAATTCTAGAATCAAAAAATTTTTAGAGTTAAAATGAAAGGCAAATTCAATTGGTTTTTTTCTCCGAAATGAGTTCAAAATTTGAAAACAAAGATCGCATTTTTCAATTTTTCCTTGCTTGAGTTTATCTAAGTTCTTGCCCCTCTTTCATCTGTTCTATTTGTTCTTTTTTTCTATTTAAACTTCAATTCTTTCTGTTTCCATTACAGTAATGGCTGAGGAAGTTATGCTTAAAAATCCAATTGGTTATGCCTAAAAATCCAATTGGACAGTTGCCCTGGATACAACCATTACAAAAGACATTTCAAAATAAATGGTTTGGATACAACCAAAAGAAATTTTTCAGGTAGTTGTTTTCACTAGCACGACATAGCAATCAATATTACATGCAATTATGCACCAATACCCTTAATCTCGAACAATTTACAGTTTTCTTTTCAATTTTTGCTCTGAAGCAGTTTACATCTTACACGCTTGAGATGGAGTCTGCAAGTGGCCGAATGCTGGTTGAGCACAGTTGGGTAGCCAATTTGTTGGACTAAAGGAATTTTGATGCTTTCAATAAGCTTTCTATTTATAATAGTTCTTTCCATTATGAGTAAAAACTGTAGATCTATGAACCAAGCATGGGTTACTAGTGCCATTTCTGGTGCAGTACTTGAATTGAAATAGATTTAGATTTAAAGCGGCATTTGAGATGGATTCCAAGACTCTTCGTGAAGAGAATAGAGTTCTTTTTTCACAATAGATTTCTTCTTTCTAATCTTTTTCTTTTTCTTCGTTTTTTTCTTTCATGGTGTTTTTCTTTATTTTTTGCACTGTACTTTTTTAAAGCTTTCGAATGAATGGGAGATTTCAACATCTGGCAAATATATATTTAAATAATATTAGGTATATGGATTGGTGTGCCGACTTGTTTGTATCTAGGAGGACTTTTTTTATTAAAACAGAAAGTTCGACCGACGTGGCCAGTCGCGAAGCTGCGACGGTGATCCGGAATCCTAACATTGTCATTTAGGTCCTGTTTAGATTCGAAGGTGAAATACATTGAAATGTATTTAATTTATTTTTTAATATTATTATTATTTAAGAATTTAAAAAATATGTATTAAAATTTAAAAATTATGTATTGAGATTTAAAAAAATATATTAAAATTTATGTTTTATATAAAAAAAATATATATATATAATAATGAAATAGGAGTGAGATCTCAACTCACTTTTAAATCTAAACTGACCTTAGAGTTTAATGTCCAAAAAATTGAAATATATATATATATATATATTTATTACGACTGATATAATCACTCTGAGACACAATTATCCAACTTTCCTTGAGGGATTGTTCTTTGGACGAAATGGGCCACAAATTTTTGAGCTCAAGAAGGCCATTTTTTTTTTTTTTTGTATTTTAGTTTTTTTATTTAAGTTGTTAATGCTTTTAAACATTAAAAAAAAAACTATAATATTATTAAATAATATTTTCTTAATCATTAAATCAAAAGAAACAAATTAAAAAAAAAATGAGTGAGACTCAGAACAAAAATCAATTATTAATGTCTTTATGATTTTCCTTTCGACAATAGCTCACGAACCCACGTGCATGCTATACTCACTACTCAAGACTCCAATACTCCGTGTGCTGAGTTATCGATCTAACTATAATGGAAACGCTTGCAAAAGAATAAAAGTACACAAACGTCTGAAAACCTCATAATTTCATGAACAGGAAAGGGGAGATTTTCATGTGAATTCCGTGCAAGAGTATCTGTAAGTACTCTTAGACATGCAAGATCATTTGTAATGACTTTGCACTTGAAAAGAGAGAGAAATAGAAACAGACTTTGAGATAAATGGAGCATCAGAAGGGAAAAATAAACAATAGAATTTAAGACAAATGGTATGGAACTCATGATTTCTGTATTGGGAGCAAGAGAAAATAACGAAAAAATTGTGAGAAAATAATTGATAATGAACAAATGACGCTTGTGGTCCATAGAAAAGGCTATCGATCTTGTCCACAAAAAAAAACTTGTTGCAGTAGTGGTATTAGGATCTCAGTCTCACCAAAAAGGAGCTTTGTGGTTGAAATGCACATTATGAAGATGAAGAGGGATGGGATGAAGAAAAGATGGATGCAAAGTGGGTTTGAGGGTAAGGCATTAAATGATTGATGAGGGGCATGTGAATGTGAAGGTGTAAAGGCATATCCGTCTTGGTTGGAACCTGGCCAAGCTGGGTTGCACACACCTTTTTCATCCTCTTGTATTATCCAGAAAATAAATACAGACACTTTGGAAAATATATATATATATATATTTCTTTGTTAAGGTGTTGTTTTTATTTTTAACTTTTTTAAACATAAGTGAAAATGTACAATAACACACAATATGCATTAAAATATATAAATAAAATAATTATTAAAAGTAGGTTGATGCCTGCATATGCGAGAGCGGGATCACCCCTTCTTGCACCATACCTTGCCAAGGGTGGGAGTGGACATCCCATCCACTTTGCCCCTGTCCATTTCAACAGTATTGATGTCTATTGAATCTAAAAATTATTTACAAGTCTAAAAGTATTTTTTTGAATCCAAATTCTTATATAGTTTAAATGAAAAAGTCTATTCATATTTTTTTTTTTCATCATCAACCCATGATATATCATTAGATGATAAATTTACAATTGAAATATTATAAATCATTTTCAATCATTTAATAACACGTAATAAGATAATAAAAAGATGATGGAAATTAAGATAATAAGTAATATTTAATTTAAATTATTATACAACTTAAATTGTATATTGAAATTTATATATAACAATAATATAAAAATTGATAACATAAAAAATTATGTTATCAATTTTTCTGTTTGTTAGACTTATTCACAAAAGTGTTAGATATTCAAAAGATTGTATTGCATTGGCCTCTAGGCCAACTTTGAGGTCAATGCAATACAAAAGTTATTTGAACAATGCGCGACTCACCTAAAAGGCTAATGCAATACATGTACAATTTTGTGAACAAGTCTAACAAATTATAATATATATTTAAATATACACAATTTGTAATATATATAAATATAAATATAAATGTATTAGTGAAAGTAGAAGTTGGATGAGGGGCATGAGAAATGTAGGTTGGGATTGGGCCCCTGCCTGGCCCCCACTCCTACTAGGAGGCAGATGCGGGGCAGGTGGCCCTGCCACCCACGTTTGGCAGACAGTGGTCCGCTTCGCCCATGTTAGAGGCATGACAAACGAGGAAGGGACAACTGTGTGAGGAGAAAATACTAGGATTGCAAATGAAACCAATCGAGTCGAATTTGAACAAGGGGTTAAGAGCTCGTTTATCCTATATATCTAATCGAATTCAACTCGAGTTTGAAAAGTATAAAATATTTATGATCGAGTTCAACTCGCCTAACATATATTGAGATAAACTTAGCTCGAACTCGAATACCAAAATTACTCAAGCTTATACGAGCTCTAGAGCTTGAGCTCGGTTTAAATCTAATACACAAATAATTTTTTTTTTTTGTTCATTGACTGAAGCACAAATGAGATTATTTCTTTTAATCAGTTTTAACTAGAATTTTGATAATTAATATTAGATTGAACTCTTATTGCAAATGACTATCACACTACTTAAACATCATGCTTATTAGACATAAATCAATAATTCATGACTTGCCACAATATAGTTACAACTTACAAATAGATAAAATAATAATTCTAACATCTAAGATATCACAATAAATTACAATTTCTTATGATAGATCACTAACTATAGCATCAACCAGGAAAATAAACTAAAAAAATGGTAGAAAAAAGTCTTCCAACTCTTATTCACTTCAACCCATCTTTGATGCATAAGAACACATTACATAATATTGCTTATTCACAACATTTCGTATTGCAAATAAATCAATAATTCATCACTTGAAGAAATATAGTTACAAGTAGCTAAATAATTCCAACTTCTAAACTGGAAAGAATAGCTATAAATATAGCCAAATAATCAAAATGGAATTAGATATGAAAGTGCCATAAATTCGTTATCAAATTAGAGTTGTTTACTTTTTATAAATATTTGACTTAAACGATCCTTTTGTAAACTTAATACATTAGTAAAAAAAATATGTTACTTAGACATAATAACATAAAGTAGTAAAATATATGACTTATATAAAATATCAAAATTAATATACATATATATAACACAAAATATATACAATAAAAGAATATATGTAAGAAATAAAGAATATATGTAAGAGTATATTACGAGTAGTATGACGAGTATATATATATGAGTTGAGCTCAAAACGAGTATAAGTTTGTGATGAGTATGGGCAATGCTATATACAGTCCAAAAAATTGGACTTCTTTGCAGTCCAAGCAAGGACAAAACTAAAAAATCTAGTTTTGATGGTTAATTTACAAAACAAAATTTAGAGAGAGACAAATATTAATTTTTTTATATAATCTATTTCATAAAAATACATTTTAAAATTTGATTTTTATCAAGTTTTAAAAATTTCGGGGGGGCTAAAGTCCCTCAAGTCAAAGGGTGGTTCCATTCCTGAGTCCAAGTAATAAACAAATAGAAAAATCCCTATTTTAGAATAAAATTAATTAAAATAAATTTATTTACAAATAAAAAACTTTAAAAAACTGAAAAATTCATTTTATTTAGTTATAAAATTGAAGTGTTTTTATGTGGACTGCAATGCAGTCCATATTTGATGGACTGTAAAAAGAATGAGTATATATACGAGTATTGTAACGAGTTCAAAACAAGTTGAGTCAAATTTATATAATTTTTGTTCATAAGTTTAAACTGAGTCGAGTTGAAATTATATATACGAGTTTAGTTTATTTAATATTCAAACTAATGTTAGTAGTTAGTAATAACTCATTTATTAAATGAATTGAATCAAAATCGAATTTATACGAGTCGAGTTCAAATTATTCATGAACAATTCTATTTGTTTGTAGCTCTAAATAGGACAAATAATTTATTAGTGTTTGGTATAACTGAAAATGATAGAGAATTAAAATAACAGGAGATTATATACGTCTCAAGTTTTTAATTACTCCAACATGTTCTAAGTTTTATGTAAAAAAATAATCTGGTCTTAGATTAATTGATCCCAAGATGTGCAAATTTAATGCTATATACAAACATATATAAACTATTCTTGATCATAATCATGTCGATGGCGAAAAATGTGTGCTTTTAGGCCACCTCCTCTATCAATCTGTACTTTCTTTCCACCTGATAGGTTTTTTTAAAGGATATTAACTATTTTATATAAATAATCAATATAATAGCATAAGTTTGTGAACCATCCTGTTACTTTACAATATAATAGCGTATTTTGTTAGTATAAGTTGATGAATAATCAATTTAAGGTAGTGTTTGTTTTGAGAGATAAAAATTAAAAATTAAAATTATTTTCAAATTTTAAAATTATTTTTTCAAATTTTAAAATAAAAATAATATTTAAAAAAATATATTATAATAATATTTTACTTATTTTTAAATTTTTATCTCATTTCATCTTTAAAAATAAATTAGGCTTAAATTTGTGATTATTTAAAGTGACGGCCAATAATAGCATAAGTTTGTGAACTATTCTTGATCGTGATCATGTCTATGGCGAAAACAACGGTTTGGACCATATAAGTGATAAAATGAGAGTACTTTTATATATTATTTTATAAAATTAATATTATTTTACTAAAATATCTTTACATTATCATTTGTGTTGTATAAAATATTATAAAAAATAATATGTATTTATCATTTTCCTTGTCATAAACTTATGCTAATCTATTGGTTCCTACTTTGCGGCCACCTCCTCTATCAAACTGTACTTTCTTTCCACCTCATAGGTTTTTCTAAAGGATATTAATTATTTTATATAAATAATCAACCTAATAATAATAATACATATAATAATAATTCCGGTAATTTTTTTTTTTAATCGAATAATTCCGGTATTTAGTAAAAAGCAACAGAAAATCGTTTTCGCATAGAAACCGAATAAGTTCACAATTAATATATCATTTCTCTAATAACAATATTAAAATAATAATAATAATAATAATAATAATAATAATAATTAAAAAAAATAAAAGAAAGAAGTAAAAATCCCTTATATCTCTGTTATCGCCATGTCCGTCTGGAAAGCCGAAGTTGGGCGCACCAGCGAGAGATCAGAAGCCCTAGGAGACAGACGGAGATAGAGAGAGATACACACAAGGGGAAACTGTGTGCCGAGTTCATCATTGGCTGCTGGATAGTTTAGCAGCGGAAGCGGAAGCGGAAGCACCTGCTTCCTTCGGAGAAGACGAAGATGAAGGGCCTCTTCAAGTCTAAGCCTCGTACCCCTGCGGACGTTGTCCGCCAGACCCGAGATCTGCTTCTCTATGCCCAGCGCGGCAGCACCTCTGATTCCCGTGAGAGTAAGCGCGAGGAAAAGGTTCGTTTCCGATTCCCTGTCCCTCTCCCTCTCCCTTCCTCTCCTTTCGTAGCTTTGGCTGCGGAATGAGTCCGACTGGATCCGTCTCAGAGTTTCGGATCCGGATAATGCTGCATTTGAGGATCTTTTATTCGTAATTTTTCCGGTTAATTTTTTTGTTTTTATTAAAACAAAAAATGTCCCGGATTTTTTTTTTCCTCGTTGAAACAAAAAAAAAAAAAAAAAAAAAAATCTCTAATGAAGGTAATAGTGCTATCTGGCTCGGCTGTTATGGTGTCTCTTGATATCTGGTTCTTGATGGAGTACATAAAATTCAATCACTGAATTTCGTTCAATGCTTGCACACTTTATCAGTAAAATTCAATTTTAACACTTCCAATTCTATGTTATTTATTTGCTCTGATAAATTCATTTATGATATTATTACGCGAAAAAACTCATCTATGATATTATTGTTTTGTATACACTTGGAGAGCTGAAGGTTATATCGTTGATATATGGAACGCAACAAACCGGTGGTTTTTTGTCTTAGGCTTTGATGGCATGCAAACCTGATAATATGCCAGCCATGATTTTCGTTGATTCATATTTCCTATTGCAATAGATCTAGAAGTCAACGGGTGATCCTTATCGCTTAGTTGGCGGTTGTGGATGCCCTAATTCATAAGCTGACCTGGGTTGAAGTTCTTTTCCAAAGTTCGGGGCTGAATCTTCACGAAATCCTCTGCTACTTATATTTACCCCGTTACTTGATAAAAAAGAAATTGTATATTTTATTAGAGAACCTTGGTGGATACATGTTGATGGTACTTAAAAAAGTAACCTTTATGCCTTATTATTGTTACAGTAGTGGCTCATGTCTATCATTATCGGTTACTTTATGGTTAGACTTTGCTTGGTATGAGTTTTTTTTTTTTTTTGTCAAAAAAATAAAATTATTAAGTGCGATGTTGAAAATAGGAATTAGTCTCCTTCAAAACAATATGATGGTACTTATAAAAAAAAAATGCATATGGTGCTAGAATATTGGCTTTAACTTTATTTTACATGTATTGTAAGTTTTTCAGTTGAGTATCCCAGCTTATATAATGCACTCCAATTTGCTATATACCTTGCTTCTTAACTTTGCAAGTCCAGCAGGTGTTGGAGTTATGTAAAAATATCAGGGAGCTGAAGTCAATTCTTTATGGAAATAGTGAATCCGAGCCAGTTGCAGAAGCTTGTGCACAATTGACCCAGGAGTTTTTCAAAGAGAACACACTACGGCTTCTGATTTTGTGTCTTCCGAAGTTGAACTTGGAGGTAAGCATGAATTAGTTCTTGGAGTGAAAGCAGTATTTAGAAAATCAACTAGGATTGTTACGTTTAGTTTGTGAGTTATAGTGCAGTTTCATGTGCTTCTATTAGATGAGTTGCCATTAGTTCAACCATTTGTAAGCTTTACTTGAATTTCTGAAGAACTGCATGAACTTTTCAATTTAATGAGTGAAGGCTTATTATTATGTTAGTTCCCTTGTAACCTATTATTTACAGTATAGTTTAATTTATATAATTGATGAATTTAACTTCTGTTGGCTTCCTGATGTCTAGATTTCTGGAAGCTGGTTAATTAAACTATTGAGAGGTTCCCTCATACTAAGAAAGTCTTTTAATGGCATTAGCAGTAAAGCTAGTTGAACACCCAACAGTATGTTTTTATTGACCAACACCTACTATTTGACACCTTGTGCTTGTGTCTGCTAGTCGTAGCTTGGTATTAATTTTGACATGGAGGGTGGTGGACCTTTTTGCATGCTGGAGAGGTTTAAGGGGTAATGTGCAAACAGCCTCTGTTTGGAATATGATCCCTTTATGCCTTGTGTTGTGTATTTGGGTTGTGAGGAGTTGTTGATGCTTCGAAAATAAGGAATGCTAGGTGGATGAACTTAGATGTTTTTTATTTAATTCCGTATTTCAGTGGGCTTCGGCTATTGTATTTAATGGAACTAGTGCCATGATTTTCTTGTTTCTTTTTCTAGTTCCTGACATGTAATAGGTTCAGTTTTTGTATACTTCTTGGATACTTGGCTTTGCCTTGTTACTCGTCTCAATAAAAAATTTATTCATAAAAAAAAAAATTGACATGGATCTATCACTAAACTAGCACACTTAGGCGTTGCTATTGTATATTCCCATATAATTGGGCTCTTGCCTACTATTTTGATCAATGAAAATTTGCACCGATAATAAAAATAATTTTGACATGGATCATTGTTTGCAGGCTCGAAAAGATGCCACTCAAGTTGTTGCAAATTTGCAAAGGCAACAAGTTCATTCAAGACTAATTGCATCTGATTTCTTGGAAGCAAACATAGATCTAATGGATATTTTGGCAGAAGGGTAAGCAATTACCAGTATAAGCGATCCAATTGGCTGTTTTAATCTTTGTCCTAATGGTAGAATGTTATTCCTTTCAGTTATGAAGACACGGACATGGCATTACACTATGGTGCAATGCTGAGGGAGTGCATTCGTCACCAGATTGTTGCAAGGTGAGTAAATAGCATGGATTTTGCCTTTTTGATCTACTGTATCTATAAATTCTCTAGGAATTGTGGTGTGGTAAAAGAAAATCTTATTAATACGATTGTGCCATGGTGTTAGTAGTTCTGTCAGTAGATATTGTTATTGGACCAAGTTCTTCAGCATTTCTACCAAGCTGCTGTGTTACTAAATAATAAATATGTTTTATTCCCAGTTAGAACTATCTATTCTTTATTTCAGATCATTTTGATCTGGTTCTTGATGATGTTTGCTTGGTGTAGGCTTTATGAATTAAAAGGCGTTTCTGGTTTAATTGCAGATATGTTTTGGAATCGAAGCACATGAAGAAGTTTTTTGATTATATTCAACTTCCAAATTTTGACATTGCTGCAGATGCTGCTGCAACATTTAAGGCTGAGTCTACCTGACAGTTCTACCCATGAATCATAATCTTTGCTTCTGTGTTGATTCAAATTTAAGTTTTTCTTATTAATTTACTTATCAAAAAAAGATTTTCTTGTTAAGAAAACTACCTTTCTGCTAGTACTCTGGTGGGCTTCCTATATGAGAAGTTAGGACTGCAAGATTTTGCAGCCCTTTGTCAAGTTGGGCTGTCAATCGGGCTTCCTAGTCTGCCAAAGCATTCATATTGAATGCTTGAGCTTTTTTCCAATTAGATATCATTGTTCTTGCTTGTAAGTGCATCTCCTACTTATCAAAACAATAGTGCGTCTCCTAGCACATAATTATCTAATATCATAATCGAGAGAAGCTCTGTATTGTATGATTCTGCATAGAAATCATGCATAGGATCGTATTGCTTGTTATAATATGTATATAGTTTCTTTTTTAATATTTCATTTGAAGTTTCTCTTGGCAGTATTGGGGCCCTTTTCTCTGTCATTTTGTTTAGTTCACACTTAAAATGTCACAATTGCACTAGGGTCATTCTGATGTGATTGTACATTTTTATTGCAGGAACTCCTGACGAGGCATAAATCGACTGTTGCTGAGTTTCTTTCAAAGAATTATGGCTGGGTAATTATCTTTCACTTTGATTATGTTGTTACACACAAACACCCTAATTTGTCTTTGAAGATCTCATGCTTGATGAAGTCTTCGATTGATGTTTGCTTTACATTTGAGTATGGCCGTCATAGTAATTGCATTTCTGCATAGCATGTTTTTGTTTCCAAACATCCTGTTTTTTTTTTTTACCTGAAAAATTTTCTTGCCATTCTTGTTGCTGTTCTTTTCATTATTGCCAAAAAGTTGGAAACTCTTGTTTAGAATGGGTGAATTTAACAGTTCTATCAAATATTCTGACACCTCTCTTATGCACCTAGACCAAAGGCTAAGTTAATGGGAAACATTATATGGAGGCTGAGTTTGATATTAGGATCATTTGTTACCATGATAATAACTGCTTGTCTTGTGAAAGCTTAAGCTAATGAGAAAGGATGAAGTGCATTACCCATTCAAATGTGTTTATAGGAGCAAAGCTTGCCAAGGTTCCGATTTATCATGATTTGCTGTTTTCAGTTCTTTGCAGAGTATAATTCAAAGCTACTGGAATCTGCTAATTACATCACCAGACGACAAGCGATCAAGGTATGACCAGTGGTTGACCTTTGGACCCAATATTTAAATGGAAAGAAAGGAAATAATAAATTAAATGGAGCCTTAGAAAATTTTTGGCTATCCTGATTACTGGCTGCTTTCATTGTCATTCGATCCTGGAAATACCGCATTCAACTTAACCAACATTAGGTCAATACTTGTAAAAAAGATCTCCCCCCCAAAAAAAAGGAAAAAAGAAAAAAACCCTTGCAGTGTCCGTATCTGCAAAGGTTTTCTTTGTGAGTTGGCTTTGAGAAATTGCTGTTAGTAACTCATGACTTTATGTTTGCTGAAAAGGGATTTTTTTTTTTTGTTTTTTAATTTGTTACAGTTGTTGGGAGATATACTACTGGATCGCTCAAATTCAGGCACAATGACTCGATATGTGAGCTCAAGAGACAACTTGAGAATTCTTATGAATCTTCTCAGAGTACGATACTCTCAGATTCCTTAATATTTCCTTTTTTTTTTTGTTTTTTCTTAAATTGCTACAGACCTTCACTATACTTTTATGCCTATTTCATACGTATCAATAAAATTTATCTCATACTTATATAAAAAAAAAAAAAAACATTATGTCAGTTTATGATGTACTTGGTATTCTTTCCATATTTTATGCTAATAAATGGCCGTAAATTGCTATACTCTTGGCTGCCTTTTGAGAGGGCATTGTTTTCATTTTCTATCAGTCCTTTTGCCTAGATGGCAACATTTTTATCTACGACTTCTAGATTACATGACTGTAAGTTTTGTATTTTTCTTGTTTTGTTATTTATTATTATTATTATTATTATTATTTTTTATGATGGTGGAACCATGCCATGGCAGAGCCCGTAGGACTCACCCATGGCATGACCGTCAGAATTTTGAACCACCAACTAATTTATGAAAAGGGGATATCCCTTTTGGATTTTGAGATGAACTAATGATGACCCAAAGGGGAAGCTAAATTATTCATCATATTTTACTTATTAAAAGAAGAATTTGTTTAGTTGATGACCCAAAAAAAGTGGAAAAATATTAATCTCATTTGAAGTGACCAAAAGTTGGAATATTTAGTTCATTCCGAAATTTGTGTGATAACGATTGGATTCCCTCGATTGCAGGAGTCCAGCAAGAGCATCCAGATAGAAGCGTTTCATGTGTTCAAGGTACTATATTTTGTGTTAGGCTGCATTTTGAACTAATGGACTTGTTTCAAGTCTTACAGTTATTTATGTTTAGGTGTTTACATTTTTACAGCTATTTGCTGCTAATCAAAACAAACCTCCCGACATCATCAGCATACTCGTTGCAAACAAAAGCAAGCTTATAAGGCTGTTTGCTGACTTCAAAACCGATAAAGGTAAGATATGGATCATCATTAACTATCGTAACGGTCGTCTTGGCAGTTGGCACCAGTCTTTACAATTTAGCTTGCTTTGTTGCAGAGGATGCAGAATTTGAGGCTGACAAAGCTCAAGTTGTGAAAGAAATTGCTTCTTTGGAACCTGTGGAAGCTAGAGACAACCCATGAGGGAGCTTTGTTTGTGTTTCAAAGTCACCAGAGTTTCTCTTCCTCTACGTAATTGTGAATTTCATGGTGTTATGGTCCCCAGCATTACATGCTATTAAAAACTGACGGGGGCCATGGTTTTTTTTTTTTTTTTCTATTTATATTTCCCATCTCTCAGTTCCTTCCTAACGGTCCGGTTTGTAATCTAAAAATGTTTCTGTAAAAAGGTAGATAAATAAACCGAAGAAATTAGTTTAATGCTATTCAGATATTTGAATAATAGGGGTCCTGCAAGGATCCATCAGTTGTAATACGGTGGTTCGATGCTCTGCACCAGTTCGAGTGTGCCATAGTGTGTTTCCAAACCCTAATACGGTGTAAAAAGTTATGTCGTTTTGGAGGAGGAGCTGTCCATTGAGAATGTACCATTTCCATATTAATAGGACTGGGCGTGTGAATCACGAGTGAATAGAATCAGAACAACGAAGCAGAGTATCTCAGTAGCATATTCCATGCATGGATTCTCTTTATTTGGCAATGACAATAGTAGTCTCTCTCTCTCTCTCTCTCTCTCTCGCGTATAGTTGGTGTTGCTACTTGCTATATTATAGATGCCGCTGTGACTCAATTATAATTCCGGGGAACCAATTACCAACTTTCTTCCCCTTGTACTGCACACTTCACAGATCTACGATCTAGAGGTCACTTTTTTTATATTTTGCCTATTACGCACCTGACTAGATGCGAAATTTCCTGCATAACTCCAAACTCACTTGATTCCATTTGATTTTGGCAATTAAAAATATCAGAATCTGCTAATTATTCTAAATTATTGAAAGAATTATATGATCATGAATTTCTGGATCCAGGCGTTACAGTGTACCTCAGTAACTGTAGGGGCATTCCAAATTCATTTGCTATATAAACAAATGGGATGTGTGGTTGTTTTTGTTGCTGTAGTGTGCGAAGTGAAAGGTCGAAGACAAGCCAGCGCCTTTCGTAGCAATCATCGTCTGATTTTACCTCAGTTCTTTCTCTTCTCCTCCTTCAGAAACTTCAAAAATGGCCGAAAATGGTAGGACCCTATCACCGTCTCTTAAGCACTTATTATTTATTTATTTTGGTCCAAATTCTTTCCGCATTTTCTTGTTGATATTCATTAAAATTTGTGTTCCTTACTTTCTTGTATTCTTTCTTCCAACTTCTTTGGCTTGCAGATTCGCTCTCAGACTTCCTCGCATCTGCTATTGATGCAGCGAAGAGAGCTGGCGAGGTTTGACAATCCAAAGTCCTTTTTTTTTTTTTTGGTTTATTGTTAATCTGATCTTCATTTTCCTCGTCTTATGTTCTATTTTGTTACAAAAATATTTAATTTCTCAGGTAATCCGTAAGGGGTTCTATCAAACTAAACAAGTGGAGCATAAAGGCCTGGTATGTCTTTTTCTTCTTTCTTCACTAATTGGCGCGCCATATCTCATGCTTTTTCTCCCCTTTATATGTTTTCTTTATCTGGTAAATGCAAGTTGTCGAATTAAGTATGCATGTTATTTGAGTCATTCAGCATGCCAATAGACGTTTTGCATTCCCATATGGTTTTTGAGGTTTTTATGTACCCCATGCTATTGTTGGATATGCTGTTGCCCATGCTTCTCTTTGATCTAGGAGCTAAAAATTAATGGATAAAAATGTATTATAGAAATTTCTGTCACCATTTTCACAAAATTAATACGCTTAGAACTGTTTTTTTTTTTTTTTTTAAATAGAGTTATAGTTGAGGTTTTTTTATATATTTATTTGACCACAGTCAAACACGTAATGTGTGAGAAACCCATATTCTTTATTTTGTTATCCTTCTATCTATATAGCAACTCAATGGTTCATTCTGTGATTAAGGATGTTGACTGGAATTCGTAGGAGAAGCAATAAACTTATAAATAACGAGTTTATTGTGGAATGCAGGTAGATTTGGTTACTGAAACTGATAAGGCATGCGAAGATCTCATTTTCAGTCATCTCAAGCAGCTTTACCCTGCGCACAAGGTTAACGCTTATCCCATTACTTATTTCATGCATCAAAGAAAGTTAAAATTTAGTGCTCAAAATTTGGTATTTTTATCTCATAATTTCTGAACTGGTTCCAACTGTTGTTCTTCTTAGTTCATTGGTGAAGAAACTAGTGCTGCATTTGGTACTGTGGATCTTACTGATGAGCCGACATGGATAGTTGATCCGCTGGATGGAACCACTAACTTTGTCCATGGGTAATGATAAGTTTTTTTTATTAAAGGTGATCCTTTCTGTTCAATGTATTCATTCATTTTCACTGTTGTATTTGTCACAACTCAATTTTTGTAGGTTTCCATTTGTGTGTGTTTCCATTGGTCTTACAATTGGAAAGGTTCCTACAGTTGGTGTTGTTTACAATCCAATCATGGAGGAGGTGAGAATTCTAATATTTCATGCATGTTTGACATAAGCGATAAACCATAATGACTAGTCAATGAGGCATAGAGTTAATGTATAGAAGTTCAGAACCCACATATGAGGATAATGTCGTATAAGGATAATGTACAAGAATCTGATACTTCATGGCTCAAAATATATAAAGAGATGCAGAATCATCCAATCATTTTACTGATGGACTCTATGGTTCCCAAGGTATATTCGTTACATGTAGACTGTATTTTTTTATTGGCACCGGGTGTCCAGAACAGTGTCCTGACTAATCTTAAGGGTACACAATAATGTTTTGAATACCGTACCGGTGGATGTCGGTCAATGTACTAGAACGAAATATTTCAGTACTGGTATCTGCCGTACTAGCCATTACGATATGAAATTTAAAACTATGGTACATAGGCCCTTGGCAAAAAGTTTTCCGTAAGTGTATCTCGGTTAATTTAAGAAGAAAATCTCCCAGTCTGATGGCCTTAGAGATTGTTTGCATCCAAGGGGATTTGAACCTTAGACCCTAAGGGGAGCATATTTCTAAGTCCAAGGCCTTTACTACTTGAGCCAAACCTTAGGGGTCACATGTGGACTGTTACTCTCACTCAACCACGTGTACAATATTCACTGATTTTTTTGTCAGCTTCATGCTTGATTGTCAATGAACACAATTGTCAGTGAGCAATAAGTTGTTTTTTCCCTCTGTCATGCTTGTTGCCCTTGACTCTAATAGTCTGCTACGATCCAATTAACCTGTTGAAGTCACAGATTCTATATGATCAACATTTTTTCAATTTTCTTTTTGGCTGTTGAGGTTCCCTAGCTTCTCTGTATGGTTCTGTCAAACACATAAACTTGACAGTCGAAACATGTTTCAGTGTACTGCTGGCTGAGATGTATAAATTTGGGTTATTGATATGTAGCTTTTCACTGGCATACGTGGAAAAGGTGCTTTTCTCAATGGAAACCCTATCAAAGGTGAGATCAATTTTCCTAAACTTTACAGTTTTTGGTTTCTCCTTTACTAATCCTAGGAACCTCTAAGAGCAACATGCTTTTCTTATGCAATGTTGCAGCATCATCTCAAACTGAACTTGTGAAGTCTCTCCTTGCAACTGAGGTACGTAAGTACACAATTGAATTGATTCTTGATACAAAACAATATAATTATTAGGCTTTTGTAGACTTCTTGTAGTCTCTTAGGTGTTCTACCAACTGGGAAAGCACATTAGGAAAACATGAGCTCTATAGAGCTTTAGTAACAAAGTCATGAGCCCAAACCAAGTGGATGAAACTCTGCTCTCCTTCACAAGCTATAGCTCTAAATTCAGAAGTCCGGAATTTTCGTCTTTTTTTTTTCAATATCCGTCCATGTCACATGAATGTGTACCAACTGATGTTTAGATGCTATTCTTAAGAACAGGGTGTAGAAAAATGAAAAATCTTTATCTTTAGTTCTTTGTTTTTTTTGGGGGGGGGGGGGGGGAGCCTGTGGTCAAAGACATATAAAAAAGAAACTTTTGTAATTGGTTCCAAATCTTGAAACTATTTTCATCCATTGTGCACCCCCTTCCTTGCACATAAACAAGAAAAAGTGGAGAGTAGAATAAAATAGACAATGTGAAAAACAAGTGTAGATGGTTCTTTCAGTTGGCACATAACCTCTTTGGTTCAACTTGATTTATGACATTATTTATTCAGTTATGTTTTGAAAATCCCGGTGAGCATATATATGATGTGCCCCTCCTTCATGGCTGTGAAAATATAAATCTGCTTTTTAGTTTCTCACTCGTATTAGATTATTAAAAAGCTGAAATTTGGCTTCATGCATATCGTAGACAGATACACACTTCAAAAATTCCAGAATGTATTTCGGATTCCACTGCGGTGCAATAAATTCATAAATACATTAGTTTTGACCATCTAGAAAACATTTTCGAAACTAAAGCTCTGTCCTGAAAGAGCAGGCTGGTACTAAACGTGATAAGCTGACATTGGATGCTTCTACAAACAGGATCAATAGCCTACTTTCCAAGGTAACTATAATCATGTCACCATTGCTATTGGGATTTATAACATGCATTGGTGTCTGTTTATGAATACTAGTTTCTCTTCTGATCAGGTGAGATCCATTCGGATGTGTGGCTCTTGTGCATTAAATCTCTGTGGGATTGCATGTGGAAGGCTTGACTTATTTTTTGAAATCGGCTTTGGGGGTCCTTGGTACGATACTTTAACTTTTCAGTGAGATTACTGGTTTGATCGGAATGGCCTGATTCCTTTTGTGATATTTGTTGTTTGATGGTTCTTTGTTTGACGTTGTTCTTCTCAAATGAGTTCTGATATGTTATGTGATTGACATGGACAACTTTTGTACTCAGGGATGTAGCAGGTGGTGCTGTGATTGTACAAGAAGCTGGAGGAGTTGTATATGACCCGTAAGTAACATCCTTAAATATGCTTTCTTCATGTTTCTTGACGGGGGGAAAACAGGAGGGTCTAGAGAGGATTAACATTTTTCGATAGCAACCTTTTAACAATGTAGTTAAATAGTCATCACCCCTTGATATATATCCCCTGGGTCTTCACAAAGCAATTCGTGAGTTGGACATGCAATGGGGTGGTTTTTCACAATCACAGATATTTTCAAGTATTTTACCAATCTTAACATCTGATGGTGGTTCATCAGATCTGGTAAAGATTTTGACATCACAGCCCAGCGAGTAGCAGCTTCGAACCCTTTCATCAAGGATGCATTTGTTGAAGTTTTACGACAATCAGAATGAGAGATACAAAACTGATTGTTGGAACCTGGGATACGGTTTATTTGGTATAGTTTAGTTTGATTCCCATGTTCCAAAAAGTATTTGCAACATGTTTTTATGATTGCATCATGTTCGATTGGCTGAGTGATGTTTAATAAATACAATGATTCCTCAAATTCTCAGGGCCTTTTACAGTGCCAAATCAGTTGAGATGAGAACTCACAATATTGTTTATGTATTCCCTTTAAATTATTCCCAAACCTTTATAGAGATTAGTATTGATATTTTAGTTACATCCACAGCTTTTAAGTTCTTAATTTATTGAAACTATGGACTTAGAATAATATACGCTCTTAACCTGAAATATGCTTGAATGATTCTGCACCTTAGGCTGGTACTTCTTAAGGAAGGGGCAAGAAATTGACCAAAGATCTTTGAAGAAATATGACGGCAAGTATTTCTAGATGATAAATACTAGTTTTGATCATAAAGTGTCTTTAGATCATATCTGTTGATGGAGAACATCTTAAATGTATGATGTACAACAGTAGATGTGAATAGGGATTACAAGATTAAAGATGACATGTAGCATAATTATTTATAGATACAATTTGTCTTGAATTACTGACAAGTGTTGGCTTGAATGATTCCCCCCAAAACAATGCAGCATATATTTAAAACCTATATATTGAGTTTGTATCTATAGATTAATCAATTCATTGCGCAGGAACAGGCTCATGTGAACTGCTTTCTGCTGCCCCTTAAAAAAGTATTTTTATCAAAGCCGGAATGCCCAAACTGGAACCATCTGGCCTAATCAGTATTGACCAAAAAGATTATGCTCACTAAGCACCAAATGCTACAATAATTCTTAGTTATGTGACATAAAACAGTGAAATAAGATGGGAATTTTCAGTAGAAAGGGGGTGCATCAACACAGAGAATTAAAATTATATATATATATATATATTTAAAGTGAATGCGTTTGAAACACAAAAGAAATCACATCCTCTACGATCTGGAGAAGTGCAGTGCAATATTCTTTCTAAGCAAACTGTGATGGCCTCGTCGCACCATAATACCCATTTGCTCCATTCACGCCCTGATGCATCTTTCTCGCGCTCTCCGACCTCTTCTTCCGAACAAGATACCATGTATACGCTTCCACCCACACAATATTGATTAAGAAAATCACAACGATGGCAATGTAACCAATCTTCCACTTCTTCTCCGGCTTCAAAATATCAAATCCTTTAAATATGTTAATGATGCTGAGAAGGATTACTAGATACCCAACTGAATGGTGATAAATATTCCAGTAAAATCTGTATTTGTGATCCTTCTTTGGCCTCAGAAGCAGAGCAAACACCTACAGTACAACACAAATCTCTCTTTAGAAAGCCAGATAATGAAATAGTGTCAACATTTTGTTTAGGAAATAATAATAATAATATTACGTTAAATAAGATTGATTGATTGATTTGTACCTGAAGTGTTGCGAAGATTAAAAGGAGAACGCCAATTACTCTGTGCTTTGTTTGTTCGACACCAGCAGAGTCGTTTCCAAGCTTAATACCAGTTGCAACTCCAGCAACTCCAATAACATAAGCTGTTGTTTGGCAACTGGCATGCAGATAAAACCATGCAGGGTCTGCGGATTCGAATACCTTCAAGTACCTTGCTATCATAACTCCAATAGGCATCAAGATTCCCCAGCTGAAGACATTCAGCACTCCATGCACCTGAAATTTCGATCCAATAACTTTTAGAACTTGGACTGGAAAATAACAAAAACAGACATACATTTCCTGATGTGAAATACCAAAAATTGTCCCATTCATTACACTACCGTTAATGGACTGGAAAATAAACAAAGCCATCTTTACAAATACCAAAAATTGCTGCTTGTAGCACAGATTTGTTACTACTTAATAATTGGACCTTGTTTTTTGGGTAGACACAGTACTCGAGAGTACTTTTGTCAACATACTAAAATTAACTTGTACATGAAAAGGGGGGGTGGGTGACAAGAAATTAAATAGAATAAGCAATTCAAATTCATCTATTTTTTTGAATGAAATTACCCAACACATCCCACAAACTGAATAACAAGAAACAGACAAAGCGAGTAGTTTTCCTAGGAAGACTAAACCCAGAAAATCAAACCCAATTAAGGTCCAAAGAAGATTAAAAGAAGTAAGAAGAAAAAAATCAGAATGGAACTAAAACACTACCAACTTAAAAAACACAAAAAAGACTAGGAAGAAAAAAGAACAAGAAAACCCAAAAAGGAGCAAGTTTCCGTCCACATGCATTTTTATCTCTGGATCTTGAGCCTCCCCCTTCGTTGGTTCCAGCGCCCCCGACAGGAGATTCAGAGCTCCCTTGGACTTGATGTTATCGTCATTGAGCGAATGCCCAAGTGGTTGGTCATCTTTAACCGGACCCACTTGCCAAACATGGTTAATATGGGTGATACCGTTGGGAAGTGCCAAGGTAGCATAGATTACAGTCTCGCTATTCGAATACGATGCTGTCAAGTCCGAGACAGCGTAAGTCAGATTGATCTCCGCCATTGTTGTAGCATAACTAGTGATCTGGGACTGGTAAAATCTCATGCTTCCATTGGAAAACTGGTAAGCAACAAGTGCTTGTGCGCCTTGCATGCCCGAACCGGTGGGGTTGAGTGCCCAGGCAGTCCATGAAGAGGGGGTGACGCCGGTCTTTCTGAATGCGATTTGGAGAGCTCCAGAAGATTGGTTGTAGTTCCAATGTAGGAAGGAGTTGAGATCAGGGAGGTCATTGCAGAAGCTAAACACCTTGTTGCTAGGGAAGCTGTATTTGGCACATGTTTGAGCCAAGGATGTCAGACAAAGAGATAAAAGAAGAGAGAAAACTAGCACAGGTTTGAACAGGTTTGAACATTTTGTTAGCCAGCTGAAAAGGTGGTGAAGAGACGAATTGACTTGGAATTGGAAGGAGGAGGATGAGTTATGACATGGAAACTGGAGGTACGTACGTATTTTATAAAGAGTTGTGTTTATTATTATTATTATTATTATTTGCCTTATTTTAGTTCTCGAAACTTTGTTTGCATTGCAACAACCATGGGCTGCCTGCCTCCGCCGACCTGAATCTGCAAGTAGCGAGTAGTACAAAAACGTGGAGTTTCCCAAGTGATCATGATGGGTGATTGTTTGTAAATTTGGGAAACAGTTGATTTGGTCGGCCATAGCCAGCCTGCTTCACTGCATGCCACATGTACATTCAGATTCATACTGTTTATCAATACACTAGTGTAGCCGGCCTTAAAAAAATTATTTATTATGAAATTATTTATTAATAATAATATTAATATTAATAGTATGAATAATACTATATACAGTCGTAAAATTGCAAACGATATGTAGTCACTTTAACTTTTTTAACAGTAGACCCCACTTTTTTTTAAACAACTGCACACCGTTTATAATTCTACGACTGTATCTATTATTTCTCTAATAGTGTTAATAACTTTTAGTAAGTAACAATATATTAAATATATTAATTAGTTTACAAAAGATGTAGATATATTAATATTACTAATAAAATATGTTTCCTTCTTTCAAAAAAGTATATCTATAATATAAAACTATTATTATTAATTTTAAAGTTTAGAGTTAATTTTATCATCTCAAAAATAAATAAATGTGTTAATTTTAAAATTATAAAATTATAAAATTTATATTTAGAAATTAAATTATTTAGTCATATAATTAGAATAAAATTTTTATTATTGGAATTAAACCATTTGTAACATTGAAACTAATATTTTTAAAAATATTTTTTTGTTATTAATTAAAAATTAAAAGTTTAGTTCCATAATTAGAAGTTCACATTAAAAATAGGAAGGAATAAGCTCAGCCGAAATCAGCTATGAAGCCCAACCCGTCCACCATCCCAATCCAAAAACGGCGTCATTTTCAGCAAAAAAGCCGAGCCCACTCCATCCCAAACCCAAACTAAAGTCGTTTTAAAAAAGAAAAAATCATAACTCTACGCGCACCAGTATAAAATCATCCTTACTCTTAACCCTTCTTCATTTTGCCTACCTTTCTTCCAGATTCTCCCGCCCCACGCCGCCCCTCCCCGCCTTCTCTCTCCATTTCAGACGTGAACAAAATTTTCCCATTTCCCTTGTGTTGCTGTTTTGCCGGTTCCACCAATATCAGTTGAAGATTAGTATTCTTCTCTCGATTTCTCTTCATCTCGAAATGCCTTTCTTAGATCTGGACTATTATTTCTTTTTCTTTGATTTTTTGTAGATTCTTTTTGTACAAATCCAATTGTAAATTTGTGTAAGTGGTATAAGAATTTGAAAAATTGAATTTTTTATTATATTTTGTATGGAGATTTGAAAACGTGTAATGATGAGTTTGAAATATGTTTTGAATTTTTGGTTTTAACTCCCAAAACAAACAATAATTTTAAATCCTTATTCTATTGTTTTAACTCTACTATTTTTTTTATTTGACTCATAAACAAGTCGTTAAAGTACAGAGACCGTTTATCTAGACTTCTTAATTTCGCGAGTTTTGGATTGTAATCGAGCGAAAAAAGCAATAATGGATGATGAGTATCGAGTTTCGAGGCCCACAAGCTTATAAATGGCGTCATTATCTGATTTATTAGCCAAATTAATCTTTTGTTGTTTCATGATACCTACGACAGATATAGAAATAGATTAGGACTGAGGTGAAGAATACCTCATATCTTGATCACGAGAAATATTGAAGGAAAATTGATAAGCCATTAAAAATTTCTAGAATGAGAATGCAGGCGAATTGCAAAAATGAAAAGAAGATTTGATACGAAATAGATAAAGCTAAGGATTATTCTTATAGAGACGGAAATAAGAATAAGACAAACCATCATCTCAAAATTGTAAAGCTTACAAGATAAGACAAATAAGACAAACTATCATCTCTTCCTTATAAGACAAATAAGAATTACTTTGTCAAGCTTACAAGATATGCTGGATGAGATTGTTGAGATGACTGATTGAGACGGTTCTTGGTTCAAATTCGGAAGATTACCAGAAAAAATCTTCTCCACCATTCTATCATTTTGGATAAACAGATACTTGATCAATGAGCAATGTAAGTTCTTTCTTTGAGTATTTGATGAATGAAAATTGTCATTTAAACAGCACCTCAAAACTTTCAAATCTCGATAATATCTCATTTATCAACAACATCAAGCGGATTTCAAATCTCTGCACCGAGACGATAGAGCTAGGCCTCGGCCTTTGCAACTTTTGTCAGACACGGGTAGTTCAAATTATTCAACTATCTACAGTTTCTACTAACATACCGTTTTATTTAGTTATTGGTTTTTGCAGGAAGAAATCTTACTGAAACCAATTGTGATTCTTCTTTAATGATGCCAAAAAGGGGAGAAGCCTTTTGCTAGTATTATATTACTTAGTTATATATGTTAGAATCATGTTTATATTTTACTTGAAAAACTAACGCATATTTTCAGGAGGGCTTAAGTATTATTATAGGTCGCAGATTTCTACTAAATATTTGTCATCATAAAAAAGTGGGAGATTGTTGACAACAACCCAATGTTTCAAGTTTCGTATCTACATATAAATTTTGATAATAACAAATGAATTCAAGTTTCAACCTCAAATTGTCTATACAATGGAGCCAAGCACATCAAGCATAAACAAAAAAGAGAACAAGTCTACAAATGAAGTTCATAGAGTAATTTTGTACATCTCTTGATAAAGTTCGAAACTGGATTAAGGTTTAAAATTAATCTTTTCTCATAAAATATCAAATTGAATTTTTCACATGTGCATAACATCATTAAAAGATTTAATTTCAAAAATTACATTTTTCACATATGCATAACATCACTAAAAATCTTAGTTTTGAAAATTATGTTTTTCACATGTGCATGATACCATGCATGATACCATCAAAAGATTTAATTTTGAAATTTCTATTTTCCACATATGCATGACACCATTAAAAATTTGAATTTGTAAGATGATTGATTTTTATTTTTGACATGTGTATATTTTGTTTGAAAATCTTGAAGGGTGGTTATGCTTCTTTTGACATATGCATAAAGAAGATGATTTTATTTGAAAAATAAATCGTACTCGTTTTGTCATATGCGAAAAGTAAAAGATTATGTTTGAATATTTTGAAAAATGAATAAAGTTATCTTCGACAAATGCAAAAATGAGATGTTTTTATTTAAATTTCTTTAAAAGTGAATAATATTCTTATTTGACATGCAAATCTTTTCATATTTGAACATGAAGACTTATTTGCCTATAAATAGCTCACTTGAGTTTTTCAAAATTACAACAACAAGAGCTTACACATCAATTGCTAAAATTTTGCATAATTTATTCAAAATATTCACTCTCTTTTTTCTAAGTATTGAGGTTTAATTCTTGTTCATTTTGAGAGAGATATAAGTTGCACTGTATTGTTCTTATTTCACTAATTGAGAAGTGTACTTTGATAATCTACTAACTATCAGCTCTTGTATCAATAAGAGTGTGCGTATAATCCTTGTGTGTGTAAAAGATGTTTTACACATGGAATAGTTGAATCACCAAGTGTAAGGTGATTGCAAGTGTAGAGGGTGTTTTACACGGATTCTTTGTAGTGGTGTTGCTCAAAGATGTAATAGGTTTCTATCTCTACCTAAAGAGATTGAATAGTGAATTTGGAAATCTTCAAGGGGTAGCTTGAGGCAAGGACGTAGACAGTGAGGCTGAATCTCTTTCAAATACTGAGTTTGCTTCTTTTTACCCTTCTTCTTTATATTTCCTACTACTTCGTATTTTGTTTATATTTTATATTATGTATTTGGTTTATAAGTGTTAATTTTTAATATAAGACAATTCACCCATTTTCTTGTGTTAGTCATCTAGGCAATGATTTTGAAATTTGCAAAAAGTTGTATTATCTATTATATTTGTATAAGAATTTTAAAAAATTGTAATGATGAGGATGATATGAAATGAGATGAGTTTGAATTCAAATAAGGACTTATGTTTCCAAATGGGCCAAGCAAATCAAACAACTCAATAGTCAAACAGGTTCTATTAACTTTATCTAATTGACTTGTCATTTGTGGCTGTGGGCGATAATGAAATTTCGTCAAGGGATTTGGAAACCAATTAGGGGTGTGCAAAACTCTGAAAGTTTCGATTCTGTCTGACTTTTGCTTTGTTTCCGACTCTGATTAGAGTTCGAAAGTTGGAGTCTGAAGTTGGAGTCGAAGTGGCTCTAACTCCAAAATTGTAGTTCGGAGTCAAAGCCAAAGCCCAGTGGGATTCCAACTACCGCCTTCGAATTCCAACTATATAAAGATTATATATTATATATTGTAAAATAAGTAATAGACATCCAAGTGGCCTAATGGTTACATGCATTTTGGCCTAATGTGCGAACCTGAGTTTAAGTTGTGACATTGACCCCCGTTTCTCTTCTTTCCATCTTTTGTTTGTATTTTTTAACAAAACTTTAAACTATGCCGTTTGAGAAGGTATATATATTTGAAATGACGAAAACCATAACCCTACACATGTCAATTTACTCTATTCACTCTTCCTCCCCGTGCCTCCACCCATATTCGAAATGATGAAACCCTAACCCTATGACCAGCAAGCCTGCAACGGATCAACGTATGGGTTTCGTGACTTCATCGGCGACCTTTACTATATGCGAAGCAACCTTTAATCTGACTATTCAACTTGCAGTGCACCTTACTACGGGTTTTTTTTATGGGTTTTATCGACCCATACTGTAGCTTTTGCTATGGACAATGTCATGACTTCGACGGATCAATCTATGGGTTTCGTGACTTTGTTGGTGACAGAGGAATCTAAGTAAGGGTTTGCTCATTTTTCTAATCGATGATTCGATATATTTTTTTTAATATTTAGGGTTTTCGTATTTTCTTTAATTAGTAATTTAATGGAGCAGCTCATATTTAAGGTTTTATTGGCGACAAAGTAAGGAATTCTTATCGAAGGTCCATCAAAGTTCAAAACTAGACTACCCTTTGGATATTTTCTAACTTCTCAAATTAATAATTTCAGTTAAGGGAATTAGACAATTTATTTCTTATCATGAGATGAATTAAACTTAAAATAATGCTGATGTGATTTCAAATGATCTAAATTAATATGCGCATAATAATATTTTGTGATTTTTATTAAAATGTGTTTGGATGTAAATAGATTGAAATATAATAAAAAAATAGATTGAAATATGTACTTGAACATATCAAACAAATTGAGATAAGTTTACTTTAAAAAAAAAAAAAAAGATCTTGTTAATGATTGATTTGAGATCATTTTAACAACTAAATATAACCTAAATATTTTTTAAAAGAGAGGAGAAGTGACAGTATGAACTCTCAAACGAATCTTTAAATAATGGCATTAAAAAAAAAAAAAGAGAAAAACAAACTCAATAACCGTCACCTCTGTCTATCGTCATGTACGGCAACAGTAGCTTGCCGTTGTTCTCTGGAGTATTCTCTAAGGCACTTTCACTTAGACTGCTCAACAACGGAAACTCCGTACGCATATAAATACTCATGTAAATGGAATAATCGTTTAATACAATCTATAATCGACACAAAACGATAAGTCAATTTGATTGAGTTTGAAGATCATGCTCTTATTTTTACTCCGAATTTGAAGTCTTGAAGTAATAATCTTCAGTTAGTTATTTTCTTCTTCAACCATTGTAAATAAAAACTCCATTCATGTATTAATCCTAAACTCCCTTGATAGTTGATAATATGGGGAAGAGTTAACCTTTTTGTGACTCAATTATGCTGAGGTTTACCCCTCGGGGTGTCATTGAAGCCAACAATTCTCATTGCTAAGGTGGTCGATGATGAAATTTTTAAAAAAAGTTAAGTAATTATAAAATTAAAATATACACGTGTGAATGTGAATATGAGTGATTGTTCTACATATAATGATAATCAATAGTTTGTATACAATTGTTGAGTCTAAATATAGACTAAAAAAAGTTTGGATTAAGGGTATCCCTAACATGTCATATGAAGACCTAACTTAAAAGTCAAAACTTGTACTATTACACTCTAAACAAAATTGTACAATAGACACATACAGCAAACAAGAGAATCATATATAGAAAATAAAATCCTCATGAGAGTGATCATATAAAAAAAATTAAAAAAAGCCCATAAGAGTGATACCCATTCACACCTTGCGAAGTCATGGGTTCACTCAAAATAATGAACCCAGGAAAGGGCCCGAAATGGTGGATAAGGCAGGCCTATATAGTGGACCCAGGACAGCAGTAACAACAATTTTGGGTTCTGATAAAAGTTCATAGAAATCAAATACGATGTCGAAGAAAAATCTGAGAAGGATATGCTTTGAACTGTCCATAATTCCATACTTGTTTGGCCCATGCTAACAACATTAGTATTGGTTTTACCAAATAATTCATCAAATATAAATTTAATAATTTATATTAAAAGTAATCCTATATTAGTCTCATCAAAATATATATATATATATATATATATATATCTAACTTTAAGTTACAATAAAAATAATCACTTTCTTCACATTTAAAAGATCACTATTTATCTACTAAAATAATTTTTTAATATATTTTATTTTCCTCATTTCCTTTTCTTTTCACTTCTCTCTCTCTCTCCTCATCTTCATGTCATGATTTTCTATATTTTTTGGCTGGAGAGTTTTGTGTGTGTTTAGCAATTTGCGTTGATTTTTTCTGGAGAAAATTTCTGAGTTGTATATGTATATGGCTGATCTTCCAAGATGATCAGAAATTATTATACTAAGTTTAAAAAAAATGGTTGAAAATAATAATTTAAATATCAAATTAAATTATTAATATACGTATGATTAGTATAATTATTAAATATGAAATAAATATTCTTTTTAAAAAATATTATTATATTATTATTTAAATGAATTTAATGATAAATTCAATATAAAATTATAAATATGGAGATGTGCAGTTTTTATTAAACTTATTCTTTTAATCAAATTTTGATTATTATTTTTTTTAATTGAGATCAATACTAATGTTGTAATCCAACAAAAAGAGAGAAGCAGTTGGCAGTCATGGGTGGCAGATTCAGGGAACGTCGCGTTGTCCAAGCCATACTCATGCCCACTGGAGAGGAAAGTTTTTTAAAATATAAATTTAAAAGAATTTCAATTTTTTTTTTAAAATAAAATAAAAAATAAGAGAGGAAAATTAAAGGAGACTGATTTTTAGATCTTCTCCATTTTTTTTCAAAGTATATTATTATTATTATTAATGGAGGTAATTAATATGTCACAAATAATCAATGGCGGTGCTACATGCACGATTGACTTGCACCATTGGACCATTTTTCTTTTACATAATTTTTTAAAACTATTAAACATCTAAAAAAAATCGACTTTTTTAAAAAAACAAAAATGCAATAGTGCACTAAAATGAGATACGAAAACAGTGTTCTTTTTTTTTTTCCAATAATCAAACCTTTCTACAGTGACAGTTTACATTAGGCACCATATTCAGTTCCCATCATTAAATTAATAGTAAAAAAAATTATATTATATTATATTATATTATATTATATATAATCATTTTTACATACTCTTTATACATATGATTAACTAAAGTAATAATTAGACATGAAATTAAACAATAATACATAGAAAAGAGATTAAATTTGTAAGTATTAGTGTTGGAATGTGGTCAACAATATGATTCCATATATTTTTGAAATTTGATGTGAGGAAACCCCACTTAGATAAAGCCCAGAAGTCCATTTCAATGGTTTGACATTTTTCTTTTTCTTCAAAACTTTATGCTTACTTTTGACATTTTTTTTACGAGTTTTTAGAGCCACTATTTATAGATTTAGAAAACTGAAAAAGTTATACTTGTGCATCAAAAAGTGCAGGAGAGTCTTTTTTTTTTTTTTTTTTTTTTTTTTTCTGGAAAATTCTGGAGTTCGTCCGATCAAATCCTCCTCGTTTGCAGTCTATGCCGTCCCCCAAAATCACCCTTCTATTTTAAGCCTTGTTGAATTTTAATTATTTTAATTAACATATTATGGTGACATGGCCTGAGGCTGAGCTTTTGAAAAGTATTATTACCATTGTAACTTATTTTTTTAAAAAACTTTAATATTAGAACGTCTGTATTTGTATTAGAGAAAGGGAGATTGATCCAGATGTTATCAATGAACTTGGACGACTCCTGTTTTTTAAATTTTTATTTGCATGCCCTTATTTTATTGTAATTTATTTCTTGTTGTCACTTTCAGTCAATATACATCCAACTACTTTGAATTATAACAGGGTATTTTACTATATATACCCGGTTACAGCTATACAAAATAGAAGGCAATAGATGGGGAGTCCTTATCAATCCATTTTTTTTTCTCTCTCTCTCTTGTTTCTCTTTGACCATTTTCGACAATTTCAAAAACGTTGCCGTCACGAGGGAAAGTGGAGCTTCGGCTCCAGCTCCAGTTCCGTCACCTCCTTTTCCTCCTTTTCTTTTTTTTTTCTTCTCTTATCTTTCTCCTTTTGTTTTCCTGAACGGCCACCTGATTTTGATGTTTACTGTAGGTGATTTGGTTCAGCATCTTTGATTTTGAAGGCTGTGTTTGCAAGTTTGATGGCTTCAGGTGTCCTTAGACCACCACGCATGGCGTAGTCGTTCTACCAATCCGCCAATCTTGGCGTCGGTTGAAGTGTTTTGCGGAACGGCGAGGACGTGTTTCTCACGCGTGGGGACCGATTGAGGACTTTGCTGTCGTTGGGTTCTCGTTTTGGTGGATCTAGCATGCCGGCGACGGTTCTGTTCGGATCTGGGACAACGGAGCGTATTTACCTTGCAGCAGCTTACTCTTAAAGTGGCGTGTGAAGCTCACTCGCCACTACAGACAGTCTTTATTGTTGTTTTCATTTTCTGTTTTTTAGTCTAGTTTTAGTTGGTTGTTATTAAGTTGTTTGTAAATTTCATTTGTATAGAAAAAAATTATATAGAGAAATAGTGTCATAGACTTTTTAGTCCGTGAAATCTAAATTCTCTCCTCTATGAGGATGGAATTTTAGTTACTGCCTTAGGCAGTACTTGGTCTCTCAGACTTTTAATCTGATGAGCTTTAAAAACTGTGCTTCAAAATGTACTTAGTTGACTATTTTTTTTTTATCACATTGTAGGTTTCATGCCATCTTAATTTCAATGAAGTGAAACTATTTTTTTCTTCAAAAAAAAAAAAAGTTTGTAGAATATTATATATATGTGTGTTCAATTTACTCTAAATTTTAAATTAAGATATATAATATAATTTATCTAATCATAATAGTTAAAGATGGTGGAAAAGATATTTGTGCCCCTAGCAGTTCAATCTGTGAATAATAAATTAATCCTCGAAAAGTCTAGTATGTTGGACCTTATGGCCAAGGCTTAGAAGCTCACAATACTAACTACGGAAGGATTGGTTTCAAAAGATTGGAGATAAATATCGACAGTTCCAATTGTCTCCTAAATTAAAATAACTCTTTCCAATGGGAGTTATTGAGAACAAGAAAATTCTTGGATGATAGGAGTTATCTTTTTCTAATGCTTAGGAATCACGAAAGATACAAATTTGAAATAATAACCGATTGTGATAATGGCCAAATCACAATTCCTTGTAAGTAACCCCCAAGAGATAACAAGCACATCATCTCATTTTTATATACACTCATTTTCATATATATATTTTCTTTGAGTTTTACTAATTTTTTTGTATTTTACATCCTCCATTAAAGCATAATTTTAATTTTTGGCAGATTCTCTTTGTATTTTAAAGAAATGTGTATTTTAGAAGGCCCATTGGTACTGCTTTAATGACATACTAATTAAACTATAAGCCAACTAATTTTTTATGATCTTAATTATTCGAGTAACAATTTTTTTTAGAGATCAAATGGAGAACCGTCTCAGTCTCATTCATGAACTTGAGGATGAGAATTAAATTATTTCTATGTTAAAAAAAAACATAATTATTAATTAGATAATGTTATACGGCTGTTCAGTTTAATTTACGGCTAGACTGACTAATAATTCACTTATTTCTTAATATTTTGTAAACTTTAGAAAAAACCCAATTTCACTAGTAATATTTTTTAAATATTTAAAAAAAAAATAAATCCATTGGGGAAATAACATTTTCTTTATTAGTTTGATAAATTTGTAATTATCTGCTAATTAAAAAGAAATAAATAACAGGTGAGAGAACACGGGACTTGCCTCGTTACCACTGGTACATCAATCATAGTACCGACCCATTCTTTAAGGCATGGATTCGTTCATGATTCATCCACAAGTTAATCGAGTGGTCCGACCACACGCCAATCATGAGGCGCATTGAAAAACCATATCAAATAATCCTAATCCTAGGATTACTGGTCGGATAGATCAATGGCTAATCCTACCGTTCTTAATTAATTAGTGATCACACTCGCCTAAATCCAACCCTTAAAATCCCAATTTCTGGGACTTTTAACTAAAAGTCCACGTGGCAATATCGATGATCATCCCAATCTAAGTTCCAGGTGGGCCATACACTGATAGACATACTATAATAAAAATATTAATTTCAAAGTCAAATACGCGTAATCATGATGAAGAACACTCCTTTAAAATGTCAAATTACATGGATCTAAATCATGCACGAGTGCTCCAAAATCCAAAATACATTAAAAAAAGAAAAAAAAAAAAAGCACCTTCAGCTGCTTATAAGAATTAAACTATTAATCATACTCAAGAAACTACGTAAGGCTTGTTTGCACTTATATGTCATGAGTCATGACACGTAAAATTGTACCTGCTACTCTCCAACTTTTGCTTAATGGAGACAAACACCATCTTTTTTCTATCTATATCTATATATATGCGAATGGGTGCTAAACAACTCATCATGTTGCATCATGGAGAGCATTTAAATTAAAAAGCATCCTGTTAAGCTAATTAAATTGTTAGTGAATGATCTTCTGCATTGGTTGTACCTATAAAATCATAAATTTTTACTGACAATATATAATTATCCTGCTAATATATATAATGTATTTATATCATGTGAAGTGACAGAATTAGAATTTTAGATTAGGGAGATCAAATAAAATTAAAATAAAATATATAAAATATTTTTTATTCTATTTGTATACAATTCTTTATATAATATAAAATAATTTGATATTAAGATTTACAATAAAAATAAAATACGTTTAATATAACTTATGTATTAAAAAAATATAATATGATAAGAACATGTTATCATAATAAAAATATATTAAAAATATATTAAAAATCATTCAACTTCTTTTTTATTTTTATTTTTATTCTATAATAAAAATATGTCATTATGTTATTATATTATTTTATTTTATATGAGATTTATTTTATTTTTAAATTAGATTAAGTTTTTAGAGGAAGACCAAGATAGTTTTAGAGAATGAGCCAACATAAAATAAAATTAATATTATCTTATAAAATTATAAAAAATATACATATATATATATATTTTTTTAATATATATATTATATTTTTTTTAAGAATAAGGGTGAGGCTCGTTGGGAGAGGGGCCATGGCCCCCCTGCCCCAACGTAGCTCCACCTCTGATCATGTGTTAAAAAATTAGGAGCGGTTACCTAACTCTAGCTAAGAAGGTGAAAGATTAGGAGTGAGAATTGAGAGGGTGTTGAACAACGACCAAGAGAGTTGCAATTTAGGTGAGGGCACATTGGTTTTTTTGGTGTTTGAGATTACCTTATAACCAGTCTGGCTAGCAATCCTATTTGAGTAGCCCACCACTCGTGGATTGCCGTGTCAGTCATTTTACTTTAATGACTATAGATGTTCGAGAGTATATATAAATGGGCTCGCTTGGATTTAGAGATGAGATGAGTTGAGATGAGTTGAGATGAGTTTAATTTATTTTTTAATATTATTATTATTTTAGGATTTGAAAAAGGTATATTGAGAATTGAAAAATGTGTATTGGAATTTGTGTTTTATATAAAAAATTATAAAAATATAATAATGAAATGAAGATGAATTGAGATGAGTTGAGATGAGCTGAGCTCACCTCTAAATACAAACGAGAGGTATTTCACTTCCCTCTCGTAACCCCTCTCCACCCCCTTTAGCAAAGAAAAATATTGAGAGTCGGTCCGTCCGATCTTCTTAAAAAACGGATGTCGATGACGCCAACGCCGTTTGAGTTGAGGTCAAGCATCTATTTAAATCATCTTACTTTATTTTTTTATTGTGTTTTTATTTTATTTTATTTTTTTATTATGTTTTTTTATTGTGTTTTTTAAATATTATTTTTTTATTGTATTTTTATTATATTTTTAAAAAAAATTTATTATATTTTTATTATATTTTATTGATAAACTGTTTTTAATAAAAATCGGATAAACCGATCCCAGCATCTCCCTTAGGGCTGTAAAAAGACCGAACCGGACCGGACCAGTTGTCCCGGACCAGGACCGGACCGGACCGAATGGAATTTGGACCGGACCATTCTATCCGGTCCTGTCCAAATTTTACATGGACCGATTAATTCTGGTCCGGTCCCGGTCTAAAAGATTTCTCCCCCTGGACCGGACCGGACCGGACCGAACCCCATATACATATATATTTATATATGTATATATAAAAATAGTATAGAAATTATAATATTAATATTAAAATAAATTAATATATTAATATATAATATATATTAACATATAATATATATTAACATATTAATATATAATATATACTTTTATAATATTAATATATTATAATTTATTGGTTGATTAGTTGTAGTATAAAAATATAAATTATAATATATCTATATAGAATATTAGTAATAACTTATAAGTAATAAGTGTATTATTATTATTTAATATATTATTACTAATTTATCACTATTTACTAACATATAAATATATAATATACTAATATAAATTATAATTTACTAATATACTTAATATATAATATATACTAACATATTAATATATAATATATACTCTTATAATATTAACATATTATAATTTATAGTAGTTAAATTTGAGCTAAAAAAATATTTGATCATTATAGAATTTTAGATTAAATTTAGCCCATTAAATCATATGGGACACTCCTGGACCAGACCGGACCATCCCTGGACCGAATTGGACCGAACCGGTATGGACCGAACTCCTGTTCGGTCCGATCCAGGGTGAGAGAATTTTTGGACCGAATGGAATCGGTCTATAAATTTCTCGGACCGGACCAGACCATTTACATCCCTAATCTCCCTTAACAAAAAGCCACGTTACGTCAGCTCCCATGGTCGTCAGATAGAGAAATCAGAGAACTTAAGATCTTATCTTTTCAGAGAAAAATTCAAAGAAACCAAAATGTGAGATACTAGAAAATTGGGGGCAAATGAAGCGCTAAAAGAATAATAGAGACCGCTCACACCATTAAAATCCTCAGTGGAGTTTTGGGCCCATCACTTCAACGGCACAACCTACCAAAGTAGAAGCGTGTGAAGAACAAGCAAATCCTTAGACCATTGAAGGAAGAGAGAAAGGATACTTTAAATGATCACATTATGGTCGTTGTTTAATTACTGGAGAAAATTAAAGACAAAATTCATACTTTAAAATTTAAATTAGAAGATTACTCTTTTAAGTTTTATGCGAGAAGAGAGAGAAAATTTTGCACCACAAAATGGGGGCTATGTTTCTTCAGTTATTTAGAAGGGAAGATGAGAGAATTTTAGTTTCGCTTCAGCGTAAGCCAATTTCACTTATGTGAGAGTGACATGTTGATGGGGTAATCTGTGAGTGGTGGGCTGCTAAAGTGGGCTTGCTAGCCTGACCGCTCCTAAGATACTCAGTTGTTGTTTGGGTTTCTGAAATTTAAATTTACGTAATCGTAGAAGAGTAATGCTACTTATAATTATAAAGTTATAAACAGTATATAGTCGTTTTAGAAAAAAAAAAAAAAAAAAAATTCTTATGTGTGTTTTCTATATATATATATATATTTTCAAAATAACTACATATCATTTATAAGTCTATGACTACATCGATCATTTCTCATCATAAAATTCGAACCACACAATAATGTATATTCACTTGGTATCTAAGCTTTTTATATTCCTTTTGAAAATAAAAATGAAGTCTGTCATTAAAAGTGATATTTTTTAATTACTTTTATTTATAATATACAAAACTTTATAAAGATATACGGTAGTTTTTTTTTTTTTTTTGGAATAAAACCTGTATACCTCCATTCCATTCAACCATAACCAGTAATTACACTTTTATTAAAAAGTAAAGGAGAAAACAGATAATCCTCAATCCACACTAATTTTCCTTCTAATCCAATTGCTCTTTTAGTTAAAATTAATATTTTTAATTTTGTATCGTACCAAACCAATTGGTACGGTCAAAACATGCCTTATTAGCTGGTTCTTCAATACATATTTTAGGGATATACCATTTCGACCAAAATATTGGCCGTACCAACTGTACCGGTCAATATTTCGACCGGTACTGACCTCGTACTGGTCAATATTTTGGCCGGTATTAGCCGTATCGAATTTTCGATTTTGGCTATTCAATTTTATTTTATTTTATTTTTCATTTTTTTGTTATTTTTTACTTTAATTCATATTAGACTAATTACATTTATATATTTATATATAATTATTCATATATTGACTATTATTTTAAAATATAATTTATATATATATTTATATATATAATCTTTTTTTTATGTAGACTATCTCGAAACGATACACAAAATGATACCGATATCGAAATATTTCGTTTCAGTATCTTGATCGATACGCTCACCAATACGATATTCAAAAACTTTGATTAAATTACTTACTACCTTATTTTTTTCCCTATAGATATGTTATATCTTCCATATGTTAAGTAAATGAAAAAAATCTGCTTCAAGTCTTCCATTATATGTCCGTATTAGATCCAACTCTCCTCTTTGCTATTTATAATATAAAATACATGAGAATTAAAATTTATTTAAATAGTGAGATGAAATGAAATTATTTTAAATAAAAATTAAATAAAAATGGATTTTTTGAATATTATTTGTTAATATTATTATTATTTAAGAATTTAAAAAAGTTACATTAAATTTTAAAAAATTAAAAAATTAAATATATTTTATATAAAAACTTTAAAAAATTATAATAATAAAATAAATTAAAATAAATTGAGATTATTTTTCAATACAAACCAACTTTAAGATATCCTACGAAAAGATATTATAAATTTAATATATATATATATATATATATATTAGGTAAGTGCAACGTGCAAAACATGTTTACCTAGTTTAATTATGGGATTATTTTTAAAAATGGATTATGAAAAAAAAATGTAAATTTCAACAAAAAATTGATGGTTAATCATAATTAAGATGATGGTAAAATAATTATATAAATGGTGCAATGCAATGTCATTTAATCATAAACCAGTGATTCCATACGAAATAAACAAAGCTTGTTAATAGCACCATTTGAATAAGTTTACGAGAATTCAACAAATTAGAGAATAAATAAATATAAACACAAATAAAGAATAAGTAATTAACAAAAGCTGTGTGTGAAGACAAGTTTCTCGTTGCTAACCTGTTTACAAAATCACTTATGCAATCACTTTTCCACAACCAAGTCCTCGAAAAATAAACCAAGCTCAAACCTTAGATCTCTACTTAAAAAGATAAAATTGATTGCATGTGAAAATATGCTTAAATTGTCTTCATGCATAACCATGAAGATTCTTAGCAAACCAATTCCTGAGTTGGGGTCGATTAGGTCGTATCCTGAAGTAAATCCATACATGGAAATCAATATATCTTAAATGAAAAAAAATAAATGCACAAGAAGAAAAAAGCAAACTGTTGGTACAAAGAAAAATGTTACCAGTAGAGGAAGGCATTCAGTAGCATGTTTGCAGAGAACATAAATCTAGCACATAAATCTAGTTATGAACCACGGTCAATAGAACTTACATTATTCAATCTATTGTAACCTACAATACGGGTGATGAGTCGCAATATACTCAAATATAAGATACATATAGAAGAAAAGTATCAAAACAGAACTAATATAAATAAGAATTGTTTGAATAATATTATTCAAACTATTGTAACATCGATATTATATTTTTTGCACTGGAACTAATATAAATAAGAATTGTTCTGTTTAATTTGTAATGGAATTATGTATCAAGGATCATTCTTTCATCTACTCTTGTATGGTGAATCGATATTTACCAAAGATATGCCTATTAAATCTTCATAGACTTACTACATCTAATTTATCTTTTCTAAGCACTGTTGCTTAGCTTCTTCTAAAAGCAATCTAGAATATGAATTCGAGGTAAGGTCTGCACTTATTATATCTAATGGGAATGTGATTGTTTCGTGGTGAAGGATAGAGTCATTCACTTTTTTAATGTATTGCAGTAAGGAACCATCTTTTCAAGAGGAATAATCTTGAAGATGATAATGATCTTGGTAATTAAACAATAGTAGAAAATCAATAATTTTCATCCATTCAACCAAAAGGAGGCTAGTTCACTGTATTCAGGCTTGAAAAATCACATTATGAAAAAAAAAAAAATATTGTTCCAACCGATGCAATATGATCAAAAGAGTTAAAAAAAAAAATCAATTACGTCTAAATTCTTTTTTTTTTTTTTTCTCTTAGCAATGATTGAAAATGGTTTCCAACAATCTTGCACTTTGATACTTGTTTAAATCAAACTTTCATGCTGAAAATACTCATCAATGTTTTAGTTTGCAAATATCACCTGCAAGATATAGACATCAACAATGAAGCTTATCCAGTATCTCCTTTAAGCATGTTGGGGGAACATTGTAGTGGGACCATGTCTCCTTCAATTTTTCTTTTCTTTTCCCCCATCTCCCCCTGTCAACCGCGGGAATTTTGCGCTTTCCCATCAAAATTTCAGGGGCTTTGCAAAAACCCAAAACTCTTAAATCTTTCAAAACCCAGAAAGCTCTATTATAAACAAACCAATAGATTTTTATAACGGACGTCAAATTTGTAGTAGAATGTCTAACTTATATTCATCAAATTTAAATTTGGAATAGCAAAAGAAAATGTTAAATATATGCAATTCAAGTTAATAATACAGAAAATGTGGGAAAGCCAATTAAAATAGGTAAGAAAATGCATCTGAGAGGAATAAAATATATACCATACCGTCAATTTGATGGAATCCGAGAATGTCAACGTCTTTGACAAGTAAAATCTAAAAAACAATACAAACGGAAGAAACCAGAAAATAGTTAGTTCGGTTTTGGATGGAAAAATAACATTAAATCAAAGAATCCATGTAAATATAACACTAACTAAAAAAATAAAAGTAAATAACAACAAATAATAAAAAAAAATCCAAAAGCAACATTCAAATGCACAACCGATAGAAGAATAAAATATAAACCATACCACCAAGAAGATGAAATCCAAGAATGTCAAGATCTTCAACAAGCAAAATCTAAAAATAACAACAGGAAAAACTCAGAAAAATAGTTAATTTGATTTCGGATGGAAAAAGAAAACTAAATAAAAAAATTTCAAAAGCAACACTCAGATCCACAATCCAGAGAGGAACAAAATATAAATCATACTGCCAAGATGAAAACCCAAAAACATGAAATGCCGAAAGTTTTCAACCAACAAAACTTGAAAACAACTCGAAATAATCCAAGAAAAAAATAAGCAAGTTGTCGGATGTAAAAAAAATAGTAAATAAGAAATCCATGTAAAAATAACACCTAATAAAAATTCCTCAAAGCAACTTTCCATATTGTAACACTCGTTCCCTCTTTTTCCTAATGCTTAGAAAATCTCGAGGAGATGATGTGACAACTTGTTCCTCTCTCATTCGATTGAGATGAGTCTCGATGCATGTGTTAGGTCTCAATGCACGTGCCCGACCCCGATTGTGTGTTTTTAAAAGATAACGTTGATTTTAAAATGCGTCTAGTATTTTAATGCTATAGAATATTTTAAACGTCCTGAAAATATTATATGAGGTATTTCTAGTGTTATTGGACCAAAACCAGGTTTATAAAATACTCAATTATAATATCTTGGAGCATTACAAAATATTATAATTGTGCAAGATTATTTTAATACCCTGGTTTAGTTATTTAAAGTTTTGTGTGATTTTAATTATACTTTAAATCTCTAATTTAAATATATGGCTTTATTCTTTTTAAATAATTAGTAAAGTTTATCATTTTAATTAATGATGAGAAATATTATATTACAAATTAAGTTAAGTTAAAATAATGTTTTATTATTTATTCTGAGTGTTTTTAAATAAATTGATTTTACGTAATTTCAGATCAATGTTTTAAACACATCGTTTGTCAGTTTGAAAACCGCAACACGTAGGGCTTATAAATAGCTTGAGGAAGCTCAAGACCCTCACTTTCTTCCTTTTTTTTTTTTCTCTTTTCTCTCTCCTCTCTCTCCTACATGTAGGTCTCCCCCATGCCTGTTCGGCTTCCAGCTCGTGGCGGCGCCACCGCCGGTCATCCCTGAACTGCTGGTCGCCGGCTAGTCCAACCCCACTGACGATGCACTTCATGGCCACCCCTAGCCGGCGCGTGAGCCTAAAATCCAAAATGGGTTCTCTTAGCTTTTCTCCCATTTTCCAGCACCACCACCGGCCGCATTGGCTCACCGCCATCACCACTAAACTCTCCCTCCTCAGGAGTACAAAACTCACCATCGGTAGCCACCCCAATTTCGTCGTTCCTCTTCCACTCAAAATAGGTCTCCAAAGGGGCCTATCTTCACCATGCCATCGTCCCGCCACTATGGGCCTCACCTCCACCACCCTCCCCCACCTCAGGCGACCTCACTCTTAGCTCAGTTCCCCCATCCTTGGCTCCACCTCCCGCCAGCAGCCTTAAACCTGAAAATGAGTTTCCACCCTTTTAAGCTAGATCTGCCACTCTTCGGTAGTTGCACCGCCTCACCACCACCACCATGAGATTTTCCATCCTCCAATGAGTATTTTCCTAAATTTCGGTGTCAAACAAAGCATCCTAGCCCAAACTATCACTTTACGTGGTTGACATTACAGTACGCGACGTTAGCCGTAATGTACGAGTCCTCTTTCGCCACTAACGAACTCCCCACCATGATGACCACTTTCACCAACCTAGCTTTAGTAGTCAAAACCCTAGGTCTGAACTCTGAGACATTCCCGTCCCGAGGTTACGACACTGATTTTAACAGATCGATTAACGTTTGAGTTAGTGGCTTCCGATGCCACTAGCCGTGCCAGAAAATGAGCAACGTACGAGTTTATCCCGTTATGGTATAACCCAATTTCTCTTGTATTTATGTTTATTATGTGTTGTGGACTATACTGTATAGTACGAGGGTGCTTTGTGTGTATGTATGGTGTTGCGACAGATATTTGAAGGGAATACGTGTGTAGTGTACTCCATGAGGGTAAAACGACGTACCGTGTAGCGTGTATCGTACGAGTTGTGGCATAGAGTACAATGGAGAGAGTATACGTGAAGTATACTCGACGTGGGATGTATGTGCAAAATGATGTGCACAGCAAAAGCGTGGTGGGTACTCCAAATGCTATAGTCGTGACGCATTGTAAGGCGTGTCATAGAGATGACTAGTTGCACGACTAGGAAACGTAAGGCGCATGTAGTGTTAGGAATTGTGGAACAGTATCCCAGAGTAGTGATGTGACCGGTTGCCCTAGTAACGGCTATTACTGTGCAACCGTGTTATGTCTCGAAGTACGTGTAAAGCGACGAAGTCCTGTAGCAGTGACGTATTAGGAGTGTAATGAGGGTATGTAAGGAGTCGTACTCATGTCAAGTCGGGAGTTGATGTAGGAATTACGTGGCGTAATGCCATATGAGGTGGAGGATGACGAGATAGCTCGATAGTAGTCTCGAATTGTGTGACACGACGGAGGTACATTTGAGATAGACATTATTGCGTTAAGTGTTGGGATGAACTCGTAAAGGGCCAGGAAGTGGGACTAGTCCTGCCAACCGGTATGGAAAAGGCTGCTATCGATGTATGGTGTTTTCTGCACCAGCGAGTGATCAACGTATTCTATATTGATTTTAGGTGACGTGGAGGTAGGGAACATGTGTGTCTGGTGGCACGTGTACTGAATTGGACTTCGAGGACATATGAATATCGAAATATGTCCCAGTGTCTTCAGTAAGTCTCCCGATAGTCTGAGTGAAATTGGACTTCAAGGATATAGGAATATCGAAAAGTGTTCCAATGTCCGTAGTAAGTCTCTCGATGGTCTAAGTAGAGTAGGACCCCAAGGACATGGGGATAGCAGGAGAATGTTTTAAGTTAAGTGTAGAGTCCTTATAGTTTAATTGCTTGTGTGTTAGATATTTATATTGATGCTATTTGTGTGTATGCTATACGTTAATTGCTATATGATGCACTTGCGATTGAATTGCATGATATGAAAATAACATGGAAACCAGGTAAGCATTATGTTCATATACCTTAGGGTTTATCAAATTAGTAAAGAAAGATAATAGGATTGAAAATACTCGTATAAGTACGTATGGCCATTCTTGGTAGCCTTTTTTATTGAACCCCAAATGCTTAATTACATGTCTGTGATTGGATGCCTATACGTAATAATTATTGGATGTATTTTCTGAAAAATGTAAAATGAAATTTGAAATTTCTGTCTCATAATTTTATGGAAGAATGCCATGAACTGGCACAATGCGAGAATACTATGCGATGACCCTATGTCCCAACGAGATTAAGTGTATGCGCATGCGTCCAATTCGTGGATATGCTTCTAAAAGATATTTTCTACATATGGACTGATTAGGAGGAAAGAGATAGAAATATTAGGAATTAAAGGATAAGAAAGTCTAGGAAAGTAAGGTAAAGAAAACGAAAAGAAAATTTGAATGGCTGTATGCCATAAAGTATAAGAATGCGAAAATGGTATAATGGATGACCCAAGGGTCCAAAGGAAGACTCAGGATCCAAAGGAAGATCTGCCAACCCTAGCACACAGGGGTTAACAGTGTGCGATGATATAAAAAAAGTGAGTGAACATGGATGAATGTTATGTTATGTATGATGCGTATTGTATGCATGATATGTATGTATTAGATGAGTGATTATTTGTTAGTTGTTTGATAACTTGTGATTGTTGCTCTGGCTTGCTGAATTATGACTTACTTATCTGATAGCTCTTTGGTAGTTGTAGCTATTGCCATGCTTGTTCGGTAATTAGATGCTTGTTGTTTGTTGATTCCTTATGTGTTAATGGTTTAAAGTAATTATTAAAGAATAAGGTAGGTTTTCGAATCCTTTATGTAACGAACGTAGCGTAACAAGACACATAAGAAGGAAGGACTCAATAGGATTATAGTTATGAAAAGGAATGCATGTATTGTTTTATACATATGTATGTATATTGTGTGTTGGTTGTATACTTGAAAAACCTATTTTGTTATATATTAATAACGGTATGAAGTAAGAGCACGGTAGTCTAGGCATGTGAGAATGACCTTTTTAATTTTTAAACCTTATATTTTTCTATTGTGAACCTCTTTTATTGTAAGAATATATTTTAGTTTAGAATGTGGAGTCTGGCACCCTGAGAATGAACTGAAATGTTTAAAACGAACGAAATCAATCCCGATTTTCGAAATCTGTTTTGAAAAAACCAAATGCCACGTAAGGGCCAAGTCCTTACACAGATGCACAACCCACGATACAATAGAAAAGATATGAACAACCATTATACTCAGAATGCATTGGGATACAAATCGAATATGCATAATGTAGAAAGATAGAGAGAATAAAGCGAACATCAAATAAAATGGATCTAAAAGAAAATGAATCACATTCCTAACCAACAAATTAACTAAAAAAAACATTTTAAGAGAAGAAAGAACTTTGGAGAGAGAGACACTTGCAGGAGAGAGTGAGAAATAATTGCCGGGAGGTGGAAAAGGTTCGTGGGAAAGGTGCTTTGAAGAGTTCAAGATTTAAAGTGACAAAAATTATAAATCAGACATTAATTATGTGAGAGGAAACTGACGGATTTAACGACATTATTTAAGAGCATTTTCAATAGATTGGTTAAAAATTATTTTTAAAAAATTATAATTTTATATAAATATTAAAAAATTTTAGTCATATTTGATCAAATATAGTAATAGAATTTGTGAAAAAAAAGAATAAAAATATTTTTTATGAATAGTAAAGTTAAAATTTTGTCTAACAATTGCTAAATTCAAATATGATCAAAATTTTTTGGTAGTTGTATAAAATTATATTTTTTAAAAAATAATTTTTAATCGATGAGAATGTTCTATTAAAAAATAATAAAAATTATTAAATCAATATTTTTCGTTAATAACCACATTTTATATATATAAACATATTTTTCTGAAAAAGGAGGCAGAAAAGGGAGGTTATGGATTGACAACAAGTGTCCCCATCCTGGTCAGAAGCTATTGGTGAAAATGGTGAGACTGTCGTTCAATTTGTCTCTTAACTTTATTGTACTCTGTCAAGTGTCAACACAACCTGAAATAGGTTAAAGAAGCTGAGAACCACTAAAAACTCCACCTATTTACCAAGTATATTTCATCAATTCCAAATTATAATATAACATGAAAATTTATAAAACAAATCTACATAAAAAAGTTTAACAAATTAAATTCGGGAAGCGACGTCGTTTCATCTATTCGCCGACGCCTGGTGGAGGGGTCCCAATTGTAAAAAGACACCACACCGCACACGGTACTGTGATCACTGTCACATCAGTTCCCCTCCCTGCTGATAAGACCTGATGCCGAAAAGTGTTATATATATGGCCTGTGACCATTAGTACCTCACTCGTCTGTTACTTTAGCTCGGACCAGATACGAAAGCCACTACCAAAACCAGCCTTTAAAGTCTATTCCCTGACCTCCTTTCCCAAACTCTCTCTCGCCATGAAAATTTCCTGAAAAGATTTCTAAAATTCGTCTAACGGACTGAGACAATAGTTCGTTCATATATACATTCATAAGTTCTACTGAGCTTTATGTCTCTGACCACAATGGTTTCTGTCGGAGATTCTCATTCCAGCTCCAACCGTTTCCCTCTTACCCCAAACATTTACACTCCTGATCCACTCAAAATTCACCGACACACCGGCCGCTCCATGCGCACGATACGGTCCAGTGTGTTCCAAAGAAACGAAGATGATAGTTGCTCGTTTGTCGTTGAGAGATCCACATGCGTATCCGAGAACCTCAACCTAACGGACTCGGGCATTGACATGAGGCTCAGCGAGCTCGCTCTGCGGAAAGGTAAGTCAGCAAACTCCACGTCGTCCTCGGAGGAGATAAGGGAGTTTCTGGATCTCTCTCAGACATTCAGTGACTTGTCGGCGTGCAGCAGCGATATCTCGGGAGAGTTACAGAGGCTAGCGACGTTGCCCACGTTGTCCTCCGAGAAAGAAAACAACGGTGAGGCTAGCGCGGCGGAGGTCGAGCCTTGTTTGGGGTTTCTCCAGAGGGAGAGCTTCTCGACAGAAATTATCGAGAGCATTTCACCGGAGGATCTTCAACCAACCGTGAAGATCTGCGTCGACGGGCTTAAATCTCCGTCGATCGCAGTTAAGCGGTCTGCGGCGGCTAAGTTAAGGCTGTTAGCGAAAAACCGGGCCGATAACCGGGCTTTAATCGGCGAGTCCGGTGCGGTTCCTGCTCTGATTCCGCTACTCCGGTCCAGCAGCGACCCGTCGACTCAGGAACATGCCGTCACGGCGCTCCTCAACTTGTCCCTTCACGAAGGCAACAAGGCGTTGATAACAAACGCCGGTGCGGTCAAGTCCCTTGTCTACGTGCTCAAGACCGGTACCGAGACGTCGAAGCAGAACGCGGCGTGCGCCCTGCTGAGCTTGGCTTTGGTGGACGAGAACAAGAGTTCCATCGGGGCCTGCGGGGCGATTCCGCCCCTGGTCTCGTTGCTGCTGAATGGGTCGAGTAGGGGGAAGAAGGACGCATTAACGACTTTGTACAAACTCTGCTCGATTAGGCCGAACAAGGAGAGGGCCGTGAGCGCGGGGGCCGTCAAGCCGTTGGTGGCGCTGGTGGCGGAGCAGGGCACGGGGATGGCCGAAAAGGCGATGGTGGTGCTCAGTAGCCTGGCGGGAATCGAGGAGGGAAGGGAGGCCATAGTCGAGGAAGGCGGGATTGCGGCGCTGGTGGAGGCGATCGAGGATGGATCGGTGAAAGGGAAGGAGTTCGCCGTGGTGACGCTGCTGCAGCTGTGTGCGGACAGAGTGAGGAACAGAGGGTTGCTGGTGAGGGAGGGGGCTATTCCTCCTCTGGTGGCGCTTTCTCAGACGGGGAGTGTTAGGGCCAAGCACAAGGTGAGTAGTTGAGTTGCTGGCGGTGATTGGGATTTTTTGTTCTGTACTGTTCTTCAAATTCTAACCATTTTTGCAGGCAATATGCTTCATTGAATTATAGGTTGTAGATTTCTCTTCTTCAACTTTCAAACAAGCGCTTTAAATTTGCAAACTCAGGTCAATTTGGCGTTTCATGATGCTGATTGCTGCAACTAAACTTAAACTATTGCTGCATGATGCGGCAATGACTGATAAAACTGTGTTACTCTTTTAAGTGTTTGTTGTTTGCTTGCTGGGATGAAAAAAAGTTATATCATCTTGGTATATAGATTGACGGTATTGATAAGTTTGGGGAGTGATACATGTATAGTGCCTAGGACAACACCTTGGGTCACAATTTATTTGTTGGGTTTTCCTTGAAAAAAAAGATATTAGGTCGTGTAGTTAAGGGTAGCGATATCAGTTTTTGGTAGGTCTTGCTTATTAGGAAGTGAAGATGATGTTATAGTTAGATAATTAAAGTAATAATTGACTGACCCATGAATGTTCCATTTTCTAGAATAATCTCCAATATATAAATTTTGGATCTTTTGTTATGCATGAATTTAACTGCATACAAGGTGCAGAACGATATAATCCTTGTGCTCAGTGTGCCTTCTGCGATTATGATCTTGTTAAAGGCTGTTTGGATACTGCATCTGATACAACCCTTTCATTTTAATTTTTGGGGTTATATTTGACTTTAATATGAACAATGGTTCTTATTGCCTTTGCAGGCTGAAACACTTCTCGGGTATCTGAGAGAACCAAGACAAGAGGCAACCTCTTCAAGTCCTTAAACAGGAGGGGTGTTACGTACTATTTAGCAGAGGTAGCTACTGTGGGAGGTTTGGTGGTGTATATATATTATATGGAATGCTTTGTCGATGTTTTGTACAGTAGGGGTTGAGAAATTTAGGAGAATATTTGTATAAGAAAATTAGGGAAGCTAGCAAGAGACTGACCTTTAATTGTAGGTTTTTGGATTTTCTTTATTCCTTCTCATTTTATGATTTCTAGAGGTGGAATATACATAATTTATTTTTGTGTGTTTTGGGTTGTTCTCCTTTATGTTTTGTTTTGGGTGACCCCAATTTTTGTGAAAAGGTTTACTGGTTGTCTTGTTCCGTGTAGCTGAAATAAAGAAGACTATGTACTTGCTTGGATCATGTTATTATTATTTTCCATACTCGTGCAGCCTTCAACTTCTCCATGGTGAATGATATACGTTGGTGGATATTCCAAACAATGTAAATGTCTGTAGACATTAAAATTATTTTCCTTCCTATCAAAAAAAAAAAAAAAATTATCCATTTGCTTGAATATCATTCTTTGATTCCACAATGTCAATCACTATATATGCATTCAAAGTAACCTTCTATTATTTCAGCATTCAATTTTGAGTTTCAAATGAAAAACTGTCAATAAATGTAATTTAAGGTGGGCTTGGTTGGTCTGCTCTGCTCTGTTGAAAAGTGGTCCATCTGATGAATCCGCTTGTCCTTGCACAGAATCTACCGAATCCCAGTCCCAAAAGTCCAACCCGGACACATAATTAAGATTCAAATTTCTAGTTTGTACTCAAAGTTTTTTCTTTTAATATAGTCCCCCCGCAATTAATCGAAGCCTTAAGCTGGCAAAGGAGATCAAGTTTTGTCCCGGCGTTGAGTTTGTCAAACTTGCAATTCTGGTAATGAAAATCAATGTTTGCATTTCCGAATTCGGTAGTGGTTTTTGAATGGCGTGTAGTGTCGGTACCAACTACCAACTTTTACATGAATGGCCAAGTCTTTGGGCAGAAAATTACCTGGTGTTGCGTTTTCTGTTTATCTTATGGAAGAGAAATAGTACTACCGCAAATCAGATATCAACAGTGGGAGTAGTATTTTTGTTAAATTAATCCGTTTGAATTTAGAGATGAGATAAGATGAATTATGAATAATAAAATTGAAATGAGTCATGAATAATAAAACTCACTTTGCTATACAAACCGAATGATAAAAGATATATATTTTTTTAATGATGATGTGATTTAAAAGAAAATTTATGTAAAACTGTTAAAAAATACATAAAAAAAGAATAATGATATATTTGCATCTCATTTACCATTATTTTATTACATATAAAATATTTTTTTTATTATTATTTTTAAGTATATTTTTAACATCCTTAATCATTAAGAACAAATTTTAAAAAAATTATAATTTTATTAATAGTTATTTTCTTAACTATTATGTAAAAAAATATTTAAAAAATAAATAAAATAATGATAAATGAAATATAACTCTTATCATTAATATAATATAAAAAGTCCCACTACGCATACATAGAAATCCCACACAAAATTTTCACAAACTGACTATGTGAGTGCTGTAATGAAACGAGAGAAATAAGTGGAGGGACGGCCTGTCCCACCACTAAAATTATGTGAATGACCCATCACTATTATTTTAAATCTTGCATAGTGACTTGCATAGTAACTTATACAGTAATTTCAAGACCTATAAATAGGGGCTTCAGTTGTAATGAAATTCATAAGAAAATATAGAGAGAGAAGAAATTTTCAGTTCTTAAAAGTTCCAAAGAGTTTCTTATATATTTCTCTCTTGCAATAATAGTTTATTTCTTTAGTTTTATAACACGTTATCAGTACGACGGTTCTACCAATTCTGAAATTAGTGGTCTTATTCCTCTAAAATGACAAATCTTACAAAATTGAAATTTGTTGCTCTTGACATATCTGGAAAAAATTATTTATCCTAGATATTTGATGCTGAAATTCATCTTGATGCGATGAACCTGAGTGAAACGATTAAAGAAGGAAATCAAACGTCCTTGCAGGACCGTGCTAAAGCAATGATTTTCCTTCGCCACCATCTTCACGAATAATTGAAAACTGAATATCTTACAATAAAAGATCCCTATATTTTGTAGAATAGTTTAAGGGAGAGGTATGAACACCAGAAGACTGTCATCCTCCCAATAGCTCGTTTTGATTGGTTGCACCTGAGGTTGCAAGATTATAAAAGTGTTAGTGAGTATAATTCCGCACTTTTAAAATAAGCTCAGTACTAAAATTATGCGGTGAGAAAATCACCGATGATGATATGCTAGAGAAGACTTATACAATATTTCATGCCTCGAATGTGCTCCTGCAGCAGCAGTATCGAGAGAGAAAGTTCAAGAAATATTTTGAACTTATATCATGTCTTCTAGTAGCTGAGCAGAACAATGAGCTCTTATTAGCAAACCACCAATTACGCCTTACTGGCTCAATATCATTCCTTGAAATGAATAGTAATAGGTTTGCATCATTTCCAGAAATGAATGGTGCATCCTTTAGAAGAAATCGGGGGCGTGGACGTGGTAGGAGAAATTATAGAAATGTTGGTCCCAGAAGTGACAATATTAAAAGGAATAATAATATACCGTATCACCAGAAGTAGTACAATTCATAAAGGGGTAAAAATCCTCATAATAATTCTTCAAAGAAAAGTGAAGAGGTGTGCCATAGATGTGGAATGACTGGACATTGGTCACGTACCTGTCGTACGGCCAGACACTTAGCTGATTTATATCAAGCATCTATTAAAGGAAAGAATAAAATGCATGAAACAAATTTAATAGAACCATCAGATGATTTTTTAGATTCAGTGGATGTAGATGTTACTCATATTGATGTCTCTGATTTCTTTAATCATCCTGAAGGTAGTATTGACCACTTAATTAGAGATGGAAGTGTTCCACTCAATTAATGTATTTTCTTTCTATTATCTGTAATTAAAGTTTTGTATATTTTATAGAATCATGGATCACATTGATGAGCTTTTTATTTCTGAGTTGAATGATAAAGATATATGTCTCGCTGACAGTGCTACAACTCACACAATTCTCAAAGAAAAGAAATATTTTCAAAATCTAACACTAAATAAAGCCTATGTCCATACCATATCAGATTCATCAGATTTAATTGAGGGTTCAGAAAGAGCTTATATTGTGTTGCCTAATGGCACCAAATTTTGTATTGATGATGCTCTATTCTCTTCACAATCCAGAAGAAATTTATTGAGTTTCAAAAATATACGTCGTAATGACTACCATATTGAAACGACCAATGAAGTCAGTAAAGAGCATCTTCTTATTACTAAAACAATATCGGGTCAGAAGCTCGTATTAGAAAAATTGCCTGCTCTATATTCTAGATTGTATTATACAAAGATGAGAACAATTGAATCATATGTGGTAATGCATCAGAAGTGCATTGACCCCAAAGTATTTATGACTTGGCATGATCGCCTTGGACATCCGGGATCTATAATGATGAGACGAATTATTGAAAATTCGCATGGGCATCCCTTAAAGAATCAAAAGATATTTTTACCCAATGAATCTCCGTGCTCTGCATGTTCTCAAGGTAAGTTGATTATCAAACCATCTCCTTCAAAAGTCACTGTTGAATCTCCATCCTTTTTACAAAGGATTCACGGAGATATATGTGGGCCTCTTCATCCATCAAGTGGACCATTTAGATACTTTATGATTTTGATTGATGTATCTAGTCGATGGTCACATGTTTGTCTGCTTTCCACTAGGAATATTGCATTTGCTAAACTTCTTGTTCAGATAATTAAACTACGAGCACAATTTCCTGAGTATCCAATTAAGACCATTCAATTGGATAATGCAGGTGAATTTTCATCTCAAGCTTTTGATGATTATTGCATGTCAATAGGAATAGATGTTGAACATCCTGTTGCCCATACACATACACACAAAACGGTTTAGCTGAATCTTTGATCAAAAGGCTTCAGCTAATCGCTAGACCTTTACTTATGAAATTAAGACTACCTGTTTCTGCTTGGGGACATGCTATACTTCATGCAGCATTTTTAATTCGCATTAGACCATCTGCATATCATAAATATTCTCCATTACAACTTGCATTTGGTCAACAACCAAATACTTCTCATCTTCGTACTTTTAGATGTGCTGTATATGTTCCAATTGCACCTCCACAACGTACAAAAATGGGCCCTCAACGTAGACTTGGGATATATGTTGGTTTTGATTTTCCATCTATTATTAAATACCTTGAACCCCTTACAGAGGATATATTTAAAGCACGTTTTGAGGATTGTCACTTTGATAAATCCAATTTTCCATTAATGGGTAAAGAAAAGTCGGTACCTGAAGTACGACAATATATTACTTGGGATAATAAGACCCTGTCTCAATTTGATCTTCCTACAAATGAATGTAAACTGAAAGTTCAGAGGATTATTAATTTACAAATTTTGCAAATCAATTACCGGATGTATTTACTGACACTAAAGGTGTAGTAAAATCTTATATTCCTGCTGTTAATGCTCCAGCAAGGATTGAAGTCCCTAAAGGACAAATTGTCAAAACAGCAATAGGTGAGTTTAAAGCACGCCTGAAGCGTGAAAGACCTATTGGTGCAAAAGATAAAATTTCCAGAAGGAAAAGAATACAAAATGAATTTTGTGTTCTTGAAGAACACGTACCCACAATACAGGTTACAAATATAATTGGTGCTCCTAAAGAGCTCAAATCTTCTATTCCAGAACCTCCTAAAGAGGAAACTTCTGAAGAGTATAAATCTCCTGAAAATGGACCTCCTGAAGAGGTGTGTCATGAAATGTTTTCCCCTGAAGAGGAACAAGTACTTGAAAATAATGAGATCTCAATACATTTCATGAATACTGGATAAATTCTGGATAGAAATAAAACTGTTGTCGACAACATATTTTCATATAAAATGGCCCTTGACATTACCAGAAGTAATGAAGAAAGTGAGCAAAAAACCGTCGAAGAATGTCGACGTAGAAATGATTGCCCAAAATGGAAAGCAGCTATTGAAGCTGAATTAAATTCGCTAGCAAAACGAGAAGTATTTGGACCTGTTGTCCAAACACTAAAGGGTGTAATGCCTGTTGGATATAAGTGGGTATTTGTACGAAAACGTAATGAGAAAAATGAAATTATGCGGTACAAAGCATGATTTGTCGCACAAGGTTTCCTGTAGAAACTCGGGATTGATTATGAAGAAACATATTCTCCCGTTATGGATGCAATCACATTTAAGTTTTTTATTAGTCTGGTTGTTACAAAAAGGATTAGAAATGTGGTTGATGGATGTGGTCACTGTATATTTATATGGATTCTTAGACCATGACATATATATGAAAATCCCTGAAGGATATAAAATGCTTGAAGCATCTACAAGTATATTTAGAAATATGTACTCAATTAGACTACAAAGATCTTTATATGAGTTAAAGCAATCCAGACGCATGTGATATAATCGCTTAAGCGAATAAAGAAGGATTTGAGAATAATCCTGTATGCCCATGTGTTTTTATTAAGAAATCAGAATCCGGATTTGTCATTATTGCGGTTTATGTTGATGATTTAAATATTGTGGAAACTTCTGAATAGATCTAAAAAACCGCTATATATTTAAAGAATGAATTTGAAATGAAAGATCTTGGCAAAACAAAATTTTGTTTCGGCCTGCAGCTCGAGCACTTGCAAAATGGAATTTTTATTCATCAGTCCATGTATACTGAGAAAGTTCTGAAGCATTTTTATATGGAAAAATCTCATCCCCTAAGTACTCCAATGATTGTTCGAACATTTGATGTGAAGAATGATCCATTCCGTCCTTGTGATGACGATGAAGAAATTCTTGGTCGTGAAGTACCATATCTCAGTGCAATTGGAGCTTTGATTTATCTTGCAAATTGCACTCGACCAGATATTACATTCACAGTTAATCTGCTTGCAAGATATAGTTTTGCACCAACTAGAAGGTATTGGAATAACATTAAACATGTCCTTCGTTACCTTCATAGTACGGTTGATATGTGATTATTTTATCAACGTAAATCAATTCCACAATTGATTGGGTATGCAGATGCAGGTTATTTTTCAGACCCACACAGAGGTAGATCTTAAATTGGATATTTATTTACTTATGGAGATACTGCCATATCATGGAGATCTGTTAAGCAGACATTATTTGCTACTTCTTCAAATCATTCAGAGATCATTGCTATTCATGAAAAAGTCGAGAGTGTATTTGACTGAGATCAGTTATTCAACATATCCAGGAAAAGTGTGGACTTCCCATGATCAATAATAGCCCAATAATTTTATATGAAGATAATACTGCTTGTATCACTCAAATCAGAGAAGGATATATCAAATGTGACAGAACCAAACATATTTCACCTAAATTCTTTTATACTCATGAATTTTAAGAGAAATGTGAAATTAATGTCAAGCAGATACGATCTAGTGATAATCTGGCAGGTTTATTCATAAAGGCGTTACCAACTTCGACATTCAAGAAGATTGTGCATAACATTGGAATGCGAATACTCATAGATATATAGTCATACACTTTTCAGGGGGAGTAAAAGACTTGTGTTGATTGTACTCTTTTTCCTTCGCTGAGGTTTTGTCCCACTGGGTTTTCCTCTGCAAGGTTTTAATGAGGTAATCTTAAAGCACTTGTGGATACATAAGAAGACTGTACTCTTTTTCCTTCGCCATTGGTTTTTCTTCCCACTGGATTTTTCCTTGGCAAGGTTTTAATGAGGCAGATTCTTTATGGGTGGTCATTCAAGGGGGAGTGAAATGAAACGAGATAAATAAGTGGAGGGACGGCTGCCGCCCCCTGTCCCACTACTAAAATTGTGTGAATGACCCCACTACTATTATTTTAAATCTTGCATAGTGACTTGCATAGTGACTTGCATAGTAACTTGCATAGTAATTTTAAGGCCTATAAATAGGGGTTTCAGTTGTAATGAAATTCATAAGAAAATATAGAGAGAGAAGAAAGTTTCAGTTCTTAAGAGTTCTAAAGAGTTTCTTATATATTTCTCTCTTGCAATAGTAATTTCTTTCTTTAGTTTTATAACAAGTGCCATATTAATGTTTTATTATTATTATTATTATTATTTTTTCCTTCTGAACTCATTTGGGTAGTTTTGTTGTCCCGTACCCTTTCCGCTTCAGTCCCCCAAATCCAACCCAGTCCATCGTTTCAGTTTCATGATCTTCTCATTCCTAGTGTTTTCCGTTCAAAAATTTCATCAAACATTTCAACAGTGATACGAATGTCTTGGATAGAGAGTTTCGTTTCTGTTGAAACTTACATCCAGCGCCTGATTAGAAATATGCAAACAAATAAATTTGCTTCCATTTTTGGAGAGAGAGAGAGGCGCTTGTTGGAGTAGAGACATTTGCCAGTGAGGATCTGGTAGCGGGCGGTCGAAGATCTTAATGAATCCAGCATGCAACCCATTTGCTTCCCAATATGTTACTGGTCGTGCAACATACCTGTCGTTATTTTTCCAGAAAACTTTGCAATATATGTTTCCCCCTCCAAACGGTTCCTAAAACTACTCACTACCCAAAGCCTTATGCCTCTACATTCCCGTCGTCATTTTATCTGCGTGTTTTTTACTCTTTTTGAGTGAGTGGGTGTGTATTATTGTACTTTAACTGCATTCTCCCGCTTTTGAGGTCTTTTAAAGTGAAAACAATTGGGAAACTGGGTTTTCGAAATTCATGTTGAACCTAATTCAAGTATTTGGGATGAAGTATAAAAAAAAAGTTTCCGATTTCCTAATTTGGGAAGATATATATATATATATATTAATAGACAAAAGCTAGGGTTCGGTGAACCCCATATGTTTTGCAACCTTTGCTGTCGCCGGTGGCGGTGGGTTACACCGCCCACCCCATCGGGACCGGGGGGCTCCGGCGACCCCACTCCTGCAACAGCGACTCCTGGCGACCTGATGGGGTCCTCAGTCAAGACTCCATACACTTAATAGATCCTTCTTACTTTGGTTTGCTCCTCAATGACCGAGATGGATTTCAACCTTGGTGATGATCACGTGGGGAATGGTATAGGTGAAGTGAGGTTAAGATATGTAGATCAAAATGTTAAGTGTTTAGGGCATATAATGGTTCGGCTATGAGGGAATGGTGAGTCACGGCAATGGGGCTAGAGTTTGAGTGAATGTGTGACTTGCTTTGGGGTTGAGATGACCGAATGAGGGTCTAGGGTTAATAAGGGTTTCGGCCAAGGGTATTGGTTGGCTTTTGGATTAGGGTTTGAGCATTGAATGATGAATATTTGATGGAGGGAATCTGAAAATTCAGATTGCACTAAGGTGGCCGGTTTTGGGAATTAAGGGGGATTTGATTTGGTTTGACTTGGGCTATTGGGGATTTGATTAAATCAATTAAGAAATGATTAATTAATCAATAAGGAAGAGAATAATCTAATTTGATGAGGGAAATAAAGGAATTTCGAGCTTGGCTAGTTGTCTTACAAGAATTGGTTCAAATATGGAAAGTGGGGGAATCGGTTTAGGCAAGTTTGGAGGGGAATGATGTGGCTGCCTTAGGGGATATTTGCAGATCACGACCAGGGCTATTTTAGGAAGTTTTAGGTTTGATTTGGTGAGAAAAATAAGGCAAGTAGGGCTAGGGTTAAGTGGCTAGTTGTTGGGAAAGACAAGAGGGGCAAAATAGGCACCACACTAACTAGGCTTTTGGTGTTGTTGCTAGAGGGATGGATTGGGGCTGCTAGGTTTCGTGTTTGGGGCAAGGGAAACTTCAAGAAAATAGGATGAACATCCAAGAAAATGGATGAACACTCATAGGGGGAGAGAACACGCCAATGCCAAACCACCAACAAGGTGTCCGGCCTTCACAACTTTCAACAACACCAACTCATTCTTCACTTGTTTTCAAGAACACTCTCATACTCCACTCACTTGAGGAATTCAAAATTCACAAGGGATGTGAATTTTGAAATCCTCTTGAACACTCACACACACTTTCTCAAATCCACAAGTTGTGTGGATTCGGCCTCACCAAGAACACTCAACTTAAGAACACAACACACAAATTCAATAACACCAAGAACACTCCAAAACCCAAAAACACAAAGATGAATAAACCTCAAAATATTATTAATCAAATGAAAAACAAAGATAGATGTGGAACAAACCGATTCACAAATTGCACAGTTTGATCCTCTTCAAAAGGGATTCACGAATTGCACTCTTAAGAAACCCAAGTGCTTAAAGCACTGAATGAAATCCAAACCACTATAGAGTGGCCAGCCTAACCCTCTCTCAAGAGCAATGTTCAAAACTCAATTGTCCAAAAATTATGAAATGAAAGCCTAATGGTTTTATTTATAGAGCTTACAACTTGGAAACTCCCAATAGGTCCCTTATTAAAAAGAACTAATTACTAAAATATCCAAATGTAATTAAATAATAAAATAACATAATTAAAAGAGATAAGTGGCGCCACATGCATGGGTTGGCCGTGGGGTGCTTGTGGCCCAAGGTGGGCTAGCGTGTTGCATGGTCCACGGTTAGACTTGTTTGCGTGTTGTCTGGCTGCATGGGGCTTGGTGGTGCGTGAGTATGGCTCTGTGCATGGCCAACTGATGGTGATCATGGCAGTGTGCCATGCATGGTCCTGGTAGTAGGCACAGGGTCAAGCCACATCTCTCTGAGGTGGCCCAGTCAGGGTGCTCGGACGGTGGTCTTGCATGGCCAGGGCTGGGTGCCGGGGTGATGTGCATGCATGGAGCAAGTTGACGATCTGGGCACGGGCTACATAGCGCCGGCTGGTGCCGCACGCTGGATAGCATGCATGATGTGCATGCCACTGGCCTGCTCTGCAAGGCATAGGCTAGAGCCATGCGCTGGATGGCATGCCTTGTGGGCATGCTACTAGCCTGCTCTGCACGGCATGGGCTGGTGCCGCGCGTTGGATGGCGTGCCTGTGAAGACACTCCACTAGCCTCGCTAGGGTGTGTTGAGGAACGCAGGGGCGTGTGGGTGATAGGGCGCATGCGCACACGCAAGCGGGTGCGCAGGTGGATGGCTGTGGGCGCGTAGGGGTGCGCACATGGCTGTGTGCATGGCATGCGCACGGCCAGTAGCCTCACTGGGTGCTTGCTACGTGTCAAGGCCTAAGCCAAGGCATGCGTGCAGGTTAGCCACGGGACTGTCCTGCCCCTCAAGTGGCTGTGTCGAGGCATGATTCTGGACAATCCTCCTAGGGGTTCTGACACGACCTTCGGTGTGCCCACTACAGCCTTAAACCCGTTTCGAACCCATGTGGGGTCGCCGGAGTCCGCCGGTCCCGATGGAGTGGGCCGTGTCGCCCACCACCACCGGCGGTAGTGGCGGCTGGGTGAGGCCGAAAATTCTTATTAAATCATCTTCATTTTATTTTTTTATTGTGTTTTTATTATATTTTTTATTATATTTTTTATTGTATTTTTTAAATTTTATTTTTTTATTGTGTTTTTTATTGTAGTTTTTAATATTTTTTATTGTATTTTTATAACAATTATAGGGATTTAGGGGGGTGGGATGCAAAACACTAGAGTGCAGCCCGACCGCACCCTTGCGTCTCCCATATTTGTATATATATATATATATGCATGCTTCTATTCAAAGTTTTGTGCATGCAGCGTCGTAATGTATCCTTTAAGATCTCTAGTGTTTTCCAGGATATATAGATTGAGAAAACTGTAAATCCTTGAGATCAGGAAATGACTAACGTACTAATGATCCAACTCACAAGCACCTCGAACATCTAGGTGTCGAGGTCCATCTGGACTCTGGTCTTGGGTAATTATTATTATTATTTTTTATTCAAATATTAAAACAGATAAGTTGGATTGGTTTAATCTATTTAAATTTACATGGTGAGATACTCAACGATTTTTCTTCTAAGCTAGTTAATATTGTTTGTAGTTAGAAATAAGTTGGAGTTTCTGTTAGAAAATGAAGAATAAAAAGGAATGAAAATGGTGACAATCCCATTGGGGTATTTGTCCCACAAGTTGGTGATGGTAAGAGGAAGAATAGAGTGAATGATTTGTCACTAGTGGCCTCTATTTATAAGCAACCATACACCCATTCGGAAGAGTCACAACCATTGAAATATCAATGGTTACTAAGTGATACAACTCTTAGCAAGTGACATAACACTTTGATTAAATCAAAGTGTTGTGTCTTTTAACACTTCAAACAAGAGATACAACTTTTTGAATTAGTCAAAATGTTGTGTCTCTACATCCTTAACCACCATCACCCCTAATGGAAACCATCACTATGGAGAAAGTGCATTTCCAAGGGATACACCGTTTGGTGATCACACCCTTAGAATAATATATCTCACTTGATCACACAAAACGATGATGATTCAGTTGAGTATTTACCTTGGTACCAATATGAGCTATCCACTACTCAACTCTCATCTGCATATCTCTGCAGATCGGCATTAGAGTATGACAAGCTTCTACGTGCGCACGTTTTTGTCATTACCTTATCTAACCGCACCCTCCATCACATGTGCTCCCACTAACCACATAGAAATGGTGACTTCATTTCACTAAAATACTTAGTGAATGACATCAATTCTCCGTAATTTGATCTATAATCAATATTCCTATCACAACTGACGACTTCAGCCGAATACATAATACATGTAACGACCTGCGCTGAATTTTTGTTAAGTACTTCCTCTAGAAGCTAATTATGAGACTTTCCCTAATCACCTTATCAGCGACTTTACACATGATTAACTAATTAGTTAGTTAATCAATCTGCACTGAAATTTTATTAAGTACTTATCCTGAGGCCATTCTTGAGATTTTTCTTAATTATCTTATCAGTGACTTTACACATGACCAAATTTCGTTTTGGTATTTTCATAATTCTAATTCTCTAGGTGTCCCTAGAATTTCTTGAGTTATACATGTCGACTATGAGATTGTTTAGATTTCTCTCAACCCCATTCTATTCACATGTTCTCTGAATTTCTCCAGAGACAATCTTTTGGTCATCAGATTTGCTACCATTTCGGTCGAGAAAATAAAATTAACTTTAACCTCTCATCTTTCCAGTATATCTAAAATATAGTGATAATGCACATCAATATGTTTTCCCTTAGAACTTTGTGTTCCACTTTTTATTAATAAAATAGCAGACTGATTATCACAAAACACATTGATTGGTTTTGTGGATGTACCCAAAGTTGAGCTTTCTACAAAGCGTTTTATCCACACCGCATTACTCACTGCAATACTACAAGCAATATATTATGCTTTCATAGTAGACTTAGTAACACAACGTTTTTTCATACTTAACCAAGAAACTACTGTTATACCAAATAGAAATATATATTTGGTTATAGATTTTCTATCATCTACATCACTTCTAAAACTAGCGTCACTATAGCCGATTAACTCTAGATCATTATTTTCAAAACACAACTTCAAATTTTTGGTACCTTGTAAATATCTTAAAATGCGCTTCATTGCTTGCCAATGTTCCTTTCTTGGATTAGATTGATATCTGCTTACCAACCCTACTGCATGACAAATATCTGATCTAGTACTTGTCATTACATACATAAGGCTTCCTACAGCTTGAGCATAAGGAACATTATGCATTTCACTCATTTCATCTTTATCTTTTGGACACATACTTTTATTTAAAGGATGACTTTTGCAAACAGGCGTACTTAAGGATTTACAATTTTCCATACCAAATCTTTTAAGCACTTTTTTTAGATATTTTTCTTGATTTAAATACAATAAATTTGAATTTCTATCTCTAGAAATTCTTATACCAAGAATATAGGCATTTCACCCATATCTTTCATCTCAAATTTAGATCTCAAGAAATCTTTTGTCTCATTCATCATATCTAGACAATTACTCGCAAGTAAAATACCATCAACATATAATGATAATAATATTAATTTATTATCATTTTTTCATATGTATACACAATGATCTAGTGGACTCATTTCATATCCCATTTCCAAAATGGCTTGGTGAAATTTCAAGTATCACTGTCTTGAAGATTGCTTAAGTCCATATAGTGACTTTTTCAACCTGTAGACTTTCTCTTCATATCCTTCAATCTGGAATCCTTCTAGTTGAATCATAAAAATATCATTTTTTAATTCACCATTGAGGAAAGCCGTCTTTACATCTAACTGATGTAATTCCAAATTCATCCGGGCAACAATGGACATGATGATCCTTACGGATGTGAATCTCGCAACAGGCGAATATGTATCCACAAAATCTATACCTGGTTGTTGAATATATCCCTTGGCCACTAACCTTACTTTGTATCTTTCCAGACTACCATCAACTTTAAATTTTCTTCTAAGGACCCATTTACAACCAATAGCTTTTCTATCTTTTAGAAGATCAGTTAACTCTTAAACCTTATTTTTATTTATTAATTCAATTTCATCTTTCATGGCCTCAAGCCATTGATCTGAATCAATTCTATTGATTGCCTCAGAAAAATTTTTAGGATCATTGTCTAAATTTTCCAAACTAGTATTTAGAGCATAATGATCTTGAAATAACATAGATGATTGTCCAGATCTTTTACTCCCATTGTCTCTAACATCAATACCTAAAAATTGATTTTTATCTGACTTTCTTTTATTTTTACTATTCTATATTTGAATAATATCAAAATTTAAATTGTCAGACTCTGTGGAGATTTGTTGATTTTCTAAATCATTTAATAAATCTATCTGATCAATTGGAGTAATAAAATTTGTATTTTCTAAGAAAACGGGATCTCTACTTTCAATCAATCATTTTTCAGAATGATAAAATCTGTAGCCACTTTCGTTTTCTACATACCCAATAAACCTGCATTCCCAGGTTTTACTTTTTAATTTATCCCTTAGTAGCCTTAGGATGAGCAATTGTGCCTTACAACCCCACACTTTGAGTTTACTTAAGTTTGGTTTATGTCCTGTCCATAACTCATAAGGTGTAAGAGGTTTTGCTTTAGCTTCAATTCTATTTAATATATATGTAGCAGTCGATAATGCTTCACCCCCAAAAATATGTTGAAAGATCAGCATATGCCATCATCGATCGCACCATATCCAATAAAATCCTATTTCTTCTTTCTGCAGTACCATTTTGTTGAGGTTTATATGGCATAGTATAAATATGTCTTATTCTATTTTGTTTGCAGAAATCATCCAAAGCCTCAAACTCACCTCCTCTATCACTATTCAAGTTTTTGATGGGTCTGCCCAACTGGGTTTCTACATACATTTTATGTTCTTTAAAATTTTCAATTACATCAGATTTATGTTTAAGTAAGTATATATGCCCATATCTTAAACTAGTCATCAGTGAAAGTAACAAAGTACTCAATTCCTCTATGGGTTTTCACTTTGAAATGTCCACAAATATCAGAATGTATAATCTCAAGTAAATCTGTAGATTTCCAATTCTTTGAAAAAGATTTACTACTCATTTTTCCTTTGATGCATGGTTCGCATACATCAAAATTATTTGAGTTTATTTGTAGAATTAATCCACTTTTACGCATTCTAATCATTTTATTTTTATTTATGTGACCTAATCTTAAATGCCATAAATATGCATAATCAGTAGACACATTCAAATAATTAAAAATGGATACTTTATTGATATCAATATTCAGTACATACATATCATGATCTTTCACGCCTTTCACTGATACATTACCCTTACTTATTACAATGGTTCCAGACTTAAACTCAACTGTATAGCCTTTTTGATCTAGTACAGACACCAATACTAAATTCCTTCTAATACTAGGTACATATAATACATCACTAAGTAAAATAACGGAACCATCTATTTTAAATTTACATGTACCTTGCCCCAAGATATCGCAGTATGTATTATTACCCATATACACTTTGTGATCTCCTGTTTGTTTATCTTCAAGCTTGACAAACAAATTTTTGTTCCTGCATATATGCCTTGTTGCTGCAGAGTCAACCCACCATAAATCTGTTGCTGGTTTAACAAGTATTACTTCAGACACTGTCATCACAATTTCCTTATTTTCTTGTGCTTTTCCCTTATTTGGACATTGTGATTTGTAATGCCCCTTCTTTCCACACTTAAAACAGTTTCCAGAAAATGGTTTATTTTGTTTCTTTTTCAACCATTTCTTTTTCTTAAACTGTTTCGGCTTTATCTTTTTCTATGTAGAATGCTTATCCTGAACTATCATTAATTTGGAAGATTCACTTTCTTTATTCCTCCTATTCATCATTTGCCCTTCAAGTACTAAAAGTACTGGAAGCGATGTCATTGTCATTTCTTTTCCACTATGTGTTAATGAAGTGACAATGTAATCCCAAGATGGAGGAAGACTATTTAGTATGGTTGTAACTTGCATCTTATCAGCGAGAGGATGACCATCATCATGTAATTCTTTTACAATCAATTCCATTTGAAGTACATGATCACCAATATCATCATTCTCATTCATGCAATTACGGTTAAACTTATCTAATAATAATTGTATATGAGTATCTGATCTTAAACCATAGTTAGCCTCAACTGCATCCATTATTTCTTTTGTAGTTTCATAGTTTTCAAATAAAAGAATAATATAATCATTCATACAATGCAATGTTGAAGCTTTTGTCTATGCATTGTGTTCTTCCCATTTATTTTCAGTTATTACACTGCTTCCACTTTTATTTTCGACATTTTCCACAGTTTTTTATGGCTTTAGTGTTGTTAATGTATATAAGGATTTTTCATGGGTTAAAAGAAAAGTAATCTGCCTTTTCCAGGGCCTGAAATTTCTTCCATTCAGTTTTTCTATCTCTAAGGGATCAATACCTTTCTTTGGTGCCATAAATAATAAACTTTAATAAATTAACAACAATACTATAAAAATAATACTAATAAATGTGTATTATTTTAAATATAATAATTCAATTGTGAAAAATAAAAAAATAATAATTACAAACTTAATAATAATAACCCTTGGGTTTAATCCAAGGAGGCACCCTTGAAATCCTCATATTTTTCAAATAAGGAGAATAATGAAAGTGACGCCTTGATTGAAATGTCCCACGACCTCTTCTCGATGTTTCTCTTATTTCAAAAAATTTCTGATGACTATTTCATTCAAAAAATATTTTATTATAATTTGGCACAAAAATTTGAGCACAACGTCTTTTGAATGGACCAAATCAGGCTTAAAATGGCTTCGAACAGCCCAAAAAACCCTTACTGGTACAAATCGGGTCAGAAAACCGGTTAAAACGGGTCAAGCCGAATGCGTGAGCCAATTTGGAACCAACAGCTCGGTTAATGGCTTGGTCAGCGGCTGGAAGAGTGGCTCGGCTCGGGACTGGACTGGCGGCTCAGCTCGGCTGGACTGAAACGGTGCCGTTCAGCACCAAACATTGTAGCCCCTCGGCGACTGAAACGGCAACGTCGTTTGGCCTTGGTTGGCTAAACGACGTGTCGTTTAGTGGAGGAGATACACGACCCTTGCTTGAAGCGGCAGTGTTGTTCGGCTCAGAAGTGCTAAACGACACGTCGTTTAGCGGTGACAGTTTTGAGAAACCGCTAAACGACACGTCGTTTACGCACGGCGATTTTGACTTTCTGCTAAACGACAGGTCGTTTTCGTCCGGTAGAATTGTATTTTCTTCTTCTTCCTCGATTTTTTCACTGTTTGAGACTTAAAATTCACTATCTTCACTTCCGTTTGAGGATATTGTCATCGGGGTTGAAGATTCCGATGTACTTTCAAGAATTATGAAATCCGGTAGCGGAGAAGAATTTCGACGACCCCCCAAAACAGTGTTGGTGGACGATGAAAAATTGGAAAAAATGCTATTTCTCTGAGTAAAAATTCTCCAATAATTTTCTTCAGAATAATAACAATTTGCCAAATTTTGCAAATTACTGGTATACTCCAATCCTCCCATCATGATTTGATAAAGTGAAACTCTTGGATTTTCAAGCTTTGGAAGATGATTATAATATGCAAGTGTGGTTGCCAAACCAATCACTTGTCTATTAATCGTCTTCTCAATGCGTGAAAAAACTCCTGAAATTCCTTCTAACATGACCGACTCTTGATACCACTGTTAGAAAATGAAGAACAAGAAGGAATGAAAATGGTGACAATCCCGTTGAGGTATTTTTCCCACAAGTTAGTGATGACAATATGAAGAATAGAGTGAATGATTTGTGCACTAGTGACCTCTATTTATAGGCAACCATACACCCATTCGGCAGAGTCACAACCATTGGAATATCAATGGTTACTAAGTGATACAACTCTTAGGAAGTGACATAACACTTTGATTAAATCAATGTGTTGCATCTTTTAACACTTCACACAAGAGATGCAACCTTTTGAATTAGTCAAAAGGTTGTATCTCTACATCCTTAACCACCATCACCCCTTATGAGAATCATCACCATGGAGAAAGTGCATTTCCAAGGGATACACCATTTGGTGATCACACCTCTTAGAATAATAGTTTTGACGTCGGAATCTACGAATAGTATTTGGGGGGCATTATGTAAATTCAGAGAGAAAGAGTGGTTGGGCTACAGGTTGTGTTAAGGAGTTGGGAAGGGCAGGTAACAGGTTTACTGAAACATATTTCGAGACTGATAAGTTTTCTTGCTTGTTAATGGAGTTTTGTAGTGGTGGGGGCTTTGAAAGGAAAATGAAAGGGAAGGGAAAGGATGAGAGAGGCTTACGTGGGGAAGAGGGAGAAATAGAAAATAAATAGCTGATGTGGTACAATTTGAGAAAGAGGTGCTACCTGCCCCTACGAGGTGGGGTTACCCCTTCCCCTTCCCCTGCCCTCGCATGGGTAGGGTTGGGAAATTCTCCCCCACAGTACGCCCCTACCCCGTTAAGTCCACCTAACGGAGTATGGGGTGGACTCCCATCTGTTCACTTTTTGCTCCTCTTCAAAGATGAACCACATTTTTCAGTGTCTCACAATCCTATCATCAAGGGTTTCTTATCCTCCATAATCTATATTCCAATATATTAAAAAAAAATCACTGACAAAGTGAACTGTGAAGGACTGGGAGGCAGGACTCGAGAGTAGATGGTACAGGGAGCATGAAGGGGAGGCCTAAAGGTTTATATAAATTAGAGTGAAAATAGTAAGTGACACCGTATTAAGTATAAAGTTATTAAAAAAACTTAGGTATCCATTTATCAAGATTTATTTATTTTAAATAACATTTATTATTGATTCATTTATAAATTTAATATATAAAATATGTATTATATCTATTACAAAAGGGTGGGATATTAGCGAGACGTAAGTTATCCTCATCCTGCCCTTGCCTCCGCCCTAGAAGCCACATACGGGGTGGGGGTTTTGATACCTATCCATAATTTGTGAAATTTATTTGTACCATATTTCGTACTCTAAGCGTTTCTCTTAAAAAAAAAAAAAAAAAAAAAAAAAAAAGAAATGCCCTGGAGGTCCCAATTGCTTGTAGCTATAGAGCCGCTCCTTAGGCCCTAGGGAAAAACCCCCGGTAATGGAGTTGTAGCCTTTGAAGGCATTACAATTTCACGTACAAAATTACAATTTCTTCACTCCACACTGTTTATACTTCTTTTCAAAATGATTTTACGCCCACGGCATCACAATGTTAATGGTTCATGACGTAAAATCTGTAATTACACCACGAAAATCTTCCGACAACCTCGATTTAAATCCAATTAATTTTAAAAATTATATTGATTATTGATTATTAAATAACTTTAATTTTTAAAAAACTTTTTTTTTTGAGGAAATTAAAGAGATTGCTGTTATCTAATAACCCAAGACCCAAATTAATATCTTAAGCCTAATTTATTTTTATAGATAAGATAAGATAAAAATTAAAAAAAAATAATATTATAATATATTTTTTTATATTAATTTTATTTTAAAATTTGAAATAATTATTTTAAAATTAAAAAAAATTAAATTGTTTATTTTATTTTATATAAAAAGTTAAAAAAATATAATAAAAAATTTAAAAATAAAATGAGATGAAATCATTTATAAAAGCAAACCAAGCCTTAATTTCGGTCTATAACTGCAAGACATTATATAGTGTGAAGATAATTGGAGAGGTTTCGGCCGGTCTTTAGTTTTTTTTTTGGGTTCTAGATTTTCTATCTTTTACAACATGAGAATAAGGAAACGAAAATAAATCCTCAAACCATTCAGTTTTCAAAACTTTACATCTCAACCTACCATTCAATATGACTTTTTCAAATTTGATCTTCGATCTTCTGTCTTTTATCAATTACGAAAAACTTGCACTTTGTAACATTATTCAATTTGACCGTTTAGATGCATGAAAATCTTATGATAACAAGCAACCGTAAACAACTTTAGGTTATACACCTTAACATTTAGATTTAAATGAAATAAATGATACGTAACGACCTTAATAATTAAATTTAATTATAAAGGGTGCGAAATTTCAATTTTATATAGTTTTAAAGGTACTATGCATCAATTATTTGATAATTAAGATGTTCCAAATTGTTTTATCCCTAATATTTAAAGAAATAATTCCAGGCCCCAAAAAAAAAACAAGGGTCATGCCGTCCTTCTAAAATTTGGAAAAACAGAATGTTGCTCCATTGCCTCTCAACAATCAAGATAAACAACAAACAGAATCTCCAAATTGCTTCCACCGAGAGAGAGAGAGAGAGAGAGAGAGAGAGAGAGAGAGTCCAGATGAAGTAAAGCATAATGCTTTGAAATGAAATTCAAAGTGTAAACTATGATTTTCTAAGTTCCTTTACAGGTCATGTACTCTACCCAATATCTATTCAACCGCCATTGATCAAGAACAAAGTGTTAATTGCAAGAAAATCAAGAAATTTGATCACATGAAGAAAAGTGTATAACTAGACTTGACAATTCAGACCCGCGTGAACGGCAAAAATATCATTTATGGTCTGAGCAAGGATTTAAGATGAGCAACACCAACCTTTTCTAGACCCTGCCATTGTTTCTTGGTTCCCACTTCCCTGTAAAACTACAGTCTTTCCATTTTCCATCCAGGTAGTATCCTGTTTCTTGATCTCTTGAGTGATCATCACTTTCCGAGACAATATATTGTAGATCTCTTTCACAACTGTCTGAAAAGCAGCGACTACATTGGAGCAATCGAGAGCAGATGTTTCCATGAAAAACAAACCCTGTGCTTCTGCCAAGGCTTTGCCTTCAGCAGTGGGCACCTCCCTGCCATCCTTGAGATCAGACTTATTGCCAATGAGTATCGTAACTACATTCATGTCAGAGTGAGCTGTTCAATAGTGGAACCACTGAATCAATCCTCAGTTTATCAAAATTAAAATGCATAAGATCAACGTACTGACAGGAAAAGGAAAACTGTCTGGGAAATGAACCATAACAATAGACCATTAACCAAAATCTATCCCGAATCCAATAAACTATAATGTGAACATAAAAGAACCGAACCAAAAGTTGAAAGCAATTGAATATCAAGGTTCCCGGTGGGAAACAGCTTCATTGAGCATCAAGAAAATCACCATACAAAATCTATATACATTTAAACTTTACATAAAATTGTTCAATAAAGAGTTGGCTATACAAATGCACTAGAAACTGAAAATGTACCCAGAAAAATGACCAGTCTGAGTATTACAAAAATCGTGAAGAAATAATTCATTAACAAAAAATGTCCAGTGCATTATACATGTTAAAAAAATCATAACACAGAAAGAATCACAACCAGTTCCCTCTTTATGTAAACAGTTTATATACTGAATGGTACACATAAAAATATCTGACAGCAACTAGGATTTCTGACTAGAATTCCATTGAAAGCCAGAGACATAATATAATATAAGCACAGCAGTAAGGTTTGAAGCCCCCCCTCCCCCCCCCTTCTCTTTTTACTGTCCAGTAAGGACCAAACAGGCGAGCACCACACAAGAAAGAAACTGAGAGAGAGAGAGAGAGAGAGAGAGAATTTAGCAAACAACATATTATGGATCTTACTGTGAAGTTCATTAAGCCATCTGCCAATGCTATCGAATGTCTGGCGTCTACTGATGTCGTACACAACAAGAGCTCCAACTGCACCTCTATAATATGCAGATGTAACAGCCCTGAATCGCTCTTGACCAGCTGTGTCCCAGATCTGAGCCTTGATTTCCTTTCCATTGATATCCATCTTTTGGGTTTGGAACTCTACTCCTATAGTTGACTTTGAATTAGGGTAGAACTCATCTCTAGCAAATCTTGCAAGCAAATTTGACTTTCCAACGGCAGAATCACCAATTAAAACAATCTTGAAGAGGTAATCCTCAGGTTTTTCTTCCCCAGAATAAAAAGCCATCTTTTGAACTTCAAGCGATTGTCACTTTATATAGCCATATTGACATGAGTAGCCTTCTAGATTTTGTGGGTCTTTTTTCAGGGATAAAACTAATAAATATCAGACATCCCCCTATGCATCAAGATGTGGAAATGGAATAAGAGACTAGAAGGAGGAAAAAAAGGAACTGTGAGGCAGGACAAGAATATAAACATCAAGTTCAGTAATGTCTCAGAAAATACATCAAGCACAGTATGACTCAGCAAATATCTATCTTTTGGAGCTCGTGTTGGGTGGGATCTGAACAATTTTGCAACTTCTGATCCACCCTCAGCTTCAAATATGCCCCTTCTAAAAAGTGAACAGCTTCAAAGTTTGTAAGAGTCAAGAAACTATCAGCATCTACAAGACTTAGTGAAGGTGACTAGTATATATATATATATATATTTTATATTTTCTTGAGCTAGAAGATTGATTCAATTATTGATTCAAGGTGTGCAGTAATGACATGGAATAGAAACTCATGTCTCATGTTGAGTATGTAAATTATCAATTCAAGGTATGTAGCGCCCCAATGGAAGACCCAAACCACATGACCTATACTCTAAAAGAACTAGTCAATGATATAATTGGAGCTTCATTGAAAGCTTATAAAGAGCAATAACTTTTCATTCTCAAGTAATGTGGGAATAAGATATTTAGAGTTTCCTTAAAAAACTTGTATTTTGGGAATCAAAATCCTCTACATTTCTCGTTCAAACTCTAAGGTCTAGCATGGGAGAGAGGTAGACACGTGAGGGGTGAGTTTTAAGAATTTAAGGAGCATTTAACGCTGCCTGAAAAACTTATTTCATAAGTAATAAGAAGATTTTATTGACAAGTAAAATGGGCATAGCCCAACTACAAAGAAACAATACAAGAGATAACACCTAAACACAAGCTCGGAACTACAATAGGCTACAAGCAAACCACGGAAAATAGAAGAATGCAGGAGATAATATCAATATTTCTTTCTTGCTATAGATTCTAAAGTTTGGACAAGATTACTCAGAAATCCTCATTTGTATCAAAAAGATCATGGATAACAAGATTTTTTTTTAAAAAAAAAAAGTGGGGGGAGAAGGTGCTTGATGAAAAACCTCAAAAAGGATGAAGTTTTATCAATCAATACAGAGACTATAACTTGTTATAGGTTGGTATTGTGTTCTCCATTTTCTCTTTTGTAAGGAAATGGAACAAATCTATAAGATATTCTTGCATTTGAATGTGTTTCGGTAAAGATAGAATATTCTATTCCACTCAAGCTCTCTATTCTCAGTTCCATATAAAAGTGAGCATACTGAGAGATAACGAAAATAACACTTGAAATATCTTCCTATTCCTGATAATCATTTGAAAGAGAAAGAGACAGAAGATTAAACGATTCTTTATATTTTTACTTTCTCATTTTGATTTTCTTCACACTGATAGCTTCTCAAACAGAAAATCTTGAATCCTCTCTCCCTCTGATGAACAATACCTTCAGTGAAACATGTAATTACCATACCACCCAGTTTTCTAAAATTGACTAAGAGCAAACCCCCCTTTTTTTGTTTATAAGAGCAAACCCTTATATTTGTTTGAGCAGAAAAACCCTGTTCTTAATTATACAGTACTTGTTCTATGTTCTCTACTGTGTGGGGGCAGCGTGGTAACTATTGACCAGAATTGCAGGGTATTGAGGCAGAAAGTATATGACAATCTACAAATTGATTAATGGCTTGTGTGCTTGTGCGTAAACCAATTGATTAATTGAAAGGATAGGGAAAGAGAATAAAAACGGAAACCAAACATAAAATCGACAGCATATTATAAGAAACCAAACAGATGAAAGAAAATCTTTGTTCTTGGAAAGCAAATCACTTTTTCTGGGAAAACAAACACAAGTGAATAGATAAAATCCAACAAAGCCGCATCCACCATAAGCAGAATCCCTCATAAAAAACACCCAAAATAGCCAAAAGCATGTGAGCAATGAAGTTATTTGCTTCCCCATCAACAAATTTATTGGTAACCAAACACCTGGGATGAAAGTCAGAGAGAGAGAGAGAAATTACATTGAGGGAGTGAACGAGAGGGGCCGGAGACGATGCAGAGGAAGTAATTGAAGAGGAGTAGATCTAAATTGCCAGTGGGAGCTGTAGAGGTGGCCGAAATCCCATCCACATAAAGCCATGAATTTGCGTCTCTGCGCCTCACATATTTTCTTGCTTCTACAGATATATCCCCAAAAAATTAATAGAAAAGCTTCTACAGATATATCCTAAAAAAATATACTGTAGATTCAGAGATGAAACAAAGAAAGCACTTCGGCTTCAACTCGGTGGGGAGGAAATGCTTAGGAAAAAAAAAAAAAACTCGGTGGGGCAGGAACGACACACACAGTTAAACAGAGGAGAGAGAGTGAGGATAGATTCCCAATGAAGTGGATTATTAGGGTTACTGCTTGCTAAACGGCGCCGTTTAAAGGCAGAACGAAAAAACGCTGTAATGGAAAGGGACTCGAAAAGTCAAAACTCAGGATTACAAATTTACAGGCGCCAGGCGGTGAGCTCAACGTTTGGCAAGCCATTTAAAATTTCTTCCAACAATAGGCAACACGTTATTCATTATTATTTTAATTAGTAAACCTTTCATCAATTCTGAACGTAATATTAAACAAAAAAAAATTTATAATTATTTATTTAATATTCAATGATTTGATATCACATAGAAAGATAATTAAAAGATAATAAAAAATATTATTTATTTATATTTATCTTTCAAAGTGGCTCTTATAATATCGAGGTGCATACACGTATTTGTGAAGGGAAAAAATAACTCATCAATGATAAGAATCAGCATGAAATCTAGATTCTAGTGCTCATTATGATTTGGTTTAGGTATTATCTCATGATTTTTTTCTTATTATTATAACTTATTATTTTTGTATTTATCTTAAAATTATATAGACTGAGTTTCCCATCTATATAAACGCATCAATATACTCTGTTTTGGTAAGTTATAAAACAATTTTCTAACCTCTTTCATGGTACCAAAATCCTACTTAGGCTCACGTCCAAAAGATCCTTTGGCCCGAGTCTTAATGCTTCCACCAAGCTTGATAGTAACATCTACTTCATGTGGCTCTCACAATTAATTAAGGGTGACAATATATTACACGACCCGTTAACCCAACGCGAATACGACACGATAATAACGGGTTATGATTTAATCTTAATGAGTTTCGGGTCAAAACGGGTTGACCCGTTACGACACGATTGTTTAACGGGTTGATAGCGGATCAACCTATTTTAACCTGTTATAACACGTTATGATGCGTTAAGAAAGTTAAAATTACAAGTATACCTTTACATTTAAAAGTAAAATTATTAGAATCTTAATTTTGATATTTTTCGTGTTTAGATTGTAATTCATACTTGCAGTTAGTATTATAATTTTTATAAATATTGTGGTTTAATATTTGTATAAAATTATGCTAAGTTTAATTAAGTCAAACGAGTTAATTTCGGACATATTCAACACATTTACATAAACAAGTTGAAACATATCATATTTTGTTGTGTTAATTTATTTCGTAATATTAACTAATGGGTCATAACGAGTTGATACGACACGACACGTTATGTTAACTGGTCGTGTTAGGGTTTGAGATTTTGACACAATAAGCTTAACGGGTCGGGTTAAGGTTGACCTATATAGTATAATATATATGTCTTGACACGACACGAACACGACCCGTTGACATAATTTGACGCCCCTACAACTAATACTAGTCTTGAAAAGCCACGACCTTATGGGCATCATTGATAGAATTGAGCCATGCCCCCTGTCTTATCATTTGTACTCAGCTTGGCAAAGACATTCCTAATCTAGAATATGCCCTTTGGTCTTAGAAAAACCAATTCATTTTTCGTTAGATCTATGTCGCTTATAAAAAAATGATTTCTACTATTTATAGACTCCACAAATTCAAGTTTGGACTACCCTGGCCAATACATTTGTCTCACAATCTTGGTCTTGAGTATCTCACTTGAAGAGATAATTTCAAAGTCTACAACAAGACTCTAAAACATGCTCTGAATAGTATTCCAAATCATAGTTGGATTAGATTGTTGTTGTTGGCAATCCATTTGAAGATGAAAATCGTATCTCCTTTATTGTTAGTGGCCTCAACTTTTCCTTCAAGAACTTTTTCATAGCATTTACTTTTGTGACCCTATGACAACTGTTTACCATTTGATGATTTTTAAGATAAACTACTATATCACGAGATGTTGCTGAATCAACAAGTTGCTGTTGCAACCAACACTTTTGTCTTGTACACTCAACATCGAGGCAGTTCTAATTCCACTGCTAACTTCAAGAACAAAAATAAAATCATCCATTTAATAAGTTCTCTCCTTGAAGCAGTGAAAACTAAAACAAGGCACTACCTTAAGGTTCTTCTAATTTCACTCAGTATCAAAACTCGCAACAATCAACCCTTTGTGTCCCATGTCAAATATGTGGAAAGAGGCTAAGAACAATTGCCAAACACTTGGTTGTTATCACAGGATAAACTACTCCTATCAGGGTAGATGGATCCTGCCCAACAGGTAGCCAATCATAGTGGCACGCACAAATGTTATTTTTGAAGAACAAGAATGGTATGCAGACGATAGAGCCTATGCTCATATCACAAATAATTTTAAAAACTTGCACATTCAGTAACCCTTCCAGAGTAACGAAGTAGTAGAAGTGGGTAATGGGGGAAACCTCTCTATCACAAAAGGTGGTTCTACTACTGTAACTACCTCCATATTTTCTCATTCATTTTTTCTTCAATCTATTCTACTACTTTAACTACCTCCATATTCCCTCATTCCTTTTTTACTTCAATCAATTCTTAAGGCAATAACTGATTTACTGTCAATCCAAAATATGTTAAATTAATCTCATTTATTAAGGACAATCAGGCTTACACACTACTACTGTCAAGTAAGAGTAATAATGAACTTTTTATAATGCAGCTGCGAATAAATTCTCTAAAAAATCAATCGTTATTTACAACTCTTTTAGAAATAAAAACCAGCCTCTCAAGTGACACTCTAGATTAGGTCATTATTCTAATAAGATTGTATCTAGCATCATTACATCTCATCATTTACCCTTATCTCACAATGATATGAATAAAACATATCACAATTTTTGTCAAGTGGGGAAAAATGTATGCTTTCCTTTTTAAATCGTATTCTCCACAACCAAATTTATAGCGTTGTGTGGCATTCACCAATTCAATCAATAAGTGGCTGCAAATACTATGTCATCTTTGTGGATGACCATTCCCAATATATATATATATATATATATGGTTATATCCTCTTCAAACCAAATTTGAAGTCTTTGGCATCATTATCAAGTTTAAACTATTGATTGAAAATCAATTCTCTTGTAAAATAAAATAATTGTAGTCAGATGAAGGTGTGAGTATTGCTCAACCCAATTTCATGAACACCTTATCCAAAATGGCATCTTGCATAGGAAATCTTGTACACACACTAGTCAACATAATAATTTGGTTAAGCGTAAGCTCAAACACATTTTGAAAATTAGTCTCAATTGTTTGGCTCACTCCCAGCTATCCAATAAGTATTGGGTTGAAAGCTTGTTAACAACAGTCTATATAATTAATAGGTTGTTCGCACCAATTCTTAGATTTTAGTCGCCTTACTTTAAAATCTTTAAAAGACTTTCTACAATAATAAACTACTAAATGACCATAAGTTTAAATCCAAAGCTTGTCCTTTCCTAGACTATAGTCATGCTAAATATAGATGCCTCGACCTTGTCACCCATAAAGTTTACGTCTTCATATATGTGGCATTAGATGATAATTCCTTCACCTACTACAAATAATATATCATAAAAGTCAGCCCACAACAAAATTGTTTCAAACCCTATACTCACTCGATCCAAGACAAGCTTTCTCACGTCCAAAATCATTCCTAATTGTAAGCTTTATTACTCAACTAAATATCTTGTTGCCTTCCATACCACCCTTACAGAGATCACCCCTACTAGTTACACTAAGACTACTACTGACTCACTATGTAAAGCTACAATGAGGCAAGAATTTGAGGCTTCAACCACTACTGACACTTGGTCTCCCTGTCCAAGACCCACAGATCACAATGTGATCCATAACAATTGAGTTTATCACATCAAACAAAATCCAGATGGTAGCATATATTGATTCAAGGTTAGATTGGTTGCAAAAGATTTTGAACAAAAGCTTGAATTTTATTTTATAGAAATACCTAGTCCAGTAATTAAGTCCTCAGCAATCGTAATTCTGTTGGCCTTAGTAGTACAGTTTAATTGGCTTATATAGTAACTGGATGCTTTTCTTCATGGTGCATTAATAAAGGATGTACTCAATGAGCAACATCAAAGTTTCGCAACAAGGAACATCCAAACTATGTTTGCAAATTGAAAAAAGTCGTTAATGGCCTCAAACAAGCCCAAGAGCTTAGTTTACTCAATTATCAACTACATTACTTGACATTGGCTTCACAACTTCTCTAGATGACACATTGCTTCACATTTCATAGTGGCAATTCCCATTTGTTTTTACTCATCTATGTTGATGATATTTGTCTTATAGGGACAAATTCATAAGTCTTGCATTCTATTATTTAAGTTCTAGCAAACATTCCATCTCAAACACAAAGGAACATTGAGTTACTTTATGGGAATTCATGCTACCTCGACTCAAAAAGGTTTCATCCAAATCAAGTAAAATATGTGCATGATCTTTTACATTGAGTTTTCATGCTGAAAGCAAAACCTTCTAAAACTCCAGCATCTTCACACAACAAATTGTCCTAGTTTATAAGAGAAACATTAACTAATACTACTAAGTATCTTTATGTAGTCATTATAATATTGCACTCACTAGATCATATATATCTTCTCAATCAATCAACTTTGTCAACATATGCATTTTCAACATCCTCACATTGGTCAACAACAAAAAGAGTTCTTAGATACTTGAAGAATACCATTGATTATGGTCTTTCCTATATGAAAGGAATTCCACAATACACAGCTTATTGTAACTCTAGCTAGGTCGAAACCCCAGATAATTGAAGATCAACATCTGACTTTGGAGTGTTCCTTGAAAATTGTCTTTTTTTTTGTACAACTCAAAGAAACAATTACTAGTTTCAAGGTCAAGTACCAAAGCCGAATATATGTCCTTGAGAAATAATATTTCCAATCCCTAGTGCGCAAGGCTGCGCAATCCCTTGAAAAGAGTGAGCAAATATAAACTTACATGAAAAAAAATTAATTTTTAATAATAATTTTTAATTTATTTTTAAAACGACTATGCAATGTTTGCTTACTTCACGATTATATGTAGTATTACACCATGTCCTTAGATATTGCGATGATTGAATTATTTTGGTTGAGAATGCTGTTTTAGGATTTTTGTATTCCACTTCCTTGATCAGCTCCTATCATATGGTGTGATAATGTCAACACACCAGCTTTAGCATCCAACCCGTATTCAATATTACAAAAAAACATATAGAGATTAACTACCATGAGAAAAAGCCCTTAATCAAGATGTTCATCTCAAGTTTATTGCCACTACAGATCAAATTGCATATATATTCACCAAAAGTCTTTTATCTCCTCAATTCTCCTACTTAGCCTCCAAGTCTCATGTGCGCATTCTTCATGAGCTTGCGAGGGGCTATAAAGGAAGAAGATAGTTCAATATAATTGCATGATAATCACTAACTTCCAAATAAAGATAAGAAATTGCATCTGATTCAAATTGTAGTTTTCATGTTTATCTTATCATTATGATTTGGTTTAAGTGTTATTGTCTATTATCTTATCACTGGGATTTATTATTTTTTATTTATATTAGAGTTGTTTATACTGAGTTCATTATCTATATAAATATACCAATATACTCTATTTTGATAAGTTTTTAAAACAACTTTCTAAACTCTTTTAGTATTCTCCTATTAACTTATAAGAATGATTTTTTTTTTTTTTGAAAATGTGACATTTTTTAATGTAAAAAAATTGGCTTAGAATTTTATCTTCTACTTTTTTATATACATGGGGTGGGGGAATCAAACCTTGGTTTTCCTGCTTAGAAAACAATTCATGCCATCTAATCCAAATTTCTACTTGATCTGAAGGGGCTCGTCAGAATTTTATCTTTTTGAAGTACTTAGGGCATGTTGGAAAATATATTTTATTCTAAAATTTCATCTCATCTTATATCTCATCTTCATTCTAAGCATCACTTAAATGTAAATACTTTCAAATTAATCATCACAACTTTTTCAAGCTATTCATTACAAATTTAATAAATTTTTAAATAAAAACTAAAAACAATTCAACCTTTTCAAATTTGTAAATAAAATGAATATTGAAAAACTTTATTATAACAATATTTATCCTAATATATTTCTTATTCAATGTCCTCTTTCTCATTTTTCAAAATCCCATAAAACATTAACTCAAACTTTTTCTCTCTTTTTTAACTATGTCATTACTATTCACAAACTATCTTACTACAATTTATAAAATTCTCATTTCTTCTCACTCTTCAAGTTTGTCCTTAGGGTGGTTAGTCGAAATAAGAATAAAGTATAAACAAGATAATGATTTTGAGTAGACTTGAGTTTCGGATCTTTTCATATTATGTATCTATATTAACTCAATACGAAATGAGCTTAAGATTAGTAGGATCCTTTTGACTCATTTAATTAAATTGATTGAGTTATGTTTGACTTATTTATAATTTTAATTAAATTTGATATGATCATGATGACCAAGATAAATTTGTTACAACATGCAAATCTAACATTAACCCAAAATGAAATAGCATATATATCGTGGTTGATGCATGACACATTTCTACATGAATTGGCTCGATTTAGATGGACTAATACAATAATTTGGATCCAATTTAAAAATAATATGTATGAATTGTCAACTTTAGAGATGAGAGAGGATTAATGGGGAACACTTCTTATTTTGACAAAGTGTTGGCAATTTGAGCAATAAATTACGACAAAGATCTAATTTATGATATAATATATAATTTAGTGGCTTAGAGTGATAATTAGTAATTATTATATATTTGCTTAAAAAACAAGCACAAGTACTAAACATTAAAAAAATGCACTGAATGAGTAAAAGAATAAAAGGAAAAACTTCTAAGTAAAAAAATCAAATGCAATTCAGTAGAGCTGAAAGCTAAAGAATCCCAAAGAAGCAATAAATATAATATTAAGTGGTCTCGTTAGCTTGAAAATCTAACCTAACACAAACAACTGACCTACTAGTTGTCTGCAACAAGATCACATCCCAACCACATTCAATAAAGTTAAGATATTTGCATTGGAATCAACCATCCTTAACCAATATGTAGATCATGTGTTATGAACTAGAATAGCTTAAATGCGCTCTTTAAATTTGAGAGAACATAACAAGTTCCATCATACATTTACATATTGAAAATTTATCCAATAAGAATAATGATAAAACATACAAGTTCTAATAAAAATATAGAGAAAACATACAAATTCCACGAAGCATTTACCTGTTGAAAACATTATATATGTGAGAAATTTTAACAACTTTCACAAAGTAAAAACAAAGTAAATGTAGAAAATTTCAACAAGCACTCATAAACAAAAACAAGTATGCAAGTGTGAGAGTTTTCAAAAAGCATTCAAGATTGAAAGTAGAGTAAATATCAGATTTTTTCCTTCAACAATATACAACAAACCTAAAGCTGAAGGTGAAGCAATGGATATTTTAAAAGTGCATTTACAGTAACTTTAACATACCATGACATATCATGTAAATCTCAGCCAACCTCTCTATAGTATACTTTTTAACAAGCAACTCAAGATTTTAGATTGTGAAGATATTGATATACAAAATAACAAAGAGCAAACACAACCCACAACCCAGCGGGAGGGAGGGAGGGAGGGGGAGCCGAGGCTCCCACCGTTGGTGGTGGATGCTGTCTCGACGCTCGAAGGAAACGGTTACTTTGTTTAATCAAAATCGCCAAAGCAACTTTTTCTAGAACAATTTTGCAACAATGTAATTAAAAATGACAACCTATTGATGATAACTAGTTAAATTCAAAATGAATTTTAATAAAAACCGAAATAAATATCTATAAAGAATAATATTGATATGCTAGGGTGTGAGCATCTTGAATGACAATATTCATTTATGCACAAGTTATTTAAATTTGTTCAAATGATTATTTTTCTGAGATTGATCCAAACAAATTTAGAAAAAGTATGACTATTTGTTAACTATCTAACATTTGTATAGACTAAAACAAATTTATACATTTCAGAAAGCAAGATGCTCATGCGGATCTAGCTTTTCTCCTATTTTTTTCTTGTCGGCACCTCAAGTAATGCACCAAATATATATCACAATATTTTTTTCAACTCCTCAAAAGAATAGCTTAAAAGTGATAACTTCTGAGCATCCTCCTCAGCATAGGGCATGTATCACAAAATAGATTTTTTCCAAATAGCTTATTGCATGAAGAACATATTAGTTTTACTGCAAAGTTGCAAGAAGCTTTGTGGACGAAAAAAAAATTGTATCAGATCTAAAACAAGGACTCGATATTGTCTGCACAAAAGTGGGCTATTAACCCATATCACCCACATTTAAAAGGATCAACCACTTCTCACAAAATTGAAAGACGCTTTTACTCATGAGGATCAATTCATCAAGGAATTTTGAAGGATCATGCAAACATAATACAACAAAAATATAAATTAGTAAATATGGTACAATTATTCAAATCTAATTTTTGAAAATTATATGAATAAAAGTTATATGAGAGAGGAATGATGGGGAACATTCCTTGCTTTAACAAAGTTTTTATAATTTGAGAATAAAATTACAAGAACGATCTAATTTATTATACAATGTATAATTTAGTGGATAAATTAATTTAGTGGATTGGAGTGATAATTAATAATTAGTTAATGTTTGCTTATTGAACTGTCATATTCTTGGAATCAGCTTTGAATTCAAAGAAGTGGAGTACTGATGAATAGCCTGACATTTTTATTCAACCTATCTAACTTATGATATTGTTGGTGCATGCGCATTTGGTGTCAAGACATTAAGAAGAAAATAGAAAACTGAGTGAGATAAATGTGGTCAGCCTCATACCATATTAGGATATGATCCACTACTTCTCTATTTGTGATATAAATTCGGTTCAAGGGGCATTAACCAAATTAGATTTATATTGGACAAATCCTCTTTTAACAAAGAACAACATCTCCGCTCTCCTCTCATGCATGTAGCATCAATCATTGCAAAGACCAGTTACGTACACGTTACTAAAAGCAGGTAGTAGCAATAGCAACAGTAGCAGTAGCAGCAACAACAATAACTTATTTATTGACGACTCCAATCTAATTCTATTTCATATTTGGATCAATCAACATAGGCTAGTGATTATCAAATCCACTACTTACTTGGGTATGTATGTGATGATCAAAGGCTTTAATTTATGCCTTAATTTCACATGATGCCCTTTTATTTTTCTCTCTCTTTGGCTTAAATGATCATTTTATATGTTTTTTGCTTTCGCTCTAGCTAACTAGCTGTGTATTTTTAGTATTTTAGAAAGAAGTCATGCTATACACACGCACGTGCACGCGCTCGCTCACACACACACACACATATATTTAAAAGGAAAATGATACTATATATGTTGTTTGGATTTATCCCTCAATTTGACTGTTCATTTATTTTATTATTATTTTTAATAGTTAAGGAAATGATTATTAATGAATTTATGTATTTTTTTCTATAAATATTTATAAACATTTAAAAAAAATTAAAGAAAAAAAATAAAAAGTACAAATATTATATTATAGGAAACACTCGACTGTACATGCTAAACAACATGGAATAACGTTGTTTTGGAAATATTGGAGGGAAATAACAAGAAGATAAGGGTCGGAGGAATAAAGTCTTGTTTAGATAATGTGATGAGATGAGATGATTTTATATAAAAATTAAAAATTGAATAAAATATTATTATAATATTAATTATTTGTATTATCATTGTTTTGAGATTTAAAAATGTTGGATTATTTATTATATTTTGAAAATATTATAACGATGAGATAAGATGAAACTTTTTTGTATATATTTAAACTAGACCTAAATAGGAATAGTGAATTGAAAAGCAAAAGAAAAATGAATGTCAAATTAGGAAAGAAGAGTACAATATGATTAGGCATTGACTCAAAACGTACACATGAAATGATCAGATAAAAGTTTATCGTACATACCCAATTAGGATATATACCTTATTATCCAAAATTAAATATCATTAATTTAGTTAGCCTGAAAAAGGAGGAACGACCTTTGACTCTTGATGACCTGATCTGATTATCTAAAGGTGATCGATTTTCTCCTATTAAACGTCAAAACCTATAAACAAAAATAAATCGATCTGTTTGAAAATATATTTTTGTAATGTATTCAGGATAATCTTTTAAGTATAATTTAAGAAAAAAAAATATTTTAATCTTAAGTTGGTAAATAGAGTTTATCTAACAAATTACTTATATAATAAAAAAATAGACTTTAAATTTTGAATTTTATAAATAAGGTTTTATCATTAAAATAATATGCATACAAATAGAATAACTCTTCTAAAAAAGAGATCAATCAATAAGTCATGAAAATTTGAAATGGTCGTTGATCCACTTGTACACTATACAAGCATGTATTCATTGCATAAAATTAATTTTTTTATTAGTTGGACTCCTTATCCCTTTAAATTACTCGATTTTTTTGAAGTCTGACCTCTACAGGATTCTCAATGGTAGAGATATGTATGATATGCACAGTTCATAGATCTTCATTTTCAAATTAGATTAAGATTTATTATAAGAAGAGAAAAGATATTTATAATCGTGAATTGTGCAATTACCACGTAATTGCTTTGAAAAAGTGAGTAGAATCATAGCAAAATAATAAAAAGGCACATTAAAGAAATTTCAATATTTGATGAAAAAGCTCCTGATAGAGTGGGAGCAATCGTTTGAAACTCAAGTTTTTCATTCATATTGTATTGTATTATTGGTATATTTTTCATGCTTTTGAACTTCAAGTTTCAACCCATATTTTTCGTGTTTTGATATAACCAACACCAAAGAGTGTCATGATGATATAGAAAGAAATCAAAGTTGAATGAATATGCTAGGATAAATGTTCTTATACTTTGGTGCTTATATTTATACTATGTATGGTTACAAAATATCATTGTGGATAATATGGTTATATTGTTTTTGCTACACTAGACTCGTAATTTTTTTCTAGAAACTGAGTTGAGTTAGGATTTTTAACACCCCCTGACAAATTGATGGAAGGAGCAGTGACCATAAGTTTGTTCTTGAGTTGTAGAAACCTGGGAGAGGTCAGATCCTTGATGAACACATTTGTTATTTAATCTGCTGTAGTCATGTAACATGTTACAATGTCTTTGTTGAATACCTGTTTTTGAATAAAATGATAATCAATCTCCACATATTTTGTTCTAGCATGAAAAATAGGATTAGAGGCTAGGGCAAGTGCTCCCATGTTTTTTTTTGGATAAAGTGATTCTATGTTCTGCTTTTGTGCTAGATCTGAAAACTACTGGCTATTTCTTAGCTTGCCACACTACAAGGAAAAGGCCTTGTAGCGGCACTTTTTATAGTGCTGCAATCATGCTCAACGGAAAAAGGTTGTGATTAACGGCAAAAACATGTACCGCCGTGTTAGATTTAGGCTCATTCCACCATTTGTTGGCGCGTTTACAGTGTTCCTATTTTTTGTGGAGCCAAGTAAACTATAACGGTGACTTTATTGTCATTAAATCCAGAGAGAATTCCACGGCGATATGTTACATCGCTATTAGGAATATTAGGAATTTATAATGGCGATTTGAAAACAAGTGCCGTAACAAGTAAAACTATACGTTTTGTTCTGTTTCGCATACCAGGGTACACTTACCTTTCACTTCCGTTGCCTCCCACTTCTTCTCCAAAAAAAAAAGTGGCGCCTTTTGATGCTACTCTTCCAGTTTGGCTTTGCCCACCTAGGACGCATGAGCTATTGGGTTTCCACCCCAATCGATGTGCAGTTTTGCCCATCAGGAAAGTATGTTAGTTTTGGTCCCTAACTAATGAACAAATTCTAGGTATGTGATTTCCCAATTTTTCCGGCATAAAACAAGTAGGGTTAATTCGAATTCATACTTTTTCCCTTATTCAGATTACAAATCATCACTGATTAATAATTATCGAGAACACAATTTTACACTTATTGCATTGTCTATGTTTTATTTTCCATGGAGTGATATTCAAGTGGACTCATGTGATTAATTATTTACTGATACCTCAATATGGGAACCAAAGAGAAGAAATTATGCAAAGAGATCATGTGTGTTGGGAAAACATTAATCTGGGCCGCAATTGGATTTCCTTTTTTCCCTTTCCTTTTTTCGTTCCATCATGTTTTTTTTGAGCAATATCTCTGTCTTCTTACAAAAGGTACAACTATGGGTGCTTTTTTTGTTCAAATATGTGGGAGAAGTGAATATGCATTTTATGTGAAGATGCTTTGAAACAATAATGATCAAACCCCGTTGGTTATGATCTCTGAATAGATTTTATCTGCATTTTGTTTTGTAGAATTAGTATGATTGAGTTCAATACGGATTGACATTGTCATATTAGGCTATATATGACAATTATAGCTGGCTGCAGCTCTTTCTACTCAAGAACATGTCCTTTTTAGGCAAATAAGAAACTGCTAGAATTTATATATATTAATTATATTCATATATATACAATTTGGAAGGAATCCAGAGGGAAGCATCCCATGGCTACCTGCATGTTCTTAAGTTGGAAATGATTAAAAAAAATGTGATTATGATTAACTCATTTATTAATGCACTAAGATCCAATATATCGGAAATGAATATACAAATAAACGCCTTGCTTAGAAATTGAAAAAGATCTTAGCATTGCTTATATATCATGGTCTAGTTTATATTCAATATCAATCTGCATGCAGTATGTCAGTTGGATTTTGCCATAAATCCAACCAAAGTTTCCCATGATGCAGAGCAAGAGATGCACTAAATTCATTAATTTAATCTTGATGGGGCTTCACATGCTTTTCATTTGACTTTTCAAACAATTTGACCTACAAGTTATAGGATACCTTGAAACTCACAAGTATCTTCAAAAAGTGCTACCTAGTACGAAGATAAGGTATATATAATATATATATTTTTATGTACCTATTTAGTTACTTGGTTTCTTACATGTTTATGAATATATATACATATAAATCTAATTTGGAGAAAGTTTCCTGCTTCTGAGTTTTACACTTTAAGGTTATTCCCTTGTTTATTTTGGAGAATTAATGTTGTGGTAATGTCTTCACATGCTTTTAATCCAAATAATGCCTATGCCTCCCTGGAATATAAATAATAAATATTATTATTATATTGTTACTTGTTTAAGAAATTTTATCATAAAAGGTTGATTCCTTTTTCTTTTCTATGTTCAGTATCTGAATATAAAAGCCACCAACGGCACTCGGGCTTCAAGGTGCAACCATTATCTCTTGCATTGCCGCTTACCTAAAATTGTTAGCCAATCTCTAGGTGGTTAGAGGTAATAATTCCATATATGAGTGTTTGACTACTGTTTGACATGGCTTGTCTTATTTATATAATTACATCCTATCAAATACTTCTATTGCATGTGATTCTTGATATCTTTTGGTGTTACCAAATTATAAATTAAATAGTACTCATGGACTCAATTATATACTAAATGGTACATCTAAACACTACAACTAGTATATGAAGATTTTTAAATAGCTAACCAAAGCCCACATGTTCCATGTTTGTGGAAACCTGTTGTTGTTGGTTTAAATTTGTTCCGACTAGCATAACAAAGGGTTATAGTTTACCATTTTGGGCGTTTTCCATCATTTATAAATGGAATATATATATATATATATTTATATAAATGGAACTCTGGAGTAGTTGCTAACTGTTCTTGGATGATTATGCTTCCCAATAATGATCTTCTTCCCATGGACAACCTTTTGGGAAAATCTTATTTGCACAATAGACACTTAGTTGGAAGGGGTTTCTGATTTCTACTTTCAATATAGGAAGCTAGCACGGCTCTGTCCTACCTCCTGCTTGGTTTGAACTCATTCTTTCGGGTTGATCAGTTTGAATTCATTCCTTCTTTCTGCTTAACCTCCACATAAACTCACAAACTATCAACTTTGACTTGCAATTATAAATCCCGCAAAGTGATATGTGCTTGAACCTACCTTGAGCTTGGTTTAAGAATTTCCAGGGTTTTAAATCTGGTACATATGTTGAGTATATTTAAAGAAGTTTACGTACTCACATGCAAACCATTTTCTGCTTATCTAACTTGTTGTCTTCCTTTAGATCAATCTCTAATTATGTTTTGTGCTCGTCATTTAGATGGACAAAAGTTGGATGCATCTGCCCGATAGACTTATGTCACATGCATATGCTCGTGGGGTTAACCAGTTCCTTACACTTGCCCAAAACAATGCGGCTGGAAGGAATCGCATTCGGTGTCCATGTCGTCTCTGTTGTAACAATCTCTTTCTTCCTATACATGATGTGGAGACTCATCTTTTCATAAAAGGGATTAATCCAACCTACACAGAGTGGATCTTTCACGGAGAGGAGGAAACACGTCCATTACCTGAGGATGATGACGATATTGAGTCCAATGATGCAGACGAATATATAGATGACATGGAGGGTATGTTAGATGACATACGGGTGGGCACATCCTTTGAAGTTCCCGAAGACAGTACTACATTCCCAACATCTACATCTATGCCTGAGCCTGTGTCGACGTCATCTCTTGACAAGCTTTTAGAGGATGCCCAACGTCCACTTTATCCTGGTTGTCGTAAATTTTCTAAACTCTCATTCGTTGTCAAGTTACTGCATATCAAAACTGTGATAACCCGGATTTTTAGACATCCGCTTAATTTTCATGTGTGGGATGATTATGTCTCTCCAAGACTATTTTTAGGAATTTTTGGGATATATGTATAGGATTCTTATATTGAAAGGTTGGGAATAAGGTTGGGTATAAATGTGACTTGTGTTAAGGTGAAAAAGTGCCTAGACCCGAGATCTCGCTCAACTCTCGCTTGATGTATGGCTCGAGCGAAATACAGGGACAGACAGACGTCTTTTAGTAGAATGGTCATAACTTGCTCATTTGATGTCGGATTTGAGTGATTCAAGAGGCTATGGAAAGATAAGAGGAATATATACAACTTTTATGTTTTGAGTTTTAAGATATATGGACTTAATCAAATAAGAAATAGAGATTGAAGTATCAGGTCTGAATTGGAGATAGATGAGCATTGACTTGAAGTTGACTAAGAACATTGGATAAGATTAGGCCTTTGGATTATTTTCTTAGTTATCCTAAGATCTGGACAAGTGTGTAGAGATATGGAAAATGAGGAGATTTTATTTAGTGAATTTCGTGTGAAATAAGATGAATCATCTATCCAACACTTGGTGTACCCGGATTGGTGTTCTCGGGTTTATCTGTCGAGTTTTATTATAAAAATCATAACTTGGTCATATGAACTCCAAATGAAGTTATTCCAGTTCCTATAGAACCCTAAGACATAGATATATAACTTTTATGATTGGAGGTTTTAGAGGATCGAAGTGTATCAATGGATTAATTGGGCTGGAATGGGACTGATCTGTTTTAAGTGCAAACTGGAGCTCGAAAATAAATCACTCCACCACCTCACCTTAGATGTTCGAATTTGATTGGTTCTCCTCATGGTTATCTGCTAGATACATGTATGAGAGCATGTGTTAGGTGGAGAAAGAGCTTCTAGAAGAATAATTAGCTTAGAAAACACTTAGGCATTGGTCAATCAAGTCATTCGATATGCTTCTTAGCCTATTGCTGGCTGCCTTTTCTGATGCTGTATTACCACAGTCATATCAGAAGTCAAGGTCATTGGAGCGAGGTTTAGGCTTCAAGTACCACAAAATTCATGCTTGTCCATACCAATAAGAATTCGTGCCCTAAATGTGGATGCTCCAGGTGGACGTCAGATACAACAGGGAAGAAACTTATCCCTTAGAAGGTCCTGCGTCATTTTCCATTGAAGCCCAGATTGCAACGCTTATATATGTCTGCAAAGATAGCATGTGATATGAGATGGCATAAAGAGAAATGTGGGTCCGATGAGACTACTATGATACATCCGGTCGATTCAGCATCGTGGAAGGCATTTGATAACAATCATAGTTGGTTTTCTAGGGACGCTAGCAATGTTAGGCTCGGGCTAGCAAGTGATGGGTTCAATCCCTTTAACAATATGGCTAAACCTTATAGCATTTGGCCAGTGATTCTTGTACCATATAATTTGCCTCCATAGTTGTGTATGAAAGACCAATTCTTCATAACATCCCTTCTAATTCCTGGTCCACGATCACTAGGGAATGATATTGATATTTATTTGCAGCCATTACTTGACGAACTACTTGAACTTTGGGAACATGGGGTATCGACATATGATGCCTCCACATCAATGACTTTCACTTTACATGCTGCTCTATTATGGACAATCAACGACTTTCCTGCATATGGTAATCTTTTTGGGTGGTCAACCAAAGGCAAACTCGCGTGCCCAACGTGTAATGAGAATACTGACTCACTGTGGTTGAAGTATGGTCGTAAGCATTGCTATATGGGACATCGTCGTTGGTTACCCCATGGCCATATTTAGAGAAGGAGAAAGGGCTTGTTCAATGGTAAAGAAGATCACTGCAGGCCGCCAAACTCGTTAAGTGGCTCAGAAGTGCTACGTCAACTAGCACATCTCGGGGAGACTTCATTTGGTAAACATGGGCAGAAGAGGAAACGCATGCCCGATGAGATGAACTGGACGAAGTGTAGTGTATTTTTCAAGCTACCTTATTGGTCGAAGCTTATGTTGCGGCATAATTTAGATTTTATGCATACTGAAAAAAATATTTCAGATAGCATCTTTGGCACTTTAATTAATGCTTCCGGGAAAACAAAGGACAATGCTAATGCACGTCATGACCTTGCGCTTTTGGGTATACGAAATGAATTACATTTGAAATGTGAAGGTGAATGCTTTACTATGCCTTGTGCATTGTACACATTACATGGTGATGAGATGAGTAAATTTTGTGAGTGGTTAGCGGACGTGAAATTTCCCGATGGGTTTGCTGCCAATATTGCCTGGTGTGTTTCTGTACGCGATTGCAAAATATCTGGGTTTAAAAGCCACGACAACCATGTGTTCTTACAACGTCTACTTCCCATCGCAGTCAGGGGTTTCTTAAGAAACGATATAGCATTGGCATTGACTGAACTTAGTAGTTTCTTCAAAGAGTTATGTGTACGGACATTGGATATAAATCGTCTGGAACAACTTCAAAAAGATATCGTCATAATTCTATGCAAACTTGAAATGATATTTCCACCTGGATTTTTTGATGTCATGGTTCACCTTGCTATCAACTTACCCCACGAGGCCATACTTGGAGGTCCAATACAACATAGGTGGATGTACCCATTTGAGAGATATCTAGGCAAATTCAAGAGGTACGTTAAAAATAAAGCACGCCCTGAAGGTTCAATTGCTGAAGCCTACATTCATCTCGAATGCTTGACTTTTTGCTCAATGTATCTCGAAGATGTTGAAACAAGATTCAACCGGCCTGACTGCAATGTTGATGGTGGAGAAGAGGAGACAATAGATGGCTTCTCAATTTTTAACCAGAAAGTTCATCCCTTGGGTATGGCCACTACTGTCCAACTTGATAAAAAACTATTCAACATTGCCCGTTGGTACGTCCTAAACAACTGTGCGGAGATTGGTTCATATCTTGAGTATGCATCCTATCTTTTTCAATGATGTCTCTTATTTTTTGGGCACGAAGAATAGCATATGTATTTTATACCACATTCCCTTATAGTTTTCATAGTAGAATATTCTATGTTTGGTGTTCAGGGAGCACCATGATCTTTGTAGTCGAGCAAATCCATACTGCGCGGATCATACACACCAGAGCGAGTTTTCAACATGGTTCAAGAAACGAGTATGTCATCTTTATTGGCGTATTTTGTAATTCCATGTGTAAACTGATTATGCGATTCTACGATTGATTAATGCTGTTGATTTTTAAACAACTTGTTTGTAGGTTAAAGAACAGCGTGCCATAAACCCAGATGGTGTGTCTGCCGATCTATATGTGCTAGCTTGTGGTTCTGAAATTTGGGTTACATCATATGCTGCTTGCATAGTTAATGGAAAAAGATTTCGTACGAAGGAGCGTGAACTAAGACAGCGTACAGCAAACTCAGGCGTATTCGTGAAAGGTGATCCTCAATCCAGTACTGAGGACTTCTATGGTTTTATCCATGATATCGTGGAGTTACACTATATGGGATGTCGTCGTGTTTACTTGCTCAGATGTACATGGTGTGATGTCGGTGATCGAAGACGAGGGATACACGTGGATGCTCGCATCACTAGTGTCAACATGGACATAAATACTTATAAGGACGATCCATTCGTGTTGGCATGCCAAGCTTTTCAATGCTTTTACATAAAAGACCTCAAGGTTAAAACTGGTAATTGGTGTGTCGTGCAAAAGTTCACCAACCGGAATGTATATAATATTCCACTGCGCCTTGCAATGGCGGATTTAAACGATGATGAAGTAGATGACGAGGATTCCTATCAAGAGAACGATCTCTCAATTGATTATGCTTTTGTCCAGTGTCCTTTTGTATATGGTGATGGAGGATTAAGTAGGATGGACGTTGCACCTATTGTTATTGATGCACGAGGAGTGGATGAGGTTGTTGTTCATGGCATGCTTGAATCAGCATTTATTGATGATGCCACGCAAGGATACGATTCGATGGATGGTGATGGTAATAGAGACATTTCAGATGGCGAAGATTTGTCTACATCTGAACAGTCTATTTCGAAGTGAAAGGTACTTGCAAGATCATGGAATACTATACAATATGGTGTTGTAGCTAGGTACATCCATTGGTATTTACTTAATTGATAAAGCTAATTTTCATAATTCTTATACCAAAATATCATGTTTGTACAGGCATATTCATGGAGTGGCTCTAGCGTCGCGAGTAAGTTGTTTTGCCTTTTTTCAAGTGGAGTAAGTCATGTATGATCTAGAGAAGAAATGCGCTTTAGCACATGGTAATAGAAAAGCTTTTTAGAAATTGGTGTTGGTGGACGAATACATATTAAGTGCATGCATCAAATTGTCAAATTGTCGGCACTAACAATATATTTGCTGTACATTTTGTTAATGCAGGCATTTGAGTATAATGCACAAGTGTAAAGCATGTGTACAATGGAGATAGTGCAAAATTTGGTGTAATTTATTTTATTATTCCTGTGATAAACACCAACGGCAAAGCTCCCACAACCCTCAATTACTCAAATATGTAGTGTATTCAGGTTTTTATTTCCTAGTGAGAGATATTCGAAAAGTTGTGGGTTGCAAATGACCAGCTCTTTGAGTGCAAATAGGTGGTTTCGAGAACTGTTAGTGCTGCAGATGATTACTTACAATGCACAAGAAGTGTTGGAAGGTACATATATAACAACTCACATGTAATGTAGTGAGTAGGTATAAGTGGGAGAAATATGATAACACAGAATCATTGGAAGAAAATGAACCTAACATGAGGTAGATGAATCATTAGAATCCATAGCAAGAACAATGTTTGCCCATGGTGGCACTAAGATTTTGAGAAAAAATGTAGAGGTTGCTGAGTATTGGTCATGTGGATGAAAATTTATCTAAGAAGTGAAATGGATTATATATATGAAACTCAGCTTTACAAGTATAATTATTTAAAGTTGAAATTTAAAAATGGCTTCTATATATTTCTTAGACTGAAAACACTTAAAAACATATATTATTGGTGTGGCAGGATATTAGTGTTCTGACAAAATAAAAAATATATTATATGGCAAGAAATAATTTGCAGCTGAAAAAAGATCATGCAATTTTATTTTTAACATTATACCTCGCAGAAAGTTATTGGTGTAATAAATAAAAGGGTTATATAATTTACAATAAAGAATTATAAGTTCAGAATTATCGCATATATTATTTGCAGCAGTGAACCTCATTCATGTTAAGTGAAATTTAAAAATGACTTCTATATATTTCTTAAATTGAAAACACTTAAAAACATATATTATTGTTGTGGCAGGAAATTATAGGTGTACTGACAAAATAAAAAATATATATTATTTGGTAAAATTGCAACTTAAAAAAAATCGTGCAATCTTATTTTTAACATTATACCTCGCAGGAAATTATTGGTGTACCTAAAAAAGGGTTATATAATTTCAGTTCAGAATTATCTCATATATTATTTGCAGCAGTAAACCTCATTCCAGTTAAGTGCAATTTGAAAACGGCCAGCACACTACTAAATTGAAATACCTTTAAACAAGTGTTAATATACGTAGTATTGCATTCTGTTGTGGGCGGGAACTTAACATCTGTGGGCAAGGTGTTGTTGGGGGGAAAGTGCCACTTGGAGGGAAAACATAACAGCTGAAAAAAGAGTGGGCTGGGAGAAATGAATTGTTTAAGGGTATATATGTAAAAATTTTCTACCAAACCATATATAGCTACGTTCAAGATGATTTTGATTGTAGCAGATAGATGCTGTCATATTTTGAAAGGACAATACACACTACCTGCATTGTATACACTATATTGCCAAAGCAACAATTATTTGACCTTTAAAGGGAACCTAGCGGAAAACTGGGAAACATTGGACTAGAATTGGAAAAAAGGTCGGCTGAGTAAAGGAGCTGGGAGAATTGGTAGAGAAAATCATCGAGGTTTATTGGGTGGCATAAAGACTTCTTCCTCCAACTGGATTACAAAGTGTAATACAACTATTCTTGATAAGGTATGTGTTATATAATTTCTTCCTCTTCTTGGGGGAAAGAGGTTTAGGGGGAGGGGGGATGTGACTCTCTAACAAGTGTTTTAGCGAGTTTTTTTTTTCTTTTATTATTTAAACCGAATAAAAAAGTACATACAGAGGGGGTAAAAAAATTGTATTTTCGTTTTTGGGTTTTTTTTTTTCAGGGGGCGGGGGCTAAGTGGTTGTGTTTGCTTGGGGGGGTTGCACTTAAAAATTTCATGTGAATCCCAAATGCTAGTTGTGTTTGTGTCCTAAACATCATGTTTTAATTTCCTGCCTATCTTTTCAAATCTTGATTGCACCCCAGTATTCATATGTAGTGATTGCACCCCGGTCGATAGAATTAGTAACGCTATGCAGAGGGATGAAAAGTATGATCATTGTTATCATCATATAACAATCTGAAGCTCTGTGTGGTTCAAAAACAGCCTCGAGTTTTGATGCTATTTATACAAACTGCATGTTAGAAAGTGTATATGCGTGAGTGGTTTTTATTGCCCATATATTTTGGCATGCTTTTTTTAGGACATGATTAATCTGCCTAAAACAAATCATATAAAAATGGCATGCTCATATTCCAACATGTATTGGAGATTCACATGGCAATATGTCGTTTAAGTTACCAATTTTTTTAATGCATAGTATCAATTTATTTTTGCAATAAACTTTTAGATTAAAATCGAATTCAACAATTTGTTATTCATCCTACTTAGCCCCATTTTTAAGTTGACATGTAGTTTAATGTACACCAATGGTTATTAAACGATGAATTAACTTTATTTGAAGGTAAGCACACACTACTGCAAGTAAAAGGTAAAAACTTCCCTTCTAGTTGTACTTAAACTTTTCAACATAGAAAAATAAACTAGACGGACATAGACCCTTTTTCTACTCACATTTGGGTCTACTTTTGTATGTGCAGCTATCGAGTGGAGGATAATGTAAACCAATGACATATCAGGTAAATATTAAATCCCCTCACCTTAGCATGAGAAAAAGGGTTTTAATCAATACAATGCATTGTATATTTATATTGTGAAAAATGATATTGTTTTCTACACTGAAAACAATGCATGCTGCGTAGAAATATAAACTCCTTATTTGGGGTTTTATACTTATATATGCTGATGACATAATCAAGCCATTAGGGATGATTATGACTTGTTTTAGAACCTGGGGAAATTCTCCGGATTTGTTTGTTAATGATTGAACTGGTGTTTGTTTAGCTGCAATATGAAATGGGCAGATTGGTGGGGGGAATATGGTGTTGTTATTAAGTACCTACATTTCCAATCTAGTGTAGCCAATATTCTGATTCTTGTTCTCAATTTTTCAAAAATAAAATAGGCATAATGAGGGCTCTTGGTGGTCGAGGAAGTAGAGGAGGACGGTGTCGACGTCCTATACCACATCAAAGACCGCGGCACTTAATGCTTGGCCGACCACGTGGTGCAATTCTAAGTAGGAATACAGAATCAAATGAAGCTGAGGCTACCTCTGATGAGGAACTACAACGTCATTCAGGATATTGGGATTTGCCATGCAACATTCCAATAATACCGCCCTTAACTACATTAGCAGATGATGGTAAGCTTAACGACAATGTATATTATTTATTCAAATCTATACACAATGAAGCATGACAATACAAATTTGTTCGATATTAAATAGATGGACTTTCACACGCAAACTTATGTATGTTTTTTATATGTTAGCAAATGCGGCCACTGTGCCGATATTAGTACCAAGTCCGCAAAAGAAATGTGGACGTGGACCCGCACAATGCACCGAGTTTGATAAACTTAGAAAGCATGGAAAGGTGCCATTGAAGATAAATGATGGAGAGATGGCACCGTGTTGTGAGAACGCACAAATGTTCACGACAAGGATTAGTTGGATAGTGAAACACCACTGTAACATGGGCCACGCGTGCTGGACTGATGTACCAAAGTCTGATAAGGATGAGTTGATCGAACGTGTGCTGGTAGGCTTTGCATTCAAGTAAATGTTGTGACTTTGAAAGTTAATTCAATTATCATTCAAATAGCATGATACTTGGGTGTAGGAGGACTTTGAGTTGGACTGGGACCTATACAACATCGCATGGCAGTTTGGAAACAACTCTGCAAGTGTTTTAATGCTGTCCATTATGAATTGCACAAGAAGTACTTGACTTTCGGAAGCCATGAAGAAGCTTTGGCTGGTGGGAGTAGCATGGTCGACCCAATAGTGTGGGAGACATTGTGTGGGCGATGGGGTAGTGAGTCATTCAAGGTATAACCTAATGTTAAACCATAAACCATCCTTTTTTCTTGCTCTTCTTCAAATAGGCCCATTGGCATTATATTATAGTGTTAACATTTGGGTTATTATGACAGAAAATATCGAAAAAAAATCAAGAGAATCGCAAGTTGCTGAACATTAATCACACTTCTGGCCAGAAATCCTTTGTTCGTAGATTAGAGGAGATGGTACATAAAATTTTTGCCCTCCTAAAAACATTGCATGTATGCATTTTATTACTTATTGGTGTGTTACGAATAAATCTTGTCATTTGGACTATTATGTCAAAAAGCTGGAATGCAGGCCTATCAACATTTAGCATTGCTTATATACACTTCTGGTCATAAATTTATTTTTGTTGTTTGCTCAATGTCCATGAGGGAGACCAAGTCATGCAATTTACTTTATTTACTGAAGCTATATAAAAGAAGATCCTTGCTTGGTGTGACTTCTTGTTTCTAGGCAAATAAAAAATTGTTTATGCAATGGATATCGTATTTAATATTGCACTTCTAACCAGAAACATGCAGGCTAGTGTTTCCTTTCACTGGGCTGTGTTTAAGGCAACTGAACCAAATACATTTGCCTTGATTGAACATGACACTAAATTAAATTGCTTTTCTTCGAACATGACAGTAAATTAAACTGCTTTTCTTCTTGAAGCGTGATGATGATGTCGACCTAGTGGATTTCTTCAAGTTGACTCGTTATTCAAAGAAGAAAGGAAAATTCGTGACAGATGCCACGGAAAATCTACATGTGAGTACGAACTCTTTTATATTTTCATTAGTTTCCTAAATGCTTTGAGAAAGGGTAATATTATTTCAATTGGACCAAAGTGTGGCTTTTCAGCATTATTAGAGTTCGGTTATAATAATTGTTATTAATAATGTATGTACAGAAAGAGATGATTGGTAAAAGAGATTTATTAGAACCTGAACAGCGCACTCTAGATGTAGCAGCTGGCATATTTAGGGAGGTACTTGGGTCCAAACCTGGCTATGCAAGATGGCTAGGGGAGATGGTGATCCCTGAGGCTACAAGAGAAACTGAACGTAAACGGGACAAAGAATACACTGCTACGTTGGACCGACACAAGAAAGAAGCTGAATTTTACAAACAAAAAGTTGAGGAAATGGCAGCCAATCATATCTTGATGATGGAGCGGCAGCTGACAACTAATGAAGTACTAGAGTATTTATTGGAACACGACCGGCAGTACATCAGAGAGCCTCTTGGGGAGACTTCCCAGGGTGCTAATTGGTTCACCTAGCTTTTGAGATAATGATTTTTTACTTTTTGGTAACAGGGGTGCAGTAGACATGGTTATACTTTGGTGGCTGTTTTTTGATAATGGGCATGTCAAGAATGCATTACTTACTTTTTTGGGAGGTAACTACACCAGGATTGCTGTAAATGGTTACACTGCTGAAATAGACTAGTGATATGCTAACAGAAATGGCTAGCTGAGGCATTCCAGTTGAAAAAGGGTAATTAATTCACATCTTTATAGCTTGAACGCATTTGGAGTTGACTAGTATTTGCTTATCGGTATCCTTCCACTCAGTTGGGAGTGGGAATTTTGTTTAACTCAATTATTGCACTGTTAAATGCTGCTCACACTTGAAGGATTTGGATTGCAGACTTCTCATGTTAGAGAATGGAGAGCAATTTTCTACCTACGACAAAAGTATCAGGCTAATACAAGGTAATGATATTTTCCATGCCACTACAATACATTTCTGATAGCATGAATGTACAAAAACCGGCACAAAGATAGTAATAATTGTATATTGAAGTCAATATTCAAGCTGTCACATAGAATGGAAACTAAGGAATAGAAAGCTACCCCAATATTCTTTTGAATTGGGGGTTGCTGTTAGTCTGTGGCTCTATTATAAACATATCATGTATTAATTGAAAATTTCAATTGTTTTGAAATGGTTAGTGGAAATGACACGCAAGCATCTGATTATTTTTATACGTTTCAATCACCTTACATGTACATGATCAAAATATTCATTTTGATGCGAATGTAAATTCCTTGATTCTTCATCGTATTGAAACAAAAAATAAAGTAAACCTATTCATACCAGCCCAAATAGAAGAAATCATACTTTAGATCATATTTATTTTAACAACTTGGAAATTTTATTTATATTTACAAGAATTTAACAAGTAGATGCCACATAGGAAAGTAAAAAATGATCACAGTTTCGTTATTCATATTGATGCAAGTTCAGCAAGTAACTTTAAGATCCTTGTTAAATTTAAATTTGTATATTGTGATGTGGCTAGGATGGTTATGTTATGCATAAGTATGGATTCAGCTTGCTATTGTTATGAGAATGTTAGCAAATGGCTTGTTTGTGAGTAGGTTGTAATTAATCGGCTTGAGCATGAGTATTTTCTATATGAGCATGATTTTGGAGCAAAGTTGATGTGGCTCTAGCTTAATTAGGAGTTTGAAGGCTGATCATTTGGGTGATTATATTGTCACATGATGCCTATTCACTGTTATTAGGTGCAGTAGACATTTTACAAAAATTCATCCAAGCACTTGTTAGTTTCACTACTTTTGCATCACAATTTAGCCTCCAAAAAGAGGTTAGTTATAAATAACTTGATTTTAATTATTTAGATCAAATATAATGATGACCACATATGAATTTAGACTATTGTAATTCCCATGACTGATGGAGTCTTTGTTTGTAAATATTGGTAGAAATACATTTGGCCCTCCACCATGCTGAAAAGTTAGTGTTAGTTGGGCTGCATCTCCTCAAAGTTCAGGATGGCTTCATGAGGAGATTGATTAATTTCTTTTCTATGTAGATGTTGGTTGCAGTGATGTTGGAGATCTCACCCACTCCTGGATTAAAGCCTTGTATGATATATTAGTGCAACTATACAGTACAATATTCCTGACCCCCTGTTAAAGTAATATATGTGACTAGTTATATGTGTAAGAAAAATTGGATATATCTAAACATTGTGTTGCCTTGATGATGCTATGTACACATGGTAACATATATTATGTATTTAGGCGTTTACATAACATGTTTATGTAATGGGATGTTTGCAGTTAGTGTTTGCTGAAGATAGAAATATCTAAATCTGTGAGCATTTAATGGAGAATGTTATAGCACAAGTAATTGTTAGCTAGCCATGACTACACAGGTTATAAATATAAATTAGTTGGCTTTGCTCGATATTTTATTAACTCATACTGGGCAGTAGTTAAGGGTACTAATCTACCAGTTACTCTCACTAAAATATTTAGAGTAAATTCACTAACACTAAATGAGAAATATTTATTAGAATATTCATTATCTATTGCTCATTTATTGTTAGTGAATAATCGATCAAAATTACTATTTAGTAGTACTACTAATTAGGGGTTTCTTCAAATTGAAGGAAATATGGACATCTAATCAACGGGGATGCTAGTTTATTTATACCCAAAAAAAAAAAAGGAAAAAACATTAAAAAAAAATGCAATTATATATAATATATAATTGTTGCGGTGAATTTGGTAATGCCATGGATTTGTTACAGGAATAAATTCATGATGTTATATTGCGGCAAATAGGAATGAAGAAATTCCGGCACTTTTTATTTTATCGAACTTGGGTATTTTTGCGGCAATATACATCTTAACGCATTAGAATATTTATGTTAGATGATAATTGCTATTATGGCAAAATTAAGATACGGCTATATATAGACCCCGACGATCAAAAGCTGGGCCGCTACAATTTTATATTTCTTTACCGACGGATCACAGTACTAATAGTGGTGGGCCATAAAAGCCACTACTGAACTTTTGTTGCACTTTTCCCCAACTAGTTGGACTAGCAGTAGCGAGCCTTTGGGTTTTATTAGCGGTGCCAATATTTAGCCGTGAAAGTAACAATACCGGCGCATAGCATCAAACGAAGCTACAGACTTGTAGCCAGCAGACTTTAACGTCGTTTCTTCGGCACTCATAAACCTGCCGGGCATACGAATATGCGGCATTTTTTGCCACTATCAGCTACCAAAAGAACCAACGCAGAAACGGGTTATTCTTGTAGTGCCAAGAGATCAAAGAGTTGCCTAAAAACACCCCATAGCCACTTTTTGATCTTCTATATGTGGTGTTTCTAGCTCAATCCGAGTTATAATAAGCCGACAATTGCAAAGATTCAGAAGTGAACAATGAGTTATTCTCAATTGTTCCCTTTAAATATTTTGTACCCTTTTTGCTGTAATAAAATGTGCCATGATAGGCAGTGTAATAATTGGCACAGTTGATTGACTGAGAAGAAAATATTAGGTCTAGTAAGTGTGTAATATTGTAAAGCTCCTACAATATGCTTATAGGTAATAGGGTCAGACAATGGATCTCCCTCAAATTTACTCAACTTTTGTCTAGAAACACAAGAAGCAAAATATGGTTTTGCTCCAAACATATTATTTCGAGCTAACAAGTCATATATATACTTGGTTTGACCAAGATACAAGCCAGTTGAAATTATGTGTTCATGAACTCCTAGGAAATATGTCAAGTCTCTCAAATCTTTCATTTTAAATTCTTGCTGCAAGTTTTGAATAATCCATGTAATGTTGGAACTATGTGAGCCAATTACTACAATATCATCCACATTGATAAGGACATAAATATGAATTTATCTCTTGTGAAACATGAACAATGAAGTTTCCAACAAAGATATATAAAGCCAAGTCGTTGTAGAGATTGTGTTATTAGGGTATACCAGCCCTCAGAGTTTGCTTAAGGCCATGTATGGCCTTATGTAGCCTACATATATGTTCATGATATTTGTTGTCAACAGAATCCTGGGCTTATTCCATAAACACTTATTCATTAAGAAAACCATAAATAAATGCATTTGATACATCCAACTGTTTGATAGGCCAGTCAAAATGTAAAGCAAGATCCAACAGAAGTTGAATTGTAGCTAGTTTGATGATTGGACTGAATGTTTTTTGTGTAGTACCACACTATTTATTTGTTGAAATCTTTTTGACACTAATCTGGCATTGTATTTATTAATAGATCCATCTAACTTTTGTTTTTGCTTGTATACCCATTTATTGAGAATGTATATTTTTAGGTCTTGGATAGAGAAGCGATGTTTCATTATTCATTAAGGCCTGAAACTCACTTTCTATTGTAGCTAACCAATCAAGATTAGGCATTGCTAGAGAAAATGATGTTGGTTTACATGGTAGGATGCTGGTATTAAGGCTTTAACTAGGTATTTAGTGGATTTAGCTGAGTGATACAAATGGAACCCAGGAAATTATTTATCTTTAGAGTGTCCAGTCATAGATCTAGTAATGATATGGAAAATGGGAAGGTCAAGCACTGAGTCAAAGGTATGGTTTGCATGGTGTGGATTTGAGCTTTGTGGTTGGTTTGTATTAACAACATGTAGGCTTTCAGAGCTTATGATAGGGTTAGTTAGTGTTGTTTCAGTAGACTCAACACTATTTTAGCTTGTAATTGTATGATTGATTGTAGGCATATTTTAAGATACATTCATTGGAGAATTTATAGAATAAAATTGAGAAGGTAAAAGGGCAGTACCTGAGTAGGGAGAATAACCTCGAGAAAGGTTGGAGGTAGAGTCTCTTTCTTATGCAGAGAATAATTTTTCATCAAAGACTACATGTTTAGATATGTAAAGTTTATGAGTTTTCAAATCCAAGCATTTGTAACCTTTTTGTTAGATCCATAATCTAGGAATATACATTGTTTGTTTCTAAATTTTAGTTTATACTTGGTGCGTGGTCTTAGAAGAAGGTAGCAAGCACATTAAAATTTTTTTTATAAATGAGTAGTCTGGTTCTTTATGGAGCCGTTTGGTAAATAGTATTTCATATTGGATCATAAGTGAGGTTAGTCTATTTATAGCATAGACTACTGTATGAAATGTCTCTACCCAGTATTTAGATGGAAGATGGGCTAGTGCTAGCAATGTAAGTGTTGTTTCACAAATATGTCTGTGTTTTTTGCAATCCCATTTTGTTGGGATATGTCTGGGCAAGTAAATTGATGATAGATGCCACTTTCATTGACAAATTTGGTGAAGATGTTTAAGATGTATTCATCTCTACCATCAGTCTTAAATTGTCTAATTTTATATGATAATTGGTTCTCAATAATGCCTTTAAATTTAACAAAACACTCAAACAATTTAGAATTGAGTTTTAATGGAAACTTTAATAATATCTGAAAAAGTCATCAACAAAGATTATATAGTGCTAAAAATTCATTTATTAATGAAACTAGTGAGGTCCATACATCACTATGAATCAATTCTAAAAGCTTAAAAGAAACATGTTTTGATTTATTGAATGGAGGTTGCTTGCTTTTTCCTAACTAATAAGGCATGCATAAAACTGATGAAGACTTGCTAGATGAAAGTCGAAGTTGATGATGCCTAAGAACCAAATATAGAATTTGTGAATGAGGGTTTCCTAGTCTTTGGTGCCAATATTAGTAGAAGTCTTGACTCCAATTAGGGCTACATATGGCTTTTTATTTTTGACAAAGTTACAGGATACAAACCTCCCTCACTTGGTCCTTGTAGCCTCGATTGCTGCTGTCAAATTGTCCTTTACCAAAAAATAGGTATCAGTTAGTTTAAAGAAACAATTATTATCTTGACAAAAACATTAAATTGAAAAAAGATTGTTGGAGGCATTAGGACAGTGCAAAATATTGCTCATATGTAAGGTAGATGTTGGGAGTTGATATGTGGTTGAATAAGCATGTGCTATATGTAAGCCATTATTATTCCAAACAGCAACAATGTCAATACCTTGGTAAGGTTGATGCAATGTAAGGTTGTCTAGATTTGTTGTGATATGATGTGTGGCTTAGTTGTCAGCTAACCATACTTCATCTTCTTGTAGGACATTGGATTGAGGTGGATTAATATTAACGCTCCCCTAACGTGTGAGCTAGACTCTCTCTCAATATATGATCCAATATGGAGAATATTTAATTAAATGAGATAAAGTGATTCGAATTTAGAACCTAACTCTGATTCCAAAAAAGACATCAAAATTGAGTGAATTGGCTAGGATAAATGTTCCTATAGCTTGGTACTTATATTTATAATATGTATTGTTACAATCTGACAAGTACAAGAAAACAAGCTTAACAAAAATACAAGAAAACAAGCATAAGGGTGTAAAAATAAATCGGTGAATTGGTAAACTAGACCGGACGGACCGAGGTGGGGGATTTGGTTTTGTACCAAATTTGGTTCCTTTCGATACCGATGTTATTTTTCTTAAAAGCGCTCAATATCTATCTAGTTTCGATTTTTCTTTTTTAAAATCGGATCGGATAGGACCAGTTTATATATATATATATTTTAACTTTTTATATTGTATATAATTTTTATATATAATATATAATTACATATAAAATAGTTTTATATTATATGATAAATTATCAATTAATATAATATTAAATTTTAAAATCTTATATCACTAGAGTCTATTGTATTAATAGCTATATTAATACTATATCACTATATTATAATATACTACAATATATTATCACTATAATATTATATACTATAATGCATTATATTATATATTATATATTATATATTATATATTATAGATTAAAGATTATATATATGGTGATATAGTATAATTAGTATAATATATAATAAATAATGTTGTATTTTAAAATTGAAAAACTAAACCTGGTAAAATTGAAAATACGGTTTAAGAGATAATTGATACTGAATCAGTTCTAAAAAATATAAATCAGTGCATATAGGCTCGGTCTTAAATTTTATCTAAAACGAATCAAACTGAGCCCACGACACTCCTAAATAAGGATAAGATAAGAGATAACAGCTATGAGATAATTACAAAAATTGAATTACAAAATAACATTGTTGATAAGATGGTTATATTGTTGAGTTAGGATTCTTAACAAATATTTGCGCTTTCTTTGAATCTGCATTACATGATCGGTACTGATTTTGATTTTTTTTTTAATTTATTTCGTTTTGTTCTCGATCATATGAAAAATTTAGGTATAAATATCAGCGATGACGTCTTAGGAAGCTAGCTTTCGAAATTAATAGGTTTGTTTCTGATCTTTTGCAGAACATCGTTTGAGATCAGTTCGGTTTGCAAATTCACGTCAAAATGGTGGAAGGAGGTTTCCATCGCGCAGACAAGACAGAGTGTTTGGAATGTTTCCGCACCACATGGCAAACACCATATATTTTGCGGCTCGCTTTCACGGCTGGCATTGGTGGCCTCCTCTTTGGCTACGACACAGGTAATATATATATATATATAGATATAGATATATCGACACATGTTTGTTTCTCCTTTTCAGATCATGTGAAAGTGATTATTATGTAATCTCATGTACTGATTTTTGGGATATATGAAGGTGTGATATCGGGAGCATTGCTGTATATCCGTGAAGACTTTGACTCCGTGAGCAAGAAAACATGGCTCCAGGAAATGATAGTGAGTATGGCAGTAGGAGCAGCCATCATCGGCGCAGCCATCGGGGCATGGACGAACGACAGCCTCGGGAGAAGGAAATCCATTTTAGCAGCAGACATTCTATTTTTCGTGGGTGCGATAGTGATGGCTGCTGCTCCAGCTCCTTGGGTGCTTGTCGTTGGACGGGTCTTCGTTGGATTGGGAGTTGGAATGGCATCCATGACTGCTCCTCTCTACATATCTGAAGCCTCTCCGGCTAGGATTAGAGGTGCACTTGTCGGCATGAATGGTCTCCTCATCACATTTGGACAATTTTTATCCTACCTTATTAATCTTGGCTTTACTCAGGTACGTACGTATATATATACATAAAATGATCTTCTGAAAATAATTTAGCTTGATTTATTTAATTCATGTATTAATCCAGGCCATTAGTTTTCTTAGAAGGATTGTATTTCATGAAATATTTGATTTTTGATCATCAGGTACCGGGAACTTGGCGCTGGATGCTTGGGTTAGCTGGGATCCCACCTTTGGTTCAGTTTTTCCTCATGTTATCACTTCCTGAATCTCCCAGATGGCTGTACAGAATGGTATTATGAATTGAGGCTTTAATTTGTTTATTTCTCTATGGATAATATAGCTATGCATTATTAATACAAGTGATCCATCAAACGAATTATTATTAAAAGAAAGATGATGATGATCATGATCAGTACTTTAGCCTTCTTATTATCTCATGATATCATTCCCAAAACCCTATATATATATTGGCCGCAGCAGACTCTCATGAAACTTTTGTTTTTTTGTTCTAATTAATTAATTGTATAATCAGAACAAGAAAGAAGAGGCAAGGGAGATTCTGGAAAAGATCTACCCTCAAGAAGAAGTTGAACAAGAGATGAATCTATTGAAGGCATCTATTGAAACGGAAGAGGCCCTTGAGGCAGACATAGGAAACAATCTCATCGCCAAGTTGAGAAGTGCAATGGGAAACGTTGTAGTGAGAAGGGCGCTTTGTGCTGGCATAGCTGTTCAAGTTGTGCAGCAATTTGTTGGCATAAACACAGTGATGTATTACAGCCCCAGCATAATGCAGCTCGCTGGCTATGCTTCCAAAGTGGTTGCTTTAGGCCTTTCTCTTGTCACAGCCGGTCTGAATTGCGTAGGCACTGTTATCAGCATGTGTTTCGTCGATAGATATGGCAGAAGAAAAATGATGATCCTTTCTTTGGTCTGCATCATTATTGGCCTCGTTTCCCTATCCATCGTCTTCCATACCTCGGCTAAGAATGCACCTAAAGTCAATAATTTTGACTCCACCCACTTTGCCCCAATGCCACCTGCCCCGCTTACGCTTCTCATGTTCCCACGGCCACCACATCTACATCTTCTTCTTCTTCTTCTTCTTGGAACTGCATGGACTGCCTGAAGCTGCAGTGCGGCTACTGTGCAAGCGAAGGCGATCAAGTACTAATTAAGTTTTTTTATTTTTATTTTTTATTTCTCAAGACTTGAAATTAATTAATTCATCAATTTCAACAACTTTCCGACATTTATTTATGTATGTATGTATGTATTTGTTTTCTGTTCTGTGATCAGTTCCGACCGGGGGCTTGCTTGGCTAATGAAAAGGTAATCGGAAACAGTTGCCGGGGAAGCAATCGTGTGTGGTACGATAAGGGCTGTCCGAGCAAGTTGGGATTCTTGGCTGTGGTGCTTCTTGGATTATACATTATAGTTTACTCTCCGGGAATGGGAACAGTGCCATGGATTGTGAACGCAGAGATCTATCCACTGAAATATAGAGGCTTTGGAGGAGGTATGGCAGCCATGGCTAACTGGACATCCAATCTGATTGTGAGCATGACCTTCTTGTCTCTGACCGAGGCTCTGGGTTCTTGGGCTACTTTCCTTCTTTATGCTGGCTTCTCCTTCATTGGCCTCGTTGTCATCTTCCTGCTGGTACCGGAAACCAAAGGCTTGCCCCTTGAGGAGATTGAGAATGAGCTTCGAAGAGGCTTCAAGCCATTTGCTAGGAAATCCGATAATAATTAAATGCTCTGGGGTTGGCTGTTCTCCATAACTCAAACAACTACGTGTGCCTGAGTGCTGTCTTTCTGTCTGGAATCTGGATTTGTTAATCAAAACATTTTTATTGGTGGTTTTATTTATTATGTTTTGCTTGTTCTTTTCGTACTATCATTGTGTTTTTATTTTGAGAATGCTTATTATGATGATTAATATTAATAATGCTTACTTTTACAAAGTTAAGCCTAGCAGTAACGTCTAAAATATATTATGAAAACCAAGTGATGATCACTTTTAAGCCTTTTCCAACCGAAAAATATTATGTCTATAAATAGATTTTGTGATTCAACGTGTTAGGTTAGATTGTAAAGTTAATTTTATAATGAAGTACTCATGATAGTTTGTGGATTTAGTCTTGTAAAACTTATTTGTATCTGTAGCACTTCTCAAAAATCCGTGTAAATACAGTTTATTTGAATATGATCTGATTTTAGATTTTATTTTGCTATCAAAACTCTATTGCCTCTAATTTCAACAAGCAACATGACAGAAGATACATATATATATATATATATATATTTTCAAAAAGAAAAAAAAAGAAAAAAAGAAATGGCATCAGGGAAAAGTAGATTTAGGACAAACAAGTCAATGCATTTAGACATGGAATTACTATGACGCGGGGCATGGTAGTGAACTATGCCAATCAATGAATTCACATATAGGTTTTTCTTAATGAAATGCTGCTCTTTACTGAGTTTACTCTGTGAGCCGTTAATCAAGCGCCACATATCCAAAGGTTTTATGGCATGTACGTGGTGCCTAACATGGCCTCGACCATTATATAGAAGTCTAGATGATAGCAATTCTCTTTAGTATTAAATTAAAAACAAAATGTTTAATAGGGATACATCAAGTACTAATAATTTTCACTTTTTCACCTTTCCAATCCCCAAACAATACAATATGACCGCCACAAAACCAATCAAGATGAACAGCATCCATATCCTTAAACGAAGTAATTACCAAGGAAAGATTTGCAGGGGAAGACTCACCATGCTGTAGATTAGACCCATAAAGGCAATCCCTTCAGAGTAATCACACTAGTAACTAGTTAATCAAACCAGGCATTAGGTACAATCAGCCATAACACAAAACCTCCACAAACTTTGCCTGATATGGAAGGAAAAAAATTCGAGGAAGAAAGAGACTCACTCGTTTCTGTATCGCATTGTAGCCAGACAAGTAAGATACAATAAATCTGTGTAGGTATACCTCAGCAACCTGATAACAAATCTCAATCAAACTCCAAGGAAGAAACCTCTATTAAACTCAAGCTCAGACCTCATAAGAAATGCCTCGTAACTGTCTTCTAGAAGTACTTCGAAACTGGTGAAACAATTGGCTCTAATCATGTTTTGTAAAGTGAAGCCTCTGACCGATGAAATTGTACCAGGATTAAGGGTACTCGACCAATTACATGCCAGCTATAAATTTTTCCTGTTGACCCTTATCCTGGTCATTCTACACAGCAATTCCTGAAGCACATTGATAAGAAAAACATATAAATACAACAGAAAAGAGTAGCCTAACATAAATAGTTTGTTTCAAGATCAACAGAAAAGATGATTGAGAAGATGGTGCAAACTGCAAAATGCAGCTCATGCCTAATTTATTAGATGGCATTTTGACATGGATGGCAGAGATATTATAAAATCCCCAGCAGTAGACTGACCAAATTTGTTTGGAAGGATGTGTCATAGCATGAACTATATATTTAGGATCCAATTGATTGGGTAGTAAATGGCCAACTAAGAAAATCCGTATTCTGGTATCCGATCAACTACAGAACTAATTCTGAAATTAAATGGCCTACTTTTATATGTTCCCATTGTGCAGATAAAGAATGGATTTAATATTGTAGTCGATTCGATAACACAATTGGCCATAATGGTGGTGTTAAGACATTTTGGGACCTCTCATTCATGATATAAGCAGAAGTCATGACTGAAGCACACGCTCAGAGAAGACAAGTATCATTTCCATTCTCTACATCAATTAAATTTGCTAAAGGAACTCACTAAAAAGAGAACATGAAACATTGAGGGGGGGAGGGGGAGGGGGGAAGAAGTATGGTATTAAGAGAGAAAAGGTATCTTACCTTTATATGATTGTCTATTGGTAACACTATAAAGACCCACATAATCATCAGAGTTTTTACTTAAAACATCAGAAGCCGCACTTCCAAGCCCATAATCATATAAGCCAGACCCCTCTGGCTCTGGAGGTGAAGATTGCCAAGTTGGTTCGCCATAAAACAAACCATAGGATCCACTGTAACCACCATTTGATGCAGCATACGATGACACTGGTGAAACGCCAGTTCCACTGTTTCTTCCATAACCCATTTCTCCTGAACCAAAGTTGACTTCTCCACTGCCATAACTAAGATAGTCACTACTGTAGGTGGTACCAGCACCTACCCCTTGACCTGAGTTAGGAGAGGAACTCCAAAGTGTTCCAATCTTGCCAAAAGAATCTATTCCTGAACTTCCATTTCTGAGGCCCAGCAGCGCAGTGGAGTTCGCAAAGTTAGTAGTGTAATTAAGACTCCCATTCCCGAACAGCTTATGGCTTGCTGAATTTAAGACTGAACTATTCCCCCCATTTCCCACACCATATCCAACAGGGTTAACATTCCTATTTGAATTTCCACTATATAAAGGGTTCAATACCCGTCCAAAGCCGAAGTTAGAACTAAGGTTTGTATTTCCCCCATAGCTTGGACTCAATCTAGGCTCAATATTCAATCCTGTCCCATATCCAGGACTGAATGAAGGAGATCCACTGCGACCAGCTGTAACTGGACTAAATCTACCATCCACTCTATGTCCATAGCCCCCAACTGAGCTTGGATTGTATCCTTGAGCGTAGCCATTAAGTAAGCTTCTAACTCTACTCAGACCATAGTTATATCCACCCATTTGACTCCGACTTGGCCCTGGAGACAGTTCTTTGGGGACGGCTCTTTTAACTTCAACCAGTTTGCCATTGAGTTCATGAAAGGTTCTGTACAACACTTTCTCCACTGCTTCCTCTGAATCATATGTAATGAAACCAAATCCTCTTGGCCTTTGCGTATTGTGGTCATACATCACCACCACATCTGTTATTGTACCAAACTGATCGAAGTACTTCTTAAAATTGCTCTCTGTGACTGTGGATGCTAATCCTCCTACAAATATTTTCTTTGTACGGGCAGGACCAGGAGACCCAAGCATGCTGCCATTGTTTCTGCTCAGAATGTTCTGATCATCTCTAGGAACGGCTTTTTTTGCTTCAACCTGATAATGGAAAGCAAGAGGATGAAAATGAACTTGATAACAGAGAGTGACTAAAACATAGAGAAACATTGAAATCTTCATTCAAATACATGTAGCGTAAGATTGAAGGAGACATTGGTAACTACAAATGCCAGCGACAGTGTTATATAATCTAAAGATTTGATGGCTTCTTGAGCGTGATACCTTTTGTGCAAATTATTGAGCTTTTGCATTACTTGCGATGCTTAACTGTATGAAGAATTAGGCTTAGGTTCAGAGGAGCAAGAAAGAATATTGGCAGACTACTTTATCTTCTTTCTAAATTTTCTAATTCTAGGCAACCAAAAGCTCATCATTCCCAGGTTTCAAACTAGGATTCACAAACTCCAAAAGTTACCTTCTGAACTTAAATGAGCCAGTGACAGTAAGCATAATATTTGCGAGCATCACCGGACTATTGCCGGCCAAATTATACTATCAGCAATTGTCCAACCAAGCTTCTTTTCCTTTCCGCTTGCCAAATTATACTAACAAACACTCCCTGGTCAAAATTATTTAGCTCTTACAGTTCTTTCTCAATTTTCCAAGGGATAGTCCTCATGCAAATGCAGCACCATCCTATGACTGTTCAATAATTGCCCCCTCCCTGACAAATTGGCTTGGCCCAAAAGCCCTCTTAAAATTATAATCTTCTTTCGAGAATTGATTGTCTGATTAACTAACAGCTCCCCAAGGTTACAAGGTTGCCGAATGGGCACTTGACATTGACAACATTGTCTCTTCTTTTCAGCAGTTACTGTAATCCCATCTATTTGAAATTCACATACACACAGAAACTAGAGTCTCATTCTTTTAGGAACTCAATATTGATTATTGAGAGAAGCCCAATCAAAACCAACACCTACTGTAAATGAGCCTAGAAAGAGGAAACAACAAAAACATACATTACAACTTAAGCTTCCAAAATCAATAGAGAACGTTTCATTAAATTTATTTTTTAAGAAAACCCAAATAAAGAATCATTGACTCATGATGCACAAAAGAATATCCGGGTGCACTTCAATTCTGAAGTGCATTTACTAACTCGCAAACCTAAATATGCAGTGGGCACGCTGGTTCACGATGTCATAAGGGAACCAATAAAACAGTATCGTTCTAAATTCAAAGAGCCAAAAGCGAGCAGAAATAAAAATATGAATTCAAACGTGCAAACTTACAGTTCTGCCACCTATCACATGCTTTTCCATAACAACTCTTTCAGCAACAACAGGGTCTGCAAAAACAACAAAACCAAAACCACGGGCACGACCTGTGGCTCGATCCTTCATTATCTCAGCTTCCACTACTACTCCAAAAGACTGGAAATACTCTCTAAGACGGTCTTCATTTGTGTCCCAAGATATCCCACCAATAAAAAGCTTTCCAGGCTCCATTTCCATCTGCACATCCAATAAATTGGTAAGAAGATACTCGCCTTAAAAAATGAAAAATAAAATTGTTTTTCGCCAACCAAAACTTCTTCCAAGAAGCAAATGAAGATGTGAAAGAGCACGCACCGGATCTAATAAGCAATACAAAATTTACTGAAAACCGGGTAAAACACAAACCAAAAGTCGCTTTCCGAGGAATACGGAATTTTATGAATCTATATAACATACAACGTAATGCAGATTGAACAATAAAAGACTGTACCTCCTCGCCGAATTCACAGAAAACTCGGATGCTCTAATCTTAAGATTAAAAAAATGGTTTTCTTGGATTCAATCCAGGAACCTCCGAGCATACACCGATCAATCACCGATCGACCAGCCGGGACACCTAAATAGCAAATTTAAAACAATATAAAATTAACACGGAATGACTGAAAGATTTAGAACCCAGAACTTATATTGGAAAGGAAATTAAAAAGGCACGCATTTGAAGAGAAAAATATTACCACCCAATGAAGACGACCCAAACGGGAAGTTTGAGAGAATCTAAGATCTGAGAAGAAGCATAAGAAGAAGAAAGAGGGCGTGAGGCCCTCCTTTTCTCTCTTTTTTTAGTTGTTCTTGATTATATATATTACATGCAATGAACCAAAGCTGTATAGATAGCAAGTCTGAGGAAAGGAATTTGCATTATATATATTTACGGAGAGAGAGAGAGAGAGAGAGAGAGAGTTTTGGCTGTCTATCCTTTCGCGTAACAAAGTTTACAAGGTAGGAGCGATGGGAAGATGGTGACTTCCTCACCTTTTGATTTTGATTTTGAGAACAAATTATTATAAATGTTTTTATTTTTATTTATAGTTTTTGACTCTTATTATATTATTTTCCCACGTATCCGTATTGACTTTCGAGTCCACCTCTCTAAAATGGATTCTAAAAGGTTCAAAGATGAAATAATTAGAGTATTTTTATTAGATTATATATTTATATTTATAAAAAAAATATAAATTTACATAAATATAAAAAAAAAATTTGTGATATTTGATTAAAAATAAAGAGGCAAAAATTGGGAGAAAGAGTTACTATTTACTTATAAAAATAAAAATTAATTTTATTCTATTTTCTTATTTTTTCGTCTTCATTTTTAATCAAATAATTATATATATATATAAATTTATATTTTTTTATAAATGCAAATATATAATTTAATGAGAATACTCTCAAAAGCAATCAAATGCTTTGATGGGAAGGGAAATAAAAATAAACGAGAAAATAGAGTTTATTGTTAATCTCTTGGTGGAATTCATTTTGTAAGGATTTATATAGTTTCTACTTATAGGATAGAATTCGTTGTTAATTTTTACTTTTATTTTATTTTATTTTTAAAATAGAAAATGGTTTTATTGAAAATGAGAGACGGACCATCAAAATCACGTGAATGCATGTTTAAGGGAAATTACCAAAACATTGTTTCAACTTTCAAGAGCTAAGATGTCATAAAAAAAGAGAGAAAAAAAAAAAGTGGGAGATGTGTGAAAGACAGAAGGGATTGCTTGAGCAGCATCACATCAGAGAGAGAGAGAGAGAGAGAGAGAGAGATGCATGACGTTGTATCCATGAGCAAAGTCTCTTGGGATTTTTTTTAAATGCAAACGAGAGAGGGTTGGCCAATAAAATATCACCTGCGAAACACTCAATCTTACACAATTATTCTCCCATGCCTTGCTCACACTTATCTACTTGAGAATATCACCCTTCATTATTTATTTATTTATTAAAAATATGCAAAACTTTCTGATTTTAAGATTGTATAACCAAATGAAAAACGTGAAAGAATATTAGAAAAATGATAAGATGGTAAGCTTTTCTTTTCTATCAATGGTAGAATTTCGACTCACAACGTCGACATTTACCTTGCAGTAACAAAAATTTACTGCTTAATTCATTGATTTCATACCTTTTAGATCGAATATAGGTATTTGCTGTTTCTCTCTCTTAAAACAAAAAAATAATAAATAAATAAATGAAACTTTTGAGCCATGCCCTTGATCCCCTTATTCTTTTCCTTCCTTTTCCTTTTCCTTTTCCTTTTCGCTCAAGTACCTTTTTTTTTTTTTTTTTTTATAATAATATTAGAGATAAATGCTAAAAATAAATAGTAAATAAATATCAACTAATATAACATAATAAATAAAATATACCATTTTTATTTTTTTAAATTTTAAATTCATTTCTTCATTCCTCTACTCATAAATATTATACAGCACATAACAAATACCAAATATCACAAATTATCAGTTAGCGTTTATCCGTCGTTTATCTCTAATATTTGTCTCCAACATTTTTATTCTTTTTTTTCATCATGAATAGTTATAGATAGAGTTATAGCTTATTTGAAATTGCATTTTGAAATTTAAAAAATACTTTTAAATAGTTAAAAATACTTTCCTCAAACAATATAAAAAATATTTTAATTGATTAAAAAATTAAAAATCAATTTTTTTTAAAAGTACTAAATCAAAGATTTTATCAAAAAATTCATATGGATAATTATATATTTAAAAAAATTAGTATAACTAACTTTAAAATTACTTTAGATATGTGTTTATTAAATAGTAAATAACTTTAGAAATATAGAGTTTATTATTTAAATTATAAATTATAAACTCTAAAATTATAAATTATATTTTCTACCATAATTCCAAATTACATGCACTTAATATTTTTTCTTTTTCTTTTTATGGGTAATGCCTTTGAGTTTTCTATGATACTTTATGCACCCTAATAATTTATCCTCTTTTGTTGATCTAACATTTTTGACATTTTGTACAACCTAAATTTTAGTAAAAATGTTCATGAGCCTCATATGTCGCCGTATCGCTATCACAAACACATTTTATCCCCATATAATTTAGTTGTCAATCAATATGTCTACAATTAACTACATCGATCTCATTTTTATTAGTGCACGAGACTTGCAAACTAATTAATTCATCCAAAACTAATCCTTATTTACATCAATTGTTATTACCAAAACCCAAAAAACCATCTATAAAGTTTGATGGTGGCTTTATATAATTCAGAGGAGAAAATATATTTTCCTGCTATCCGATTAATGGTGGCTTTACACTTTACATAATCTCATCTAATTAAATTATTATTCACCAATCAAACAGTATCATTCTTTTTGTATACCTAAAAATGTGACACTTAAAGACAGCAACAATTTTTTTTTTTGAAAGGAAAAAACCTTTGCTCATTTCATTCCAATAACCATGAGATACAGGAAGGGTATTCTTCCATGGTTACAATACAATCTGAAATGTTAAGAGCATCTTTTGCAAGAGAGTGAGTTATAATGTTACCGGTTCTCCTAACATGAGAAACCGCCCACTTTGCAAATTTGGAAAGACAAAATTTTACTTCACAAAGGAACATGTTAGAGTTGCTCCACGCTTCTGTCTCAGCTTTCGGTGCTTGGGAAAGACAAAATTTTGCTTCACAAAGGAAAATGCTAGAGTTGCTCCATGCTTTTGTCTCAGCTTTCAGTGCTTGGGTGGCTTGCAGTGAGTCCCCTTCTATTACAATATGTGGCAGGCCAAGATCCCATGCAAATTGTGTTGCTATTAAAGCTCCAAGTGATTCAGGTAGGAGGGGGTCAATGAAGATATACTTTTTTTTTCCTTAGCGTGGCTATCACCATCCCTTAGCAGTTCTTTATCACTACACCCACACCCACAGTGCCCTGTGCTTGGTTAACTGCCGCATCCCAATTTACTTTGTACCAGTTCCGAGGTGGGGGACTCCATTGAGACATGGAGGTATATGTGTTCGTGCTTATGTTGTGCTACTGGAAGTTGTGATCTTCCTCTTGGTTACATGGTAATCTTTCCTTAGCTTCTTGAAGGATGATGCCAGAATTCATCATTGAAGACAACAAAATTTCTTCTAAGCCATATTTGTCGTGCTATGATGGCAAACTCTTGTAATTCCTTATCATTGAGGATCTTGAGGAGTTCTTCCAGCAGGTATAGAAGGGGAGCATGGGATAGTGCACACTTCTGAATCTTTCTGGAACTTTGGTCCCATACATCTCTAGTTGCCTCGTAGGTCCACAGCACATGTAGAGTTGTTTCTTCTTCTTTGTTGCATATTGAGCATAAAAGGGTCTGTGACTACTTTCCTTTTGTAGAGGTTGTGTCGTGTGGACAAAGCTTCGTGGCATGGTCGCCAGGGGAAGTTTCTCTCATTAGGTGTAATCTTTAATTGTCAAATTTTGTTCTAAACTTTCTTGAAATTGGAGCTTGAGGATGCTTGACCCTTAGTAGCCATCTCCTTTGCTTTAACTATGTGATATGCACTCCTACTTGAAAATGTACTACCGTTTGTACCATGCCAAATTAGGTTGTCTTTTGAATTTAGTGTACTGATGAGAGTTTTTAGAATTAGCTGAGCTTCCTCCTAGTCAAAGATACTGGTTACTAGTTCAATTTTCTAGCACTTGGTAGTGGTGTCAATAAGATCAGAAATAGTGGCATTCTCAGACAGAATCTTTTGAGTGCTAAGGGGTGGGGTGAGGGTTTAGAATCCACTTGCTGACCATATATGGGTCTTTTCTCCTGTGCCTATTATTCAATAGGACTCCTCCTCCATTACATGTCTTGTAGTCAAAAGACTCCTCCACACATAGGAGGGCTTGGAGCCAATTTTTGCAAGAAGAAAGCTTGACTTGGGAAAATACTTTGCCTTTAACACTTCTGCTGCTAGTGAGTTAGGGTCTTGTAGAAGCCTCCAACACTGCTTTGAGAGTAAAGCTTTATTAAAAATTTCAAGGTCCCTAAATCCTAGACCTCCATCAGCTTTAACTTGCCCCATTCTTTTCCATGATATCCAATGGATTTTGTTGCTTTGATCTTGTTGCCCCCACCAGTAATTTGCCATGGCACTATTGATTGATTGAAGCAAACTTAGAGGCAATTTGAACACACTCATTGTGTAAGTTGGAAGTGCTTGCACTACAAGTTTCAGGTAGATTTCTTTTCTAGCTTGGGATAATGGCTTGATGGACTTAATGCTCAGCTTCTGTTTGATGTTATCCATAATGGATTTGAAAGTTTTGTTCCTATTTCGACCAACCACTAATGGGAGACTCAAATATCTCTCATATGGCATGGTTGTTCTCACTCTAGCAATGGAAGTTATGTAACTCTGAGTGACTCTAGTTGTGTTTTTGTCAAAGATGATGGTTGTTTTAAACACAACTAGAGCCACTCAGAGTTACATAACATCTCAACAATCCTATCATCTTGGCCCATTCTTCAGTATTTGCTTTACAAAAAAGGAGGGAGTCATATGGCAAAATAAGTGAGAAATTCTCAGCTGTTCTCGGGCTACTAGCACACCATGCATCTACTTGCTTTCCTCAGCTTTACTTGCCTTTGCACTTATGATGAAAAGGTAGGGTCATAGGGGATCACCATGCCTTATGCCTCATGTTGGAGAGAATTGAGTTTGAGCTATGCCATTCACAAGTATTGAGGACTTGACTGTTTCTATACATTGCATCACCATTTCTACCCACTTGCTGTAGAAACCCATCTGAATAGGATTGCTCTTAGAAAGGTTCATTCTACTCGATCATAAGCCTTGCTCATGTCGAGTTTGAGGGCCATGTAGCATTCTTTTCCTACCACCTTACATTTCATTGTATGTAGTGCCTCAAAAGCCACAACTATATTGTCTTAAATGAGTCTAGAAGGGATGAAAGCAGATTGTGAAGATGAAATAATACTAGGCAAGACTTTCTTCAATCTATTAGCAAGCATTTTGCACAAAGAAATAGGTCGAAAATTTGTTACCCTTAGAGACTCCTTCTTCTTTGGTATAAGTTTAATGTAAGTGTTGTTGATGTCCTCCATGCTACCTCCATAGTTGAGTACATTTAGAACAACTCCTGTGACTTGATCTCCCACAATGCTCCAATGTTTTTTTATAGAAGATAGCAGGGAACCCGTCAAGCCCTGGTGAACTCAATCCATTCATATGGAATATTGCTTCTTCTACCTCATGTCTATTATAAGGACTGGTCAGCATCATGTTCTGGTGGTTTGTTACTTGTGCTCTAAGTGAAAAAATACACATAGATTCCAAGTCAGGGTGGGAGGAGGTGAAAATCTCAGTGAAGTAGTCTTGAAAGAGTTTGTTAATTCCTTCAGTTGAGTATGTCACTTGCTCCTGGTTGTCGACCAAATTTTTTATGAGATTATTTTTCGTCTTCTGTGTTGTAGCTTGGTGAAAGAATTTGGTATTTCTGTCTCTCTCTTTCAACCACTTTTTCTTAGTCATTTGCTTCCATTTCAAATTCTCAGCCTCAAGGTATGTGTCTATCTCTCTTTGTAAGTGTCTTATCTGAACAGTTAAGTCACCTGTGTTGCTCTTTTGAAGCTAGGCTAAAATTTCCGTTTTATCTGTAATATCCTTTTTAATTTTGCCAAATTTAAGTTTGCTCCACCTAGTAGGGGTTTGTTGACAGTGTTGCAGGCCAGCTATTATGTATGCCATCTTCCCTCTAACTAGTTTAGGGGTTTTCCAAGCTTCTTCAACTTGTTGATAGCATTTTTCATTTAAACTCTACTTTGCTTCAAATCTAAAGGGCTTGGTGCTGGAGGGGCCAAGACTTGGGAGTTGGTTAAATGTAACCCATAAAGGGCTGTGATCTAAGTTGAGAGTGGGGAAGATGTGAACTCTAGCATCAATGTTATGATCTGACCATTGAGCATTACAAAGTGCTCTATCTAATCTCTCCTTGGTGAAAGCTAAGCCTTGACTGCCATTGTTCCAAGTAAACTTGTTTCCAATATAACCCATGTCATGCAGTCCACTTTTATCAATTGTTAGTTGGAAGCCATCCATTTGTTTTTGGGGTCTTGTTGGCCCTCATTTCTTTTCAACATGGTGGAGTACTTCATTAAAGTCACCTACACAAAGCCACCCTAAATTTCCATCAGGGGTTAAGGCTTGCAAAAGGGACCAGCTTCCCTGCCTAGCTTATGTGATTGGATTGCCATAAAAGCCAATCAAAATCCACTTGTCCACCTTGTTTCTTCCTAAGACTTGTAAAGAGATGTGGGAGTTGGTGTAGGTGATCACTTCTGAATCAGTCTCCTCCTTCTAAAGAAAGGCTAGGCCATCTCTCGAACCTACTGAATCTACTACAAAACTATTCTCATATTTCAAGGTATGTTTCACAACTTCAACTTTGATTCTCTTACACTTTGTTTCCATCAGGAAAACAAAGGTGGGGGGACTTAGATTACACTAGATAGCACAAGTTATTCACTGTCCAGGGGTTCCCAAGCTTCCGACAGTTCTAACTTAAGCAACTTATAGGTTTTGGTGGGGTTGGACACCAACCACCACCAACTCATCAATGTTCTATTGCTCGAGTACTCCCTCCTCATGCTTAAGTTTCTTGGTGCACAAAAGCGTCACTAAGGCATCCTGAGATGTACCTCTTTTGGAGCAATTATTTCTGTTTTCTTTTTATTGTCTGCATCAGCAATTAAGTGTGTAAAGCTTTTATCCCGGGCTTTCCTCTTTCATGTGGCTTTCTTTTTGATTTCCTGTAGAGCTTGGACCTGATCCAAGACAAAATGGGCTAGGGATGAGGTTTGGGCTTGCAATTCATTACTAAGTTTCAAGCCCATTGAGGGGACCTTTGGGTTGGGGGTCTGGAAAGCAAGCTTCTCGCCTTCTGAAGGGTCAGACTTTTCAATACCCTACATTAGACAAGTCTCAGAAAGGTTGACAATGCAATTGGTTACTTCTTGCATTGGTACCCTCCCAGTTTCCTCAATAGGGTCTTTGGTACTTTTTGCACGAGGTGGAGTGTAAAGAGGCTTTTTGTTTGCATCTCGAGCACCTTTATTGTCACTGTCAGTCTATGTAAGGGTCTGCATGGTTGGTGAGATTTCAAAGTTCTCGAAGGGTGGGTCATCCCTAACCTCCGTTCCTTCCTCAAGGATTTCTCCCTTGCTTTAGGCTTGTTGGCATGTACACCATACTTCTTATCAGACTCAGAGGCCCTAGTTACTGGAGCCTTTAACCACGCCCCATATTGTGGCTTGTCATCTCGTGGTTCAATGACAGGACATCTCTTTGTTATGTGCTTAATACATCCACATCTAAAATATAAATTAGGAAGATGCTCATATTTTAATGAGATACAGGATTTCTTACCATCAATATTGAGAAACAGACCTCTTTAGATGGCCTTCGTGATGTCCAGCTCAACTTTTACGCGTATGAATGGTCCCCAACATATCCCTCGTTCGTCTACTTGCACGTCCAGGCATTTCCCAATACTATCACCTATCTACCACCTCTGAGATCATGCTCACAAAGGGGGTATTGTGTGCTTGCACCCAGAACCATTCAGTAGAAAAAGGAATATCCTTGACTGATTTCTTGTCATCGTAGGGGAATAGACAAACCAAGCATCTGTCGAAAGACCATGACCTCCCCTGTAGAACTTGTTGGAGGTCTTGCTCTTGATGGAACTCTACCAAATATTGGTTGTTTCCAACCTCAGAGAATTGCATTCAACTGGCACACTTCCATACTTTCGACATTGTAGTTTTAAAGGCCTATTTGTTTACTGACCTTTTTGCTATGATCATTGCCAGGAGACAATATCTTCCTTGTGTCGCCATCTTGTCTTTTGAGGTTTGTGATACTATAACTTCTCCTCTTTCTTTTTCCATAAGGCTTAGTGCATTCCATTGCTTCGTTAGATCTTCCTCCATCATCCTCTTCAAGCTAGCAAGGTTAGCCTAAGGGACCTAACCCTTCTAGAGAGAAAAAAAACCTCACCCCATAAGTAGGAGAGGACTCCAGAACATTAAAACCTCACATCCATTGCTATCGTACAATTACACATAAAGATAGGTTGTAAACTTGCACTATTCTTGCCTAAAGAAAATAGACTCGGCTCCTCTACCTAGTTTGAACGACATGTTTTCTTTTACTTTTTATTATATCTACATATACATCTATATGCACACACACAGACATGAGTTACAAATTTCCCGCCAAGCCAACAGAAGTCAGAATTGAAAATTTTAATTCTTTTGCAAACCGGGCCGATGGTCTGAAATTCCAAACTTTTTGAATTGGCTTGAAATTTGAAAGGTCGGTTCATGTCGTTTTTGCAAAATTCTGAACGCCCCTCCCCTACATTGTATTTCCTAGTTTCTATATAAAAAGTACCTTTGTATGATTAAACCTAAACTATAAATTTACCAAATGGCTTGTAAAAAGTTGTCAAAATAAGAACACATTAATTGGGAGATATAAGGGAAGGAAGGGCCTGTACATAGTTAAAACTTATAAAAATAGGAAAGTTTTGGCCTTTTTTTTTTTTTGAATAGGGGGAGCGAGATCAAATCCAAGTTTTTTATTTTGGAAAAATGGGTCTTGCACCATTAAACCAACAATCATTGGAAATTTTGGTCATGTTTAATCAAAGTTGTTGATTCAATAATTAATAGTGTCTCAAATGGGAGCAAATAAATGACATAGATGTGGCAGTCTATCTCATTATGATTTTGAACTAGATCACACAACAAGCTACATTCTCTTACCATATTTTGGTCAAGAAGGGTTAAATTTACACGTAAATCTTATTAAAAAATTATTTGATTTAACATAATATGTTAGATCTATTTAATGATAACAAAAATTTATAACCTAACAAATTATAGTAAACTTATAACTTTCATTAGTAAAACTTATGCATAGATCAAACATTTATTTTGTTGTCTTTCATTTATTTTTGGTCTTAGTGGGACTAATCTTTGTAATTGTTGGTTAAAGAGAGCAGTTGCGGGACGATCGAGCTTTTTAAATGAGAATGGCAGCACTCCAATCACTATTTGACACATAAGAAAATTCATCATAAGAGAAATAGGTTCTACCACATGGGATTAAATATGGTTTCTGATTTTTTGATTTTTAGTTTTGTGTCCAGATAGCCATTGTTGTTTAGCTTTCAGGTTGCAATCTTTTCTTGTTCCAACTTTTAGACCTCTTTGTTATTATTACAATAAACAAAGCAGAGTAATTTGAAAGGAATTGTTGTATTCCTCATTGCATTGTTCTTAGTATAGACTCGATATTTATATATATCAAATGGGAATATTCCTTGTAACAAATTTCCAGAATTAGAAATAATAACATGACATAAATAATAACACGACATGTGTATAAGAGAATTATTCTAGAAGAGAATTCTGGCTTGGCACATTCTTTGTGTGTACAGATGAGGTGTAATTCTTTGGTTATTGCTAATACGCCCTTGTGAGCCAAGCATATCTGAAAGAATAGTGAGGCTCAATCTCAATGTTGAAAATCTGGTGATTGACAGCGATTTTGTAAATACACCAACAAGTTGATCATTGATAGAAAAAAGACTTAAAGAGCCTTTACTTGAATACGATCCTAGACAAAATGGTAGTCTATATTAATATATTTGGTGCGAGAGTGCATCACAAGATTCATGGAGAGATAGGTCACCCCAAATTGTCATAATAAAGAGTAGGAGGCTTGGCAATAAATATGCCCAACTTAGAGAGGAGTGATTGCAACCATAATAGTTCACTGGTAGCATGAGCTAGAGTTTTATATTTTTTCTCCGTACTTGATCTAGCTATAATTGATTGCTTTTTTGAACTCCATGAAATCAAGTTCTTGCCATAAAAAACACAATAGCCACCAGTTGCCTTTCTATCGTCTGGGCAATCAGCTCAGTCTGCATCGGTGTAAGCAGCCAAAGAAGAAATATGAGAAGGTGTAATGCAGAGACCATAATCCAAAGTTTGTTTCAGGTATCTTAAAATCCTTTTAACACTTTGCCAATGTGATAAGCATGGAGCATGCATAAATTGACAAACTCAATTAATAGAGAAGGCAAGATCAGGTCTGGTAAATAAAAAATACTGTAAACTGCCCACTACACTTTAATATAAAGAGAGATCTTCAATAGAAGTTGAGTCAAAGGTAGATAACTTGGTTGAAGGAGATATAGGACTGCTTACAATCTTGCAATTCAACATATTTGTTTATGTGAGAAAATCCAAAATGTATTTCTTGTGAGATAATCGAAGACCAATGCTGGTACGGTTGCATTCAATCTCCAGAAAATAATGTAAAGATCTTAGGTCTTTAATAGGAAAATCAGTACTTAATATCAACATAATATGGGTTAAAACATTATGATGTGAACCGATAAGCACTATATCATCAACGTATACCAAAAAATATATAACCACAGATTGATGTCGATAGATAAACAGTGAGATATCAAATTTACAAACAAAAAAACCCAATTCAATCAATCGAGAACTTAATCGTGCATACCAAGCATGTGGTGCCCGTTTCAGACCATATAAATCTATGTTGAGCTTGCATATATAGTGGAAAATTTGAGGATGTACAAAATCAGGTGGCCGAGTCATAAAAACTTGTTCATCAAGTGTCCTATGTAGAAATGCATTTTGAACATCCAATCAGTGGATCGGCCAACCAGAGGAAATAGAAATGGAAAGAATTAATATGATTGAAGTAGGTTTCACCACAGGACTGAACGTTTCGTTGTAGTCCAAACCCTCAAGTTGACTGTAGCCCTTGTTTATCAGTCTTGCTTTTCTCCTCTCAATAGAGCCATTTGGCAGAAGCTTGGTCTTGAATACCCATTTACTCTGAAATTCTGGAGGCTTCAGTGATGGAGGTAGGTTTATCTGGAATTGTAGTTGAAGTCATATGAGCACGAGGTACAGGCCAAGAAATGGTGCCGTCTGTCATTATTTTGGGACAAGATTTGTTTGATTTTCCTCTGGTTTGCATTAGGTGAGTGTTTGGGTGTTCAATGGGTAGAGAAGGATGGGGAAGGGATGAGGGAATTGGTACCCTAGGGGAAGCAGATGATGGGTTGGATTCTAAAAGAGAGGCTTTGGATGGTGGACTTGAGTCTATATGGGCTAGTGTTATGTGGGTAGGAGTTGAGGTGATCGGATTATGCGGCGTTATTTGAGTGGAATGAGTAATAGATGGGAAGTGGGGTTGGTCCAAGAGGAAGGAAGATTAAGAGAGGGCTCACGACTGGGAGAAAGGGAAAACGATAAGATTGCATGTGATGAGTTGGACCAAGTTTGAAGAGATGAGCTTGTGGAAGACTTGGAAAATGGAAACTTATCTTTATCGAATAGAATGACCTTGGAAACATACATTCTAGCAATGGGAAGATGAAAACACAAATAACCATGGTGAGTGGAGCTATAGCCAAGAAATACATAGGGAAGAGAACGAAAATTAATTTTGTTTTTATTAAATGGCCTAAGGTTAGACCAACATTGACACCCAAATATTTTTAGAAACATATAATTTGATTTTTGATTAAATAAGACTACAAATGGAGACTTGTTGCATAATACATAAGTTGGAAGTCTATTAATTAAGAAAATTGCTATTACAAAGGTATATGACTAGTAAGAGTGAGGTAATAACGAATGAGCAAGTAGTGCAAGTTCGTTCGATTTTAACTATATGACAATATTTTCTTTCACCGAATCATTTTGAGAGTGTGCATATGGGCATGACAGTATTTGAGAAATTCCAAAAGATTGCAACACAAGATTATAAGCTCTAAATTCTCCACCCCAATCAAATTGGAGTGCTCAATTTTTGTATTAAAAAAAAAGTTATACATGACATTTAAAGGAAAGAAAAACTGTGACTACATCAAATTTACACTTTAATGAAAAAATTTAAGTAAATCAATTGTAATCTACAAAAGAAAGATAAAAATGAAAACCACCACGAGATAATATTGGTGCAGGTCCCCATATGTCTGAGAAGAGAAGTTGAAGAGGAGTGTGATAACTCAAATTTTTATTTTTACTAGATTTCTTATACTTGAAATGATTGTAATTTCTTTAAGTTTATTTTAGTTAATCTTTGAAGTTTTTTGGAAATATATTTCTTATGAACCCTTTATTGGTATTAAACATATGTATAATGGAGAAAAATTTGGAATAAGACACAAATGAGGTGAAGGAATTAACTAAAAATGCTATTGTTTGTATAAGAACAATTTTTCATGGTTAGAGAAAGTGAACATTTTTCAGAAAAGTTTTTTTTTTCTTTTCTTTTGGATGATAGGAAAAGTATTGATTGAGCGTGTTGAAAAAATATATTTATGAAGAATTTTTTTATTTTGGTGAAAAGGTTTTTTCTTTTTTAGTTTCTATGCATTATGGTAATAATTTTGGACAGGCTTTATACTGAACTTTCGGGTACCAAATTATGTCAACTTATGAGTTTATTTTATATAATCTATTTATGATTATTTTTAATGCATTACTTATTATTCTCTATTTATATAGAGTATTGTTAGGGAACATCCACACTCATCACACTCACCCTCACATGAACAGTTATTATTTGTTCTTATATATATGTAATTAAAAATGATATTGTTTATTCTTTTTGAATAAGTATTATGTTGATTGAATGATTGAATCCATGTATGATTGTGATAAATTATTGTATAGAAAAATAAGGAAGTATATGGAGGAAGTCTTTTGTAAAGCAATGATTTATTTTATGAAAATATGGATGGAAGTTAAAGGGAATACTATGAGAAGTTTGGGTAACAAGAGAATTGGGTTTTGAGACTTGCAAGGGTTCAGCCTTGGTAGAATACCTAAAGGTGTTTTAAGTTTTAAATTTTTAGATAATTGGTATAGTGATTTATTTGGAATCCCTAAGTGATTGAAGAAATTATATCATTTAGTTTCTTAAAGACTAGTGGTGGTGGAATGATTATTTGATAAGGGAATAGTTGCAGAAAAAAGTCTACTAATTGAGTAAGGCTTTTGACAATGGGTTGATTTGGTTTAGTGATGAAGTTTTCAAGATATCTTAAGTGGAGAGTAGTGTGATAAATGGAGGAAAATATTCTAAGAAGCAAGGATTTACGTTAGTAAACTATGGATTGAAGACTGAATAATAATATGTGGTGTATGAATGACAAAAGAACCAAGTTAAGGGAATTAGATGGTTTCGGTTTTGGTTGGGATAACTTAAGGTATTATGAATTTTAATATTTCTATGAAGGATATGATGATTAAGTTAAGTTAATGAGTGATTGAGAAATATTTTATGGATTAATCCTCTTGAAGAGTAGTGGAAGAATTAATATTATTTGGTGGTAGAATGATTATTTTGGATAAGGAGGAAATTGAAGAAAAATAGGTTTGTCATGTGAATGTGGGTTTTGGCTAGGACTATTTTGCCTAATTTGAAAATTTTCAAGGTATGACAATAAGAGAGTAAGTTGATTCCAAGGAAATGGAAAGAAATATGGAAGTTATTACATGGTGATATTTGACCCTATACTTATTAGGTTAAGGTTAAGTGAATTTTCCCCAAATGAATTTTGCTTATGTTTTAATTGATAAAGAATGATTTTTATAAGTTATTATATGCATGTTATGTATTGATAAAGCATGTTCTATATGGCATATGGTCTAGGAATACATGTAGCATGCATGAAAAGTTTAAAAGTACATGCATGTTCAAGTACGTCACAAGATTTTTATGCTATAGGTCACAATGTTTTTCAAAGAAATATGAACATGAACATTTTACAAGAATTAAAAAAGAGAAAGAAAAGAATAAGATTATGAAAAGTTGCATCACGACAGTGAATGCGATACATAATTACCGGGTGACAAATGTGCCGACGATGAAAACGATACGTGATTGTCGTAGTAAAATGAAAGTCTTATCACGACGATGAAGGCTATACGTAACTGATGTATGATTGACATGACTGGCGGTGAAGACGATATGTAACTGTGGCTATAATATGATAAGGCTTGTTACGATGATGAATGCGATACATAACTGTCGAATGACTGACGAGAATATGAAAACTGATGGCCGTCATACTAAAAACCCGACGGTGAAGACGTTACGACTAGCCATCGAGATCAAGGCTAAGAATTACATGAACAAGAATGAAAGCATGAAAGTACAAAAATTTCAAGAAAAATATTTTCATACATTATGAAAATTTGTGCACCCGTTTTCATGAAAAGTTTTTATGAAAGTATGCAATTTTTGTAAAATGGAGCATAAGTCATGATATAAGTCTCAAGCATAAGTCAAGTGTAAGTCATGTCATGAGTCATATGTTCATGCAAGTACATATTATTTGTAAAGTCTGGCTATGCTATTATTATGTTATATGTGTACTTACTTAGATTTTTTGAAAACCTCACTTTTTTGATTTTGATCTATCATTCTTACGGAATGATAGATGTTATTAAAGGAATAGATGATTCATTACGAGACCCAGATATCACGGGAGGTTTTGAGGTACCCTGAGGGTCCTACAGAATACTCATTTGTTGATAAAGTAATCAATTGTTGATGAAAAGATTATAGAGAATGCAGAAAAAAATCCCCTAAAGGTAATAGAGGGTAGTTGAATATTTGTTCTGGGAATATCAGATATTGATACGTATTAAGAAGAAATTTGTTACATTATGCTTGATATTTTATAAGGATATGGATTTTTACTGTATCATACCATGTGATAATGACGAAAAATTAGATGTCTCTGTTGATAATTTGGAGTTTTCGCTACAATATATTCTGCATACTGCTAGTAAGTTAGGCGCATGTACATATTATTTTGATGCAAAGTAGGATATTTGTAGCCTAACATCACAAGTCACGCACTTTAATTTACGTTAAATTCCATACATAAATTGAGGGTGTTACAAGGAGCTTCTCATCTTGATGAAGACCGATTAGATGGGAGTTGATGGAGTTTTGCTTTGCAGCAAGAAGAACATAAACTAGGTGGAGAGGAAGCTTTAACAACAAAATTAACTTGAGAGACTATTATATTGATGAGTTGCATAGATGGACGATCGAGTCGAATGTGCCATTTGGAAGTTGAGACACATTTACCAACATGTGCTTGAGGAGATGGAGGATTGGATGGAAATGCATACATGCCATCTTTAGTATGGCCTTGGAGAAGGACTTTCTTAGTTCGAGAATTCTTCACATAGAAAAATGAAGAGTGAAATTAAAAAAATACATAATTATCTTCACAAAATTTACGAAATAGAAACTAAATTTTTAAAAATTAAAGGGACATGATAGGATTTTGAGAGAAGAAAATTTCCATTGGTGGAAGGAAGTGTTGAAGTGCCAACATGATGAATTGGGAGGGAATTATCGTCACCTACATGCACTTGCTCTTCGTCTCTATACTCAGATGGATTAAGAGAAATGTTAGAGAAATCGTGAGTGAAGTGATGTGTAGCCGCAAAATCTAGATACCAAGTATTATCAACAGGTGGAGATGGTGTTTGGAAAAAGTGTGGACCAGAAGTGAAGTTAGCTGAAAGGGAGGGTGGTGGGAAAGATTGGAAGCTAAAATCCAACCTATGGTAACATGCGCTAGTTGTATGGTCTTTTTATGGCAAACTTGGCAAGTGGGTTTGTTTGGTGTAAAGTTGGGTGGAAAGGAAGGAAAATAGCTACCATTTCGACCTCGACCACGTCCTCTGTAACTACCCCTACCTCGAGAAGAATCTCTGCCGTGAGGAGCATTGTTACCAGGTTTCTTTTAGGTGTTATTGGCAAAGAACTCAGGTGAGGCTATGAGAGTAGTATGCTGGTGGTTAAGGCTAGACTCATGTATCAGTAGATGGCTATAAACCTGTGAGGGGGTTAGAGGATCAATCTGGATGGTAATGGAAGTCACAACAAAATCATAACCTGTGCCCAAACCAACCAAGAGAAAGCTAATGAACTCAGTAGATGAAAGGATTTTTTCAGCCATAGAAAGAGTATCTTGGAGTAGCTTGGCACGCTGATCTCTGCAAAGGAGTCTAAACACTTTTTAAGGGTTGGAAGTTGATTTGAATTTGAATAATTTGAGCTTGAGATTTTGCAGCAAAAATTTCTTCAAGAACATCCCATATTTTGTGAGAAGTAGATGCCTTTAGAATATGTGCAATTAAAGTTTCAGATAGAGAGGAGATGATAATACTTATGATAGCTTGATCCTGTTATTGCCAAGCTAAAAATTCAAAGGTGATTTGTTGGGTACCTTCATCGAGCATTTGAGGGGCAATAATGGTCCCATCAAGATACTCAAATAAGTTTTAACCTTTGAGATATGGATTTGTGCCTTCCACAAAAGATAATTTTCATGGTTTAACTTTATGGTAATGAGATTTGTGGGAGAGGGAATGGTAACATTCGGAGAAACAGAAGGGGTTTGAAGGATGAGAGGACCTTTTGGCAAGTTTCAGCCATGGAAACAACCTTGTGAGCTTGGAATGAAATGCCTGGAACAATGAACGTGAGTCCTAACAAGCTCTATTTATACCATATTACGATAAACAAAGCAAAGTAATTTGAGAGGAATTGTTGTATTTCTCATTGCATAATTCTTAGTACATACTCGATATTTATATCCATCACATGTGAATATTCCTTGTAATAGATTTCTAGAATTACAAATAATAACATGACACGCAAAATTTTGAATACCGTACCGATGAGCGTATTGGTTAAGGCACTGAAATGAAATATTTCGGTACCGATACCATTTCGTGTACCATTTCGAAATAGTCTATATATAAAAAAATTATATATAAAAATACATATATAAGTTATATTTCAAAATAATAGTCAATATATGAATAAATTATACATATAAATATATATATATATATGGTAGAGTTTGAATTAGGATAAAAAAATAATAAGAAATGAAAAATAAAAATTTCAAAATCCAGTATGGTCAAAACGGCCGAAATTTGTAACGAAACGAAACAACATATTTTTTGTACCAGTCAACTGGCCGGTATGGCATATTTCGGTCGTCCCGACCGGTACGGTATGAAATTTAAAATTTTGATGACACGTGTATAAAGGAATTATTCTAGAAAAGAATTTTGGCTTGGCACGTCCTCTATGTGTGTAGATGAGGTGTCCTTCTTTGAGATGTTTTAATTACTGCTAATAGTTATAGTAGTGGGCTTCTCTTTAATTTGAAATTCCTTGAGACTTTCGATTGGGGTTTCTGAGTGGAGGTATCTTGTGTTGATTATAAATTAGTTCTTGATTAATTTTCAATTGCAATTAGAGGAGGTACCTTGCGCCGATTATAAATCAAGAATCAGATCTATCTTGCTCCGATTATTTTTCATTTCTCGCTTCCCTCTTGTCTCATATAAATTGTTATAAAAAGAAATAAAAGGGCATAGCTTTTTTTGCTTATTCATCTTCTTTTTTGAAAAAGAGCTGAATGAGTGGTAGTGTGAGCACAAAACCTGAGAATCCAATTGAAACTGAGAGACAATGGCTTGGAGAGTTTTGCACTGACTACGACTTAAGTCGCCTCTTCAACAAGTCATTCTTCCTTTGCAAATCAAACTCGTAGAGCTTGGTACTACCAACTGAGAACTGAAATGCTTTAGAGCAACAAAAATGGGAAGCCACAGATGATGAAGGTGATGACATTCTGCTAGCTAGGGAGGAGCAAATTTTACATCACTTTCCATACAAGCAAACAAGCTCAAGATCAAAGTGGGGGGTTGAAACCATTCTTTCACCATTTTAACAAATCTAACTCTAAATTAATACATTCTCTGAGTTGTATCTGTGTCGCGAAAGGAGGCGAAGGCGTGTGAGTTTCAACCGTGTGAGAGGAAGGTGCGAGATGACATCGTGTGACGACGTAAAGAGAGAGGTGCAAGAAGTGAGTGCGAAGGCGGAGAGGGGTGCGAGAGTTTTTGCAATCTACAATAATCATATCAGATTCATATGTAGGATATTTTATATGTAAACCTTAGGTATTAGCTAATTAGTGGTGGGATGCTATTTTATGTTTATTAGCCCAACCGTTTTCCAAGTTTTCTCTTAGTTAAAATATAAGGGCATTTACATTGGAGAGCTCAAACACTCCCCACCCCTACAATATGAGGTGTGTTTTGAAGGGACCAATTAAGATGGTGAATAGTAACTCCTCAAATTTGAGGTACTACTATTCATTCCTCAAAATATTATTTATGTATATATTATTGTGTTTTATTGGAATAGTATTTTGATGTGAAATAAAATAGTTAAACAGTAATAAAGAAATAATAGAATAATATTATTGTAATATATGAGAAAAAAATATAGGAAATGAAATGTAGGAGATTTTTTGAAAATGAGTAAAATTTATAAAAAAAAATTATAAGTAATGGGAGTTTTAGTTAAAATTTAAAGAAAATTTTGAGAATCCAAATGCAGATGCTAAGAAAGAAAAATGAAAGTAAGAAATAACTCGTGGAGTTGATCGTTGAACAATTAGATAGTCTAATTGGCAAGCTATGGAGGGACGGTCCAGATCATCTTTACTACAAAGTACAAAGGAAAAAGCTATAGGAAATCAGGGTAATAACCCCGGTGCAAAATCACATCCTATGTGGACTATTTAAGAAAACGACATCATTTTTTGAAACCCCAAAATTCTCGGCTCACTTTCCTTTCTCTTCGATTCCTTCTTCTGCCCTATGTGTGTGTGTGTGTCTTTTCTCCAGCTCGCTCACCCGTCTCTCTTTTTCGATTATCTGATCGATCGATTCTGGGTAAGATTTTTTCTCTTTTTTTTTTGTGTTTGTCTTTTGTTTAAATAATTTGCTCTTGTAGAAATTTTATGTTTGGATTTTCTGCACCAAGGAAACCAAACAGACGACCAATTTCTTGATACAGAAATGATACACTTACAACCAATATTTCACAATTATTTCACAACTTTATATATATATATATATTTTAATTTTTAATTTTACTTGGTGATTAAGAATGTGAATATTAATAAAATTATATTTTTATTTTTATTTTTTCTTAATGATTAAGAATATTGAAAAAAATACTTAAAATAAAATGATAAAAAAATATATGATAACACTATAAATTGTAAAAAAATTGTGGAACCCATTGTGCGGGTATCATCACTCTTCTTGATATATTCCTCTATCCTGACTAGGGTTTTCTTTTTTGGTATCTACATCCGCTTGTATGTATATGAACATACATATTGAGGGTTAATCTTCTTCTTGTTTATGAAGGTGATTGGTTGTGCTTTTTAATCGAGGTGGTTCTTTGTTAAGTTGGGCCAATTGCATATGCTAAACGTTGTTGCAATAGTTTTATATTTGATGGGTAATAATATTCGGAAGAAGGTTGAGGAAGTCGGGGTTTTTGCTGAATATTTTGGATTCGTCTTGTATTTCCTTGGCGCATATATAAATTGTTGTGTGTGGAAGGAAATTCTTGATGTGCTTAAAAAAAAGGAAGAAATTCTTGATGTTTTGATATGCTGTGCTGGGTTATATATATATTTTGAATTGCTTTCTTTAGAGATACATTAGTATTGTTTTTGGAGTATTTTTTCTCCTCATCTCATTTAGAGAAGCTGATGAATCTGTTGACTTGGTTTCATTTATGCAAAAAGTGAAGATGTTAATCCTGCTAAAGTCTGTGTATATGTTTGGTGGAGAACCCCCCAACCAAAAAAAGAAGAAGACAAAACCCAGAAAAATGGAAAAAGAAGATGTTACATGCCTTCATTTTTTGCATTTTCTTGCTGTTTAAACTCTTTCTGGGTTTCAATTTGATTTAAGAAAGTCTATGTTACTTCAATTATGAACGCCTTCTTTTTCTCATTTGCAGCCCAGTACAAGTTCCATAGGATTGTAAATGATGAAAAATGATTTTTATTGATAGAATTAAGCAAATCGCATCAAGTGCATTTAGTTTTCTATAAATGGTGAGTCAAAGTTGGGTGTAGATAATCTCTTAGAAGTTGTATTTTTGCCTAATTTGCAGGTCACTCAACTTGATCTCCATCGCCACTTCCATGCTCTTGGTGCTGGTGTAAATGAGGAGGTTCGGGTCCAATGAGATAAAGGATGCCAAGCACCTGAACGCCCCATTATTGTATTAACAACTGTGGTTTCTTTGGAATGGTTGCAACAATGAATATGTATTCCAAATGCTACAAGGACAAGCTCATGCAATAGGAGCAAGCCAAACTTGCAGCCTCATCAATAGGAAGCATAGTGAATGGAAGCTCTAGCAGCAGTGAAAATAAGCTTGTTGCTATGGGTGCTATGTTTAGATTAGGGGAAATTCGGACCTAGTAATCTTTCATGGTTAAACATTTTGTATGAAATATTTGAAAGGAAACACTAAAATATAATGCAGTACTTCTTCCCTATGGAAACACTAAAATTATGAAATATTTGAAAGGAAACACATAAAATGTATGCATGATTTCTATGGATCTATTTGGGATAAGTTGGTGGCTCGATTATGTTAAATAAAGCTTGTACCAGAAGCTGTCATCACTTAAGAGTACACTTTCACTTTCAATAGCACAAAAAAGTGATCTGTTTACGTTGTCTTACAAGTGTATTGGAGAGAGAATTAATCAAGTACTTAAAGTTTGTTTGGTAAAATATTTTCTTTGCTATAGTGTGTCAAGTACTATTTCAATTTAGCATGGTGAAGAGGTCAGTATCAACTCGAAAAATGTAATGCCAAAACTACAGGTATCTATTGCCACACACATTAACAAGGGATCAAGTTCCCCTCAAATCTTTGCTTGAATTTGAGGGCTTCAAGTAAACAAGAGCCTACAAAAAAAAAAAATATTAAAGAGACAGCAAATAAATCTTGCAACTTCCCATCCATATTCATATTCATCCATATATAACAAATACATTAAGTATCCATATTCATATTCATCCATAACAAAAAAACCAAATACATTTTTCCACAAAAAGAAAAATCATCCATTCATGTTCCATCCCATATGCAATCCACAAAAAAAAAAAAACTTCAAAAATATTCAATTCACAAAAAAAAAAAAAAAAAAAAAAAAATTCCATCCATATTCACATCAATTTGCACATTTTGAAATGTCCCTGCACTGTCATTTTCAATTTTTCTAGGAAGTGGTCTATCCTAAATACTTTCTTCAACTACAGGAGACCCAACGACTTTATTTGTAATGGTCGCGAAACTTGTATTGTTGATATAAGTCAGAGGAGGTTCTATGCCATATTGAAATGAATATCTAGCATTATGCAAAAAATACAAAAAGTATGCAATTAGATTTCTATAAAGAACCTGCTAATTTCACACATTTATTTTGTTAAACTATCCTCCCAACAACTACTGATTCACACCATCAACATAAGCCAATGTGTTAGCACATCACTTATAGTGGAACCCATTATAACCTTAAAAAAATCAAAACATCAATATTTTTTAGCATAAATGATGCCACATCAACCGTATGTTGAGTATGTAAAAAATAAGGAATAAATAAATTTGTTCTAATTTAAATAGTTAAATCTCCTCTGCCCAAAATAAATTTAGCAGCTCCGATTTCTCAAAAGCTGAAAACTCACACCTAAACAAAGCCAGATGGTTGAGATGCAGCATTGGAATTGTTTTCTCAAATCCACTTTAGTGCACAATCAACTATTCTGCAAAAATCCAATTGCTTTAGTTTTCCCAAACTATTATGGCAACCAAACCAAAATAAAGAATAAAAATAAACAAAGGCCGCAAGTTTGAGAGTTTGAATATGACTTACACACCCAAGAAGGCAGGGTGTTAAATCTGGCCAAATTAATTGTAAATTTTTCAAATTTTAATTTCACAAATCGCAGCAGCTCAAAAAATAATATACTCCAAGAACTTGCAAATTTTTTACTTTTTTTCAACTCCTACACTTTCTTACCTAGCAACCAAATAAAGAGAAGCTAAAATAAAAACCTATGAACCATTTTGTTCTCTTCTCATATTCCCCCCACAAGCAAATAGATTAGTGGTCATAGAGAGATTTGCAAGAGATCGAGTTCATCTGGTGAGAGAAAGTAAGAGAGAGAGAAATTTGTGATGGATCAAAATCGATGATGGCGACCCAAATCTTAGAGCAGCTGATGTGGCAACTGCGAAGCCACGCCGGAGTGACATCTGAGGTACCTAGCATAGCTCAACTAAGAAAAATGCTAAGTTTTTTGATAAAACGGGTCCTGTTTCACCTTTTTAATTTTTATTTTTAGTTTATTTTTATATTATTTTTAAGTAAATATTTTTAAATAATAATCTGATTTTTTTATATTTGAAAAAATATTTTAAGATTTTAAAAAAATTATATAAAAAATATATTTTTTTACATGATTTTTTAATATCTTAAAATATTTTTTAAAAATATAAAAAAATCATATTATTATTTAAAAATATTTACTTAAAAATAAATTAAAAATAAAAATAAAAATAAAAAGGTGAAACGGACCCAATCGGGACCCGTTTCACCGGGTTGAGTAGCACCACCCGCTCAACTAGTATTGACTTTGTAATTTTGGCGAAGTAAAAGAAAAAACCCTTGTAGTCAAAAATCTCATCAGGCTCCATCGTCTCTCTTCCTCCATATGCAGCGATATACATGTTTGCTGTTTCAGGAATGAAGTCCTTCCTAACCCCAACGTTCTCAGCCTTCCACAAACCCACTCCTCTTGCACTATTCTCGTTCGCCTCCAAATCCCATCCATGCAACAGCACAACTTTCCGACACCCGAGTTTTCTCCCTCTAAAATCCGCGATATTTTCACCCAAATCATCTTTTCTTTTAATCCAAAATCGTGGCATGCACGTGGAGGTGGCTCCACCGTCGTCGACCGGTGAGATTCACGTGATCGTCGGCCCAATGTTTGCCGGAAAAACCACCGCGCTTCTTCGCAGGATTCAGTCTGAGAGCAGCAGTGGCAGGTTTTGGACCTTTTTCTTTTTCTTTTTTTATTTCTTATTTTTTATACCGGTTTCTGTGTTAAATGCTGAATTTTTTAGCTTCATTTTTTTTTGTGGGTTGTTTATCAAATGTTGCTCTTCTCGGTGGTGGTGTTTGTGTAAAACATGAGTCATCTAAGTTCAATATTGGATTGGGTAATTTAAATATTTCACCATCTGAGGGAAAATTTTACATATTTATATGCATACTTGGTATGTATATCTCATTGTTAAAGGGGTTGCCATCTGTTTATTATTCTTTGCAACAGAAAAGGAGTAGACTTTGGCAGTGTATTTGGTCACTTGCTATATTGTGCTGTACAAAGGTTATCTTCAATTAAATGAAACATTAAAGGTCTTTTTTGTCTTGGGAAGATTGAAAGAATCTGACAGGCTTTTGTGGACTCCTAGTGCGAGTGGAGCCAGAGACCTATGCTCCTGTTGCAGGAGTTCATATCTAGTAAAGAGTATAATTAGGGGAGAAGATAATCCGTGTGCAAATGGTTGTTGTTAGGTATGATCCCTGAGCATATTTGAAGATTAATATGTGAAATCAGAGGACCTAGTAACTGCTCACGTGCTGTCTAGTAAATTGCTGGATACAAGCTTGGTCTCTTGGAATGCAATGATTGCAGGGTATGTGTAAGGAGGGCTTGAAGAAGTGGTGTTGGATCTATCTTGCAAGATGAGATCGATTGCTTTTATGCTAGATCAATATTCCTTTGCATCAGTCTTCAAAGCCTGTGCCACTTTGGCAATGGTGGAACATGGGAAGCAGGCTCATGTCGTCTTATGATAAAGCGCTGAATAGGCAATTGTTGCTGTCAATGATGTTTTCATGGAGATGTACTTAAATGCAGTAGTTCATGTTATGAAAATCAAATAAGTGACAAGTAATTAACTAGGAATCTTGTTACATGGACTGCCTTCAGTTCTGATTGTGGCCAGCATAAAAAAGTTGTACAGATTTTGGAATTATATAATTCATGACAGATAGCATTAGGTATATAAATTTTTTCTAAACTCACCTTGTAAAGGGCATTGAGTGATGTGGGGTGCTTTACTTGGGGCTGGTAGGATTCATGGAGACTGGACTTGGTCAAAGCTTGCAGCAAAGAATTTTTTATTTTTTTTCGATTAGAACCAGGAAGTCCTGGAAAGGATGTGGTTTTGGCTATTGCTTATGACACCTCTGGGTTGCGGGACAGTGCTGCAGAGTTTAGTACTGTGATTAGGTAATCAAGGGTCATAAAGGAGCCCTGTGATGGCAGGATAGAAATTCGAACTGGGAGGAAATTTTTCTTTAAATCTCCTAAAACAATCTCCAGAGTTATACAAGACGATTAGGGGAATGACTTTAATTTTAAAGGACACAGACTATGTGTTTCTGATTTGTTGACCCTATTTGGATGTCAAGCTGAGTTGAGTTGAGCTGAGTTGAGTTAAATAAAATATTATTAGAATATTATTTTTTAATATTATGAGTGTTTTGAGATTTGAAAAAGTTGAATTATTTATTATATTTTGCATGGGAATTTGGAAAAGTGTATGGGGATTTGGGAAAATTGTAATGATAAGATGAAGTGAGTTGAGGACGGTAAAGCATCCAAACGTGATTGTGAAAAGGAGCATTTTTCAAGTGAAGTTCTATCTCTTGCAAAGCGTTACTATATGAGGGATACAGAAGCTGGATGCCTAAAACCTTTGGGTTTTCTTTCTGAAAGATAAAGAATCAGGCAATCCTTTAACTGGCAAGGCAGGACGATAAAAAACTGTTTGAAGAGTGCCGAAGAAAATTGGTTACTTCCAATTTATGAGCACTGTCTACAGAAACAATTCAGCTACAGTGTTTGCAAGTTCAAGTATATATGTCAACCTGCTTACATCACAATAATGGGTTGCATGTCCTACAATTGGAGTTCTATGAAATCTTCAAGTTTTTTCAGACACCCCTTTCCATGATAGCTGTGATATCTACTAAAGATACATTGTGTACAGTCACTCCCCATGGGCTCCATATTATTTAGGAATCCTTCAAGGATACACTTTCTCAGTTAAAAGACTCTGATTGCTAGAGGAATGGTAAGCAACAAGCCGAAGCATTCTCAGATCTTTGACTCCTTTTTTCTAATTTTTTCCAACTATAGATCACAAGTCAAAAGCAAGAGAGATGGAAATGAGTTTGTGATCCTTATTCCAAGCCTCTAAACTCAGGTCCTTTCATATTATGCTGCTTGAAGATGAAGATAATGCTTCAGGGCCAGAATCTTGAACCTGATATTATTTTCTTGAGCACCCTAGGATCTTAATACTTATGTAGATAATGGAATTATATTTTTGAGAGTTTGAGAGAGATCAATATTCTATTTGGCATGCCCTCCACATATTCTGTAACACTTGGGATCTGAACAAATATGCAACTGTGGGAGCTATTATAGTCATAGCTCATAGGCATGGGTGCTATTGTTACTTCAAGAAATATTTAAAGAACCTGAAGCATCCCATTGTGCAGTGATGGGAACTTGCCAAATGCCAAAATTACTGTTCATATAACATTATTCTACTTCTTGATGCCAATTCTTAAGTATTTTAGAATTGTCCTACTTATATTAGAAAAAAAAAACTAAAATTGTTCTTATGATTTCATTACTCACCTTTTATTCTGCCTGATGTGCAGAAGTGTGGCTTTAATAAAATCAAATAAGGATACAAGATATGGATTGGATGCAATTGTGACACATGATGGGGTGAAACTGCCATGTTGGGCCTTAGCTGATTTATCATCATTCAGACAAAAGTTTGGTCCTGACGCATATGATCAGGTACTTAATGCCACAATTTGGCGAAACCACGTATAAGGAGCAAGTGTACTTTATTAATTGTACAGAATTGTTAGCTTGATTGGTATGACATACAGTTTTTGTTTTAGTTAATAATGTTATTAATGGAAAACTATTAGGGTACTACCAAGTAAGCAGAGAGTATAGAAAAGGTACACCAAATTAACAAAAGGAACAAGAAGAATAAAGTCCTGAAAAATAAAAATGGTGGGGACATGAGCATTCATCTGAATGCATGTTTTTGGTTTGAAAAAGAAAAAAGCATTCATCCAAAGATAAAGAGCAAGGTTTGAAATGAAGTTATTTCGGTTTTTAATAGGTGTTCTGTCTCAATGTGTTAATGATTTGTGTGGCTTGGTATATCTCAATCTGAAATGACGTAGCTTTGTGCAATCATCCACAGATCATGAACTTTGTCTTGACCTCGAGGATTTTCTTGTTTAGATTATTGTAATTAACTTTCATCAGTCTTTCATGTAATCTAGGAGTGAGAGTTTTATCATTGCATGTATATGGTGACAGTTAGATGTGATTGGTATTGATGAAGCTCAATTCTTTGAGGACCTTTATGACTTCTGCCGTGTAGCTGCTGATCGTGATGGAAAAACAGTAATAGTTGCTGGACTAGATGGTGACTATTTGAGGTATTATTTAAATAGGCCGCCCATTAACAGAAAGATGTTTTTGTGTTCGTTAATTTTTTTAATTTATTTCCCAATTACAAGCTACCAGCATTCATACCATATTTTTTTTTCTTTTCATGAATATTACATTGCTTGAAACTTCTTTGATGGGGAATGAATATATTGTTGGCAGGAGGAGCTTTGGTTGTGTTTTAGATATAATTCCCCTTTCTGATTCTGTGACCAAATTAACTGCACGTTGTGAACTTTGTCAAAAACGTGCTTTCTTCACCTTAAGGAAAACAGAGGAGAAACAGACAGAACTGATTGGCGGGGCTGATGTGTACATGCCTGTTTGTCGACAGCATTATGTTAGTGGACAAGTGGTCATCGAAGCTGCAAGGACCGTGCTGGAATCTCAGAAAGATGATTGCGTCTCTCTTGCGTAGTGCAAACTACTTAGTAGAAATTGGGATTTCCTAATAGGCTCTCTCGCAAGTAGTCTTCACAGCTTGTTAGACTCTGGAACTACATTGGCATTAAGAACGTTATTTCTTAGGCCCATGCTATGGATGTAGATATGGTTAAATCTATTCATGTGAAGAATGTTTGATTGAGACTTCAACTACCATCAATAGACTTTACTGGGAAATTGAAGATTCTGGTGATGGTGAATATGGATTTCAAACGATCATCCATTTATAGTATGTAAAATATTTGTAGCTCTTTTAACAGTTAAGTGTCTCCTTCGTCAGAGAAGTTGGCAATCGGATTGTGTTACGTTCATGTTACAGTTCTTCTCTGTTCTTTTGAATCATATTAATCAATGTTACGGTTGTTAGTTCTGTTCCAGATTGCTTCAAGACCTTGTGAGGATTTCCTCTTTCCGACCTACGCTTGTGCATCACCAATTCAAACTAAAAAAGATAGCCACTCCATCTTCAATCAGTACCCACTAACAGCTTGTCTTACCACCCTCTCTAAGTGATCCCCTTCCACCTCTTTCCCTTCAGACCCCGCATCCATCAATAGACATACATTGAAAAGAGAGAATTCTTGTGAAATTAAAGTTGAAATCCATCACATAAAATAAGTTCATCATAATATTTGGAACTCTATATAATATTCTAATTATATAAGTTAGAGCATTCAATATCTTTCGGTCCTAAAAAATGAGAGTAGCTTTTGAAAGCTACACATTTAGAGTAATGTTGAAAAGATCATAATCCCAATCGGCCATGTGAGAGCATTGGCATTGGCTACATAAATTTTTTTTTTTAAAATTTGAGGGAAAATACAAGTTTAATGGAAAGTTAACACTTCTACATTCATAACTCTACATTAGATTCATCAAAATAATAATATAATATCGAATTTATAAAATCAGCAAACATATTTATAATTTATTAATTCAACAAATATATTAAAAAACAATAAAAGAATATTTTGATGGGTGGATAATAGCCCTTTAAATATGAAGGATAATGCTTAAAGTATTGTAGCTCAAAGTTGAAGTTGGTGGGTTTTAATGAGTCTAATGTAAGATTATTTTAGATAAAATTATCAAACAATTAATGAATCATTTAACGAGTCTAGTTTAAGTTTCTGCTTTGGCAACTTTATGAAGTGAGGCTACTAGAGATTTTTACTAACAGTATTGAATGATAACAATTAATGGATCATATATATGCAGAACTTTCGGCCTGTCTATGAACTTCACATTTTCTTTTGTAAAAAAAAAAAAAAAAAACAAAAAACTATAGATTAAGGTTTTGGTGACAACAGTTTAAGCGCCTCATTAAATTTGCTCGAACAGTTCTTCCCTTCATATCCGACTCTAAACCCTAAACTCTAAACCAACCAATTACCTTCCGCAAAAATGAAACGTTTCGTAGATTCCGCAATTGACATCTACCACAACTGTACTTTGCAAACAAGATCGATTATATATATATATATTACGCACAGAGACCATCAACTTAATTTATTATTGATTAATTAAACATGTACAATGGAACGACTGGAAAGTCTGACTACACCGTACACTTCTGAAAGCAAAAATCTAAAGCTTATACCGGTCCATTATTAGTTTTCATCATCATCAAGTCCAGCAAAGAAGCGATCGTCGAGTAGTTGAGAGGCAGATGGTCTCTCGGACTGTGGCGCAAGGCACTTCTCAATGAACACTTTGATGTCCAGATCTCTAACCTTGTTCATTGCCCGTGGCTTCACCCCAGATGTTACCTTCTTGTATATCTTGGCCACACTGTCGCATTCACTGTACGGGATTTCCATTGTCACCAATTCCAGCACACACATCCCAAACGCGTATATATCCACCTTCTCCGTGTATTTCTCATCGTAAATCTCCGGCGCCATGAACTCCGGCGTCCCAAGAATGGAATGTGCCTTATGGTCCTTCCCCGTCGCTGCTGCTAACCCCAAATCCCCAATCTTCACCTCCCCATTATTGCCGTTGATAAAAACATTGCTGCAATTGAGATCTCTGTGAATTATGCATGGCTCATGCAAATGGAGATACTCCAAACCCCTCAGAATCTGTCTTGACCACTTCTTCATGGCCATGATTGAGACTTGCGGATGCTTTCTCCTATACTCCCTCAGATTTCCGGATGTACAAAACTCGGTAATGAAGTTCAACGTTTTGTGCTCTTGATCGATCCATGAACTGAAAGACGTAATAATATTGTCGTTCTTCAAAGTTCTCAGCAAAATAACCTCCTTTCGTATCCTGTCCAACATCGATTTGTCATCCAAGAACCTTTTCAACGAAACCTGGTTCCAAGCCACCTCTCTTCCCTCTTCTTGATCGAAAGCTCGATACACCTTCTTCACCGCTCCGGCACCGAGCAAGTCCCCGTATCTCCCGTACCGTCCCTTTGAATCAACCTCCACGAACGGCTCGGCGTCTTTGTTGGACGGATCTGATCTAACGTACGGCATGTTTGGCGAGAAAAAAACTCAACCCACCGTCAAAAGCTCAAGAAATTAACAAATAGCCAGACAAGGAAGAAACCTTGTGTGTTTAACAATGGAGGAAATCGAATAGCGAGACGACGATGCGATCGAAAGATCGCGAGAATCAAATGAAAACTGAGGCAGAACAAATCACTAAGAAGTAAGCAGTGCGAGCTTCCTTCAGATACAGACGGTGACAAAACATGTTTACGAGATCAGTGGGAGAACAAAGAGAATCGAAAGAATGAAGGAAAGAGCAGAATAAACAATGGAGATAAAATTGAAGCTTTTAGGAAAATAAAATTTAAAGGCTCTGAATGTATATATAGACACGCAAATACTACACCAGTTGTAGACTTCTAGTAGGAAAAGAATTAGGGATTAAATCAAGGATTTCCTTTTTTTGAGAAATCTGCTTCAATATTATTGGTCATGAAGAGAAATATAATTTGATTTAGATGGAAACAGTGAATAATAGTTAGAATTCGGGAAGGGAAATTAAAGGTTAATAAGGGGAGTGGGTGCAGGATAGTATCTAGTTATTTGGGAGGATATGCTATTAAACTTAAGCAATAGAATCTCACTAAGATTTGAATACTTAATTTCTAACTGATCATATGATTTATCTTATCAGCATCATGATCAATGATCATGATCTCCTTACTTAGATGCCGGATTGCTTTAATTGCAGGTATATATATATATATATATATATATATATATGGAATTGGCTGGATCATGTCCGCATATATCGATCAATTAATTAGGATGTGCATGGAACGTAATTCATGAATTCCATCGGTAGTACGTAGTTCGTTCGATCGCCTCATTGTACGCGTGGTACTATGCATGCATGCATGCCGTTTATATCATATCAAATAGCATCCCAATAGGACTTTTAACCATTTAATTTAGCATAATATATCATAATTCGATTTCATAAAAGGAAACTCTGATCTGATCTCTCTCTCTCTCTCTCTCTCTCTCTCTCTCTCTCTCTCTCTCTCTCTCTCTATATATATATATATATATTTACCATCTGATTTTGTTTTCTTAATTGATAAATTTATCCTTTTTTACACATGTATATCTACGATTCTACGAATTCCGAGTTCCTACCCCAATTTGTTTTTTACACAAATGATGATCAGTTTGAATTTGATATAAACGAGTTTGGATTAAAAATTTAAAACATGTTAATTATGATCCAATAAAACATGATTAATAAACACATCAATTATGAGTCAACTTGCAATCAAACTGTACGTGTAACAGTAATATTGATCAATTCTATTTTCAAATTTTATAAAGATCTATCACTACAATAAAATAGGCATTTTGCGACATCAAATTTTGTCGCAAAAAGTAGGAAATAACACCGCAAAAAGTTATTTCCAAATAAAACAATTATTTTGGTTGCATCAGATTGATTATTTCTGCCCATTTTTCTTGTAGTGTATTTTTATGTCTTTTTTTGTTATTAGGATGTAATATTAATTATAATATTAGTATTTGACTAATTAATATCTCAAACTATTAATATTTTTTATTTTTTGTTAATATGTAATTTCATTTTATAAAAATCATAATTTTCGTATATATCATTAGTTTGGATATTGACATATAATATATTTTTATCATGAATTCAATTGTAAATGGAAATAATTTATATAGTTATCATAATTATATTGTATATGAAATTATATTAATTGTTTGTGTATGAAGTTGTATTAATTGTTGGGTTAAATAATAAATATATAGATCACCAGAATTGCTAGCACAAGATTTTTTTAGATCTAACTTTTGTGGTTGAAAAAAGACAAGCATGGAGGTGTCTTCAAGCATTGTAACATATCTAACTTTTTAGATCTATTGGAACTAGTCCAAATTATAATCCGTCATTTTTTACATCTATCGTGCTGGTTTCCTTATGGTTTAGTTATAAAAAAAAAAAAAAATCATCTTCTGGACTTTTGTCTATAAATATTAAGGCTATGAAATCAATCAAAAAATTAAAAACTCGATCCAACTCAAGCCGAACCAATTGGTTCGGTTCGGTTACTTTATGTTAAAGTAATTTTTAATATTATATATAATAATTTTTATATTATATTTAAGTATTGGAATTGAGTATTTTGGTACCGGTATATTTTGGCATACCGTTCTGGGATTAATTATATGTTTATATATAAATACTTATATGTATATATAAACTAACAATTAATAAAATGAATACATATATATATGTAAATATGTACCATGTATATATGTACATATATGAAAGAATTGAAAATTTATAAAAGGAATATAAGTTGAAAAAATACAAACTTGAGTTAAGACATAAAAATAAAGAAAAAGTTAAATGAATAGATAAAATATTAAAAATAATAATGTTTAAAAAAATGAGGAGACATATTTAAAATTATAAAAAATTAAAAATACGTAAATATATTTTATATTATAGAATTAATTAAATATCATTTAAATTTAAAATCTAAAATAAAAAAATTCATTCAAATACAAAAAAAATTATAAAAACGGTCCGACAAAATAAGAATCGAAATTGCCAGAATATGCCTGAATACAAGAAAAAAATTCGCACCAAAAGCGAATTCAAAACAATGGTGGCAACTGTGAGAGTAAATGAAGCCGTGCGAAGGCAGCCATGCGAGAGTGGGCTCCATGCGACTAGCTCGGTTCTAGCTTTTGGTGCGATTTTTTTTACTGGTTCTTGCTTGGTTTTCTTGTTTCGACATTGTCTATTCACGTCTCTGGTGAGACTCTCATTGTCGTCACTTTTCTGGTTGTAATTTTTGGTGCCATTTTTTTATTCTCGCAATAATTTTCTGTCGTCTCAATTGTTTGTTAAAATTTTAAATTTGGTAACTGGGTTTGTGTTATTTGGAGGCTTTGAGGTCTATCAATTGAAGCTTTGGTAGAGAGATATTTTAATGTGGAGCTTGAGAATGAAGTGAAACTGAGTTGCAATGAGCTGGGATTTGAAGCAAAATTAGATACTATATATAGACATTGAGAATGGGAGAGAGGAGAGGGGGTTAAGGTCACGGGATCTGGGATACAAAAGAGGGGTTAGAAATCGGGGAAGGCGAAGAAAGAGGTAGAGAGAGGGGGTGGAGAATGGGGTGAGAATGCTGCGAATGACTTTGTCTATGAAATTCAAAATAATCACATGTAGTGCAACTACATTATCGTTATTTATGGAAAGTCTAAATTGTGTTTAGGTATCGAAATGTTTTGAATTGAGTTGAATTTTTTTTAAATAGTAGTTAATTGAGATAATTGAATAAATTTTATGAGACTTATTTAAATATGTATAAAGTATAAAGTATGTTTAGATAATTAAATAAATTTAGATAAATTTATAAAAAGATATAAAATTATAAAACTCATTATAAAAATATTGTCTCTTCATGCACGCGTCTGCTGGGAAGAGAAAAATTTTATTATGCTGTCGTCGAATTGGAGAGAGAGAGAGAGAGGCCGGCATAAAAAAAAATCAAAAATTAAAAAATTGTCAGGCAACGGTAAAAAGTGATATGAACAATAACGTATACAGTAACTTGAAAGATGTGCACAGTGTGTTAACAGTGCCGTGAACAATACTTAATTTTCCGATACTTGTTTAATGTGAGTTTAATTTGAACGTTGGGATAATGAAATAAGTGTCAATTATTTAAGAGAAATGCTACAGAGCAACCACTGTAACAGTGCACTCAGTGCACATATTACGTGGCTGCTCTTTTTTTCTTCCTCCTTTCAAATTAATTCAAAATTTTGAATACGATGAAACCGTTTCCGAACCCTTCCCGCTTTTGCGTCCCCCTCCCTCCCTCCCTCTCGCCCAACACCGGCGAATCGTTGGCTTGCCTCTTCCCATCGCCACCATCCTGTTAGAGAGAGAGAGAAGAGAAGCTGCCGAGCCGCACGTTCGCTCGCGCTGCTGACTGACTCGTATGATTTCTCTTTGTTCCTTTTTTCTTGTTCCTTTTCTTGTATTTTTTTTCGAGAAAATTGATGAAAGTAACAATAAAAGAGAGAGAAAGAGTAGAAATACTTGGCTTGAGCAAAATTGATCTGTTGGCGAATCTTGTTAAGGTGTTAAGGAAAAAGGAGAGTCTTTTGAAGGTTGTAGTTTTCAAGAAGGCGCATGGGTGTGGTCTTCCAATTCTGGATCTGAAGGTCTTATTCAATCTCGAACCTTGAAGCTTCATTTTCTGACATTCAAGGAGATCGATCCTTCAATATGTCTGAGAACTTGGAGTTTTTACTTTCCTTTCGTGTTTTATCTCCACTAAAATCTTAATGTTTTCTTTTTGAACTAAATTATTTGTTGGTGAAATTTTTGGGGGCCGAGGTTATTGCTGCGACATTCGTCTATCCTCTAGTTGTTATAAAGACTAGGTTTTAGGTCCATGGTCTGCCTCAGCTTGGCAATGGAACTGCTAAAGGTGTGCCCTTCACATTGACACGTATTTGTTTCTCGAAACTGATAGAACCATAGCCTTTGAGGCTTCACTTGATTGACTTTTTTAGTGTATGAATTTAATTGAGCAACTTGATAGTTATTTAAAATGGAGTTTAAGACTGAAATGTCAGTTTAGTGGAGAATAAACTGCCCATATATAATGGGATTTAGTAAGGAAAGAGTATCTATGTTAGTTTTTGATTTTAGATCCAGGTTCAATTGACATGCTTTTTACAATTTACATTAAGCAAATACTTTTTTTCTTGTGTTGGTTGATGGTTTTATTCTCAAGGGAAACCAAACCCATTTTGATTTAGAACTATTGTAATCAAATTTTTTTTTTTTTTGTTGCCTTCTGAAATTTTTTCTTCTTAAAGATCCCATTTTGTGAGTTCTTGGTGGTGAGAATGTCAGGATTTTGGCACTCTAATAAGTTGATATTCTTGAATTATTGGCTCCATGTCTATTGGTTTATTTAACCATGTCTTTTTATTTCAATCACAGAGAGTTTAGATTCAAATTCCTTGACTTTGTATAAACTGAAGTCTCATTCTTGGGTTGGGTGGTTTCAATTGGACAATTTGGTTTCCTTTGTTTGTTTAAGATACTTTAATCATTTTCTTGGAAGTTCAACCGCATTGCTTTCGAGGATATTGAATATTTAACTCTGTAGTTTTTGGGTAAATGAAAATATTCAATATCTCCTTGAATTCTACCTGTAAGCATCCACATTCCCTTTTTCCTTACTATTGTTGTTCATTTGTTTTATATTTAACTTCTTATCTGCTTGTTTTGTGTGTAGCAGTGTGGGTTCTTATTTTACTCCAAGGTTGGGTTGCTGAGCACAGTAGCAGAGAAATTGAATTACTGAATATTAATGGGGTTTTAGATATTGACCACAACTCTGATATTAGGAAGGAGAATAAGCAAAGGAAGGTGGGTTCTAACATGGTCATCTGATAAATGCTCCGGATTTTCTTCAAGAGAACAATGCGTAAAGCTCCGGATTTTCTTCAAGAGAATAGGGTCATCTGAAAAATGCCTTATTTGGTATTCTCATTTCGTATTTTCTAACAAGTTGCCTGATTGCAACATCCTGCTTCTTTACCCAGGATGAGAAGTCCTACTTCAGAAGAAAAATCCTCTTGCATCTTGTTTTTTCAGGAGATGAATTTCTACCTTGATTGTAATGCGTACATTTTTTGGCCGGCCGAGTTGTAATGTCTATTATTCTTTTGTAATATGTACTCCAATTATGTTCAAAATGATTGTATTAAAAATTAGATGTTTTGAGTTGATGAAGTAAAAATATTGTGATGGACATTACACTGAACGAGAAAAGCATTTTGATCAGTATAAGGTCAATCTTTTGGCCACTCTAGCATCTTTTCCTGAGTTTTTTTATTTAGATATGAAGGAAATTAATCAACATGTCTCTAAATATATGTGTACTGAAAATAACTAGCAAATATCTCTAACTACAGGTGTAATGGAAGCACAACTCACTTGCAATTAACCAACAAACATTTACATCAATAAGTGAAAGTGTAAATATCACTTACTAGTTACTTACAATAGTACAAACTAAATTGATTTCCTTCACTGATTATAACAATAGTACAAAGTAAAATATCTCTAACTACAAGTCACTGATTATAACATTATAACCTTTCATGAGTATTGTGAGTTTGGATTCAAACTAAATTGATTGGTCACAAGTACAAGTTGAAAAATTCTACGGCACTAAAAGGGTGGTCCATATATACGGATCAATATTTTGCTCTGGTGTTTGATTTTCAAGTTCTACTTGGTGTCGAGCTTTTAGTTCCATCATCTTCCTGTGCTTGGATACCTCGTGTTCGTTCATTAAACGATTTTGAGTAGCATCAGCCACCAACTGTTCATTTAGTTCCCTTTCTATCATGCACGATTGGCCAAACTGCAAACCAAATAAATAACATGATTTATCATTTCTTTTCATCAAGTTAAATAAGATAAATAGATAATTATGATATAGAGCTAAATGAATGAATGAAGGGGGAAGAAGAAAATAAAAAGGGAGAATAAATAGAAGACAACACTAACACACACTAACTACATGGTAATTTCTTTTCATTGAACTTAGCATTTTCCTACGGCAAATTTTGGTGTAAAAGTTTTGCCCCTATGGGATGAACTTTCATAATCACCCACTATTACTATTATAAGAAAAACCATGCAATCACAAATTGATTAATTGTTCATGACATCTTAAATTTACGCTAGCAATCCCTAAACTATTAATATCTGAACATAATTCGAATTGTTCCCTACAGCTTTTCTTTTCTAGTTGGTAAAAAAGGAGAAACAAAGACACAAATACGAAGTTGATTCTAAGATCATTGTCAAATTAAAGAACTTGAACAATCATATTAAATCCAAACCAAAAAATGAGTGAGGACTCTCATATAATTAATTTCCTTCACAAATAACTTTGGGATATAGTACAATATCAGCTCAAAACACTAAATTGAAAAGATTCAACTGCACTTCACATTAATAATGATGGAAAAGTGATACAAACCTAGAAATCGCTAATGTTATTTTGTTCCAAGTAAAATGAGTAATGTTATTGAAAAAATAACATAAAGGAAAAAAATTGACACTTCATTAAATTTTGCAACGGAAAGTAAGAATCCAACAGAACCTATTCATAATTTCGACTAGAATGAAGATTTAACACCTATCCAACCAAAAAATTCAGTAGGAAAATCAATCTATAATGCATCCAACTGACAAAGTGAATTTGCAATGAACGTCTAACATCCTCCTGAATAAAACAAAAACCACATGAAAACAGGAACCCAAAAGCAGAAAGTACTCACTTTCAAAGTGCCTACATAGGTACCCCTTTTGTTAATATCGTGGCCATAAAGATTGCGCCTGAGGACGTATTTGGAAGCCACGGGGGTCATCTTACGAGTGATGAAGAACCCAGCGAGGCTGACCCCTGCATTCCAGCCTTCATCGCTTTCGATATGGGTGTCTATAGAAATTGAGGGTTTTCGAAATTGCAACTCATAAAGAAAAAGAGGAAGGTGTCGATTTTGTAAGGGGATTAAGGGATTCACAGTGAAGAAGAAGAAAGGTCACGATGTGAGGGGATTGAGGGTTCCGACGTGAAGAAGAAGAAAATCCACAGTGAAGTAGGTTTTTGTCGAAGAAGGAATTCGAAAGGGAGGCTTCGGGACAATGGGGCTTTACAGGGAGAAATTCGTCAATTTAGTTATGCCACGTAATGAGTAATCTGGCTATAGCCAAATAATGGCTACTCTCTAGATTTATTCATTATTTAATGGGAGGCTACTCTTAGGGGCCCAACCGTTTCTAAGATTTTCTTCTCAAGAATAACAGGCAGGTAGACAAATAGTCAAATCACTATTTCTAACTAAGGCCCTGTGCGTGCCAATCTTCCTTCATTTTGTATTCTCAGTAAGAGTATCTATATTGGTCTCATCTTTTTTTATTATTAAAATATATTTTTTACAAGATATCAAAAAATAATTACTACAATTAATCAAATATGATCTAAAAAAAGTGTAAGAAATAGTATAAAAGTACTTTTTACTTACTTTTTATTTAATTTTTGAATAGTAAATCATCAAAATTGATAATTTAATGTACTTTTTGCTTACTTTTTGTTTAACTTTTGAATAGTAAATCATTAATTTGTTTAACTTTTGAATAGTAAATCATCAAAATTAATGATTTACTATTCAAAAGTTAAACAAAAAGTAAGTAAAAAGTACCTTTATACTATTTCCTACATTTTTTTTATATCATATTTGATTAATTGTAGCAATTATTTTTTGATATCTGTGCAAAAAATACATTTTTGATGATAAAAAAAATGAGACCAATGTGGATGCTCTTAGGCGTGCAAATAGAGTATTTAAATGACAAAATTTGATTTGTCAGATTTTGAGATAGATTATCAGATTTTGAGTATTGCAAGTGGACAGTTTTGACACAACAGACTTTTTAAAATAAGAGATATCTTGGGATTGGTGGGGCCAATTCTCTCATTAAAAGTAGTCTGTCGTAAAAGGCGACGGTGGTCGACATCACTCATGTCATCAAGACCGGCTCCCTCCAACGACTTCACCCCTGCGACGGTGACTCCCGACAACCTCCTACCTTCCCCGGCAACCTTAAATCCAAAATAGGTCTGGTCCCCGGAAGGAGCCGTTCGGCTGAGGGCCGAATCCTCCCTTAAAATCATTTTTATTTTATTTTATTATTATATTTTTTATTATGTTTTTATTTTTTTATTGTATTTTTTATTGTGTTTTCTTTAATTTATTTTTTATTATATTTTTTATTGTGTTTTTTCATTTTATTATATTTTTAAAAAAAAATTATTGTGTTTATTATATTTTGAGGGGCTGGGCTGCTTTTGACATTGGGAGCAGTCGGACTAGCCCCCAACATCACCCTTAAAATAATTGTGATATATAATTTGATTTGTAAGATTTAAATTTTAGATTAATATTATTATTTGAAAGCTTTTACACCATATACCGTCTATGCAATATAATTTAATCAAGAAATTCTAAACATACACCTACATACTACGCACCACATTTTTTTAAAATTTTTTTTAATTTTTTCTTTTTATAAAACATTTGGAATATGAATAATAGTAAAATAAATTAATTATTGAAGAAAAATAAATTTAAAAAAAATAAAAAGAAAAATAATTATTTTTTTTAAAGTGACGTTAGATTCAAATTTTAAAGTGACGTTATTGTAGAAGCGAGCTCTCTGTAAGACCACAAATTTCTCCCTAGTCCTTAACCACAAGGTTCGTGCTGCCAAAGTCTTTTTTGGTTTTAACTTCATCGAGCAATAGATAAAAGTTTACCACTGGCATATTGAGTCATCGAATCTGTTGCGAAATTGAATCACACACATCTTTGTTCAAAATGCCTTCTTCTACTTCAAGTAGTACATGACATGGCCTTGCCAAATTAGCTTCAGTACTTGGCAAAGCAGAGCATTATCGTGGACTCTCCACATGATGTGAATTCTTACTCTCCACTTGTAAATTCTTACAACACTCGTGGACTCTCCACTGGGATATCTTGTCCTGTTTGTTATTTATTGCTTTATAATTTTATAATTTATCATCTTCTTCTTGATGTCCTCATTCAAATGCTGTTTGAGGAGCCATAGAAGATTTCGAATATAATTATCTGATAATGTTTTTCATAAATTTAGAAATTTCTTTATGACACTATCACTTTTTTCTATTAAAAAATGTCACTTAACTTATGCCCTTGTGTTGCCGCTAAGTCAGCTGCACCTTGGAAAGAATGTATTCAAATTTCAATCTACTAGGTCAGCTGCACCTTGTTTGGCTATTTAAATCTATAAACATTATCTTTGCTATTTACATTAATCTATATTTTTTAAGAATATGATTAAATTCACGTTTGAGATCATAGCTTCATAATCTGATTTCCACGCTTAATCTTAGAATATTCTCTTTTCCCAACCAGATCATGACAACAAATCCTATATCCATAACAAAATTAAAGATTACAGTAATTTGAAATATATTTAAATCCAAATTATCTGAAAATACATAACAGAAAATAAACATAAAAAATAAATTAAAAAAAATTGGACACTGGAGATCAGACCTTTCAACCTAGTCTTCCCCTTAAAGAGTACGCAGACTGCAGACATACTATATATTCACACTACAATATTAGTCAGCTACAAAGAAGCAACTCAACTAATTCCAAGAAAAAAATAAAAAAATTAACAGAGAATCTCAACAAAAATAGAACACTACTACTTAATTTCACCATCAAAATTTGTATCTTCATTTTCTGCAATCAAATCAGGATTCTTATGCTTCTTATCATTTGGTAAAATCAGCTTCAGGACATTACTTCCGTACCCTGACTGGAGAGATTTCGAATGTTGTTTCAAGAGGCATACAAGACTTCCATGGGAGGGACCATCTGTACCCTGGAAGACAGAAAATGCAAAACAATTTGTTACTTTAATTTGGTAGCTGTTTATGCTAAATACGACACCTTAGATTACTTCACTTCAAAAACAATTTTACAACTTGACATATCATGATAGACTGACTACGTGCATGGTTGGAAGTACAATAGAAAATATAATTTATAATTTTAGAATTTATAACTTTTAACATAATCAAGAAGTTCTATTACTAAAAAGTTATCTACTATTTGATAATCAATATGTTTAAAGTACTTTCAAACATATTATACTTATTTGTATACAAATTATATATATAAAAAAAAAAGTGTTTTTAAAGTAGAAATAATGATTATTTGGTTTTTTAAAGATAATGCGCTACACCTCATCTCACCCCTGGAGCATATAGATCTACCCGATCAATGAACACTTGCACTGAACTCGCCCATCCTTATGGGCAAGAGTTTAGGGTTTAGAGTATCAGAATCTCTAAGTTTAGTCTACAGGAGAAATGAGTTGTCTCTGCTCCAACATAGGGCCCGATGTGTGAGAGAATGCTTGTTGTGAGATTGACCCATATTAGTTATGTAAGTGGGTAGTTATGAGTGTGAGAAAAGATCTCAATTCTGAAGTTAGCTTTTGAGATTGAGAAAGGTCCAAAACTACCGATCAATATCATCCCTACTATGCAATTCGGAATGTAAAATACCTTTGCGACGGCCAGCGCTGTTTGGACCACGTAGTTCCCATATCGATCTCGAGCAAGTTGTAAGAGTTTGTGAATATTTTCAGTCCTGAGAAATTCTTCAAGCACATGTTCCATGCCAGGAGATTGTAAGCATCTCTCTACCACATGACTGCCACATTTCTGTAAAGAAATTTGTATATAGTGGCCGCTCAAAACAGAGCAGATCTTATCGGTCAAGGCAGGATCATCGAATGCTATGACATGTTGCAATACATAGTTCCTGAAAAACTCGAAATTTAAACAACTCAATATGACAAAAAGCACAGAACTTAATGCACAAAAATCCGGGTTAGATAAAATAGAATAATTATGTTCAAAATAAATTAGGAATAGATCAGAAAATAGTGATTAATGGGAAGTACCCAGTGGGATCCTGTGAGAGGTACAACGAATGTTCTGCAATAAAATCTAGGAGTTGTTGTCTGCCTTGGCCTCTGCAAGATGTGATGAACTTTTTCAAGCTTAGGCATCCTCTTTCATCTTTGGCCAGCTCGAGACAGTACGTTATGGCTGCTTCGTATAGCAACTGAACAGGGAAGACGAAGTCACATTGATGCAAAATAAACAAGAAGAAATTATGCAGTATGGCTTCATAAAACTCGAAGAGTATTGGCGATGATAGGTAACTAGCTGAGATGTAAGTTTGAGAATTTCATCAGTCAAAACTTCAAGTTTCTTTATTTTCTCAAGAAAATTCATAAATAAGGGGTATATATCTATAGCATCTAAGTCAGTAATTTCAACAAATAATAAATGGGAATTACCTTGTTATGCTCAGAACTAGCTACATCAAGGCACCTAAATATAGTAAGAGATCCGGTTGAATCTGTCATCAATCTATAGAATCCATTGCCAGTACAGAGAGCTGTATTCATATCAGAAACCAAGCCTGTCTTTCCAAGCACTCTGATAAGCTTCCGAACTGATTTTGAACTGCACAAGCGATGAAATTTACATGACAATCAATTCCGCAAAATGACGAGCACCAAACATAACGATGCTGCCACATTGAAAAAAAAAAAAAACAAGTTAAAGATTAAGGCTAAATTACCCTTGTTGATTAAGAGATGCCTCGATAAGTGATTCAGGCTGCGAAACTATCTCGGCTACAATCCGCCGCAACTCAGAGACATCGGCTGAGTCAATTAGCTTATTAAAGACGGGAAACTTATCGACGTCTCCCATCAACTGAAATATCATTCCCTCTCCATGAACGCGCTCTCCCCGACCTCTAATTTGTAATCCTCGAATACCTGCATTCAATCTAGCAAAGGTATTTCGGGTGGCTGCTGCTGCTGCATCAAAATCTGCAGCTACTTGTCTCAGGGTCTTTCTCCATCCAATATTAGACACTACTTGGCTCGTTGCTCCATTCAATCTAGTAGGGTTATTTCGGAAGGCGGCTGCTGCTGCATCAAAATCTGTAGCTACTTGTCTCAGGGTCTCTCTCCTGCATCCAATATCCGACAGTACTTGGCTCGTTGTTGCATTCAATCTAGTAGGGTTATTTCGGAAGGCGGCTGCTGCCGCATCAAAATCTGCAGCTACTTGTCTCAGGGTCTCTCTCCTGCATCCAATATCCGACAGTACTTGGCTCGTTGTTGCGTTCAATCTAGTAGGGTTATTTCGGAAGGCGGCTGGTGCTGCATCAAAATCTGTAGCTACTTGTCTCAGGGTCTCTCTCCTGCATCCAATATCCGACAGTACTTGGCTCGTTGTTGCATTCAATCTAGTAGGGTTATTTCGGAAGGCTGCTGCTGCTGCTCCACCCAAAGAAGTACTTGCTAATGTTTCTCCGAGGTCTTCAACATTATGATCATCTCTTTGTTGATTGTTCGTAGTACCATTCCAATCATCCACAAAATTTCCTGCATATAATAATACATATATATATATATATATATCGATCAGGCATTCAAACATACATAATATACATAATATAGACGTTTTAAAACAAACAAAACATAGCTACTGCATGTTGACATACGGCCAATATCTCCATTGTTGGGAAGAACTCGTCCCCAGATGCTTGCTAGTTCGTTATCGAGATTATAAGCATCAGTTCTATCTCTATCACCTGTAGCTCTAATGTTGTTGTTATTATTCTTCATGATACTTCTTGAGCGAAACGTACAAAACAAGAACGACAATAACAGAAGACTCGAAGGTGAGGGAGGAAGAGTTGTTCGAAAAAAACCCGCAGCTTTCTGCTAAATTTATAATAATTCTTGGTACGCAAGGAGCGGACTTGAACTAGTATGGTAGGAGTGGGATCAGTGGTGCAGAAGCCTACTTAAACAAGGAGAGGACTTGATCAAACAATGAAATAATTATAAGATTTCCTTCTTTTTTTTTTTTTTTTGACAAATTTTCCTACTTTTTCGGTTTTAGGAATTGTTTTGTATTTTTATTTTTCCAGAGAGAGGATAAATGGTTATTCTTTTTAAAAAAGAAAAAAAGATAAAACCCTAATCTGGAGAGTTCGTTTCCTTGTTGGAATAAAATAGAAAGTTCGCATTTCTCTCTCTCAAATTACCATATTTTTAGTTTTTATAAAAATTTTAATATTATACAATAAGATAAGCCTACACACCATACACCATACACCATTTTTATTTTTTTTAATTTATTTTAAATTAATTAAATTCTTCTACTCATTATCCATATACCAAATATTTTATAAAAGAAAAAAATGTATATAGGCTTATGTTTAAAATTTTTCTTTAACTTGAGGGATTTTGCTACTTATCACACCACACACCATACTTATCTTAATTCTTTTAAATTTTTTAAGTTCTGTTAGTTTTATTCTTTCTAAATAATTTGAATTCTTCTACTCATTATCTATATATTATATATTTAATAAAAAAAATAATTAAAAATAAAAAAAATAATAAGCCGTGTGTGATGTGTGAGATAATAAGTAGAATTTTTCTTTGAGAAAATTTCTTTCTTTAGGTCCTAGAATTTGGATAGGAGTTTTAAATCTTAATCCATTAAAATCGTTACAAGTCTTTGCACTTTGGTGAAACTCTATTAAGGAACCAAGTAATTCTTTTCATTCATCTTTCTTGTAATTTGGAACGTTTTACGTACTGAATTATTATTATTATTATTTTTTAACATGCAGACTTCAAGAGTCTAAATACTTCACCATCGCTGAAATTCAGAATTACAGTTGCTTTGCTGCATCAGTTCTTTTATTCGGGAACTAGACATGAGCAGCCAGGTTTAGGAGGCTAATTTTCAGAATGTCAATGATCTGATACCAAACTGGGCACTAAAAGTTTATTATATTTATGATGAGGACATTTATGGGTAAACAGCCTACTCAAAGTCAATGCCAACGAAGACAAAATCCACCCAAATCAAAGACTGATGATCTTAGTCTTGATTGCCACCCAATCAGCAAATTGATGTTCCTTTCTGAAAGCATACACTGGGGAATTTTTTTCTCATAGCTGTTAAGCTTGTAAACAGGCCTTTGAAGTTTGAACCCCATAATTCTACCGAGACAATCACAGCTCAGAAAGCTCCACAACTTACAAGAGAAGTGAAGAGGTTTTAGGGACAACAGTTCAAAAAAATAAAAAAAATAGAAAGTTGGTAAAAGCTGTTTTAATCAAATATCATGTACATACACTGACATGGTCAATACTTCTTCACTTTGAGCAATAGGTTAAATGTGCAAAAATAAATTACACAAATATATGGAAAACATGATCGTAGAATATATTCAGATAATTGCGAAATTGAAAGGTGGTAAGTAAAGAGAGGGGGGGCACTAACAAGATATGATTCAAGGCCTGGCAACACATACAGCTGATGAGAATAAGCCATTTACAGCATATAAAAAAGCACCAATCAACCCAGAAAACCAATTACACATTGGCATATCAGTAAATCTGTGTAAATCAATGCACCTAAAATTCCTGAGATTTGTTAAAAGGAACCGAAACAATTCACCCAGCTGCTGGGTGGCAGTATCAAAGCTTTCAGTCTCCGGTTTTTTTCCTACAGTCAATGTAATTGTAACATCATGCAGACTTGTCCAACAATTAATCTATGCCCGCGGAATTCTTTTTTTTTTTTCCTCTGTCCTGCAACACTAGAAAATGAAAAAAAAAAAAAAAACAATCAACCATCACCCAGAAAAGAGGTGCTGATACATTAAAGGTGTTCAAGTGTTGACCAAAAAAGTCAAGAAAAGCCATTGGCTAGTAGGAATCATTCTCAAGAAATGTGTTCTGGAAATTAGACTTCAAGGAAAATGAGTTTATGAAGATTTATGAGAAATCTTGTGTGATTAACATAATAGCCTGAGCCAATTAAAGAACCATACAGCTATCAACGGGTGGTTTGGAATATATTTTTGCAATCGTATTAAATAAAACAATATGAAAGCTTAGCTATTAAAATAACAACCACGTAACTAGTTCTTGATACATGCTCTGAATTCCATGATAGAATGTTGCCAAACAGAGCTATTGTCATCATTACACTAATTTGAGGCAAAAACCTTCTGAAAATAAATAAATGACATGCCCTTTCGATCAACTCAAACGCACATGCTTCTATTGGGCTTCCAATCCCTCAGATTTTGAAGGATAGGACCATATATCTATGTATTCAAAGGTTTCCATGAGGATAAAACATTAGACTGTACCCTTATGAAAATTAATCCATTTGAAGTTTTAAATTTTAACACTCTAACATGTCATTTCTTTCACTGATTGAAACCGTGTTTAAATGTTATATACATGTTCTGCGAAACCATTTTTGATTTTCTGCAACCGTGTCTCAATAGTAGGGATAAGATTCTATTTGATTGTTCTAAAGCCAATTACATGGATTGATGGTTATCACTACGTGAGGGCCAACAAAAAATTAATAATAATTTTGTTAACTTACATTTCTACAATCAAGAACCTGTTAAGAAAAGCTAAGAAAACATCATTTGTGCACATGACCAAGTAAACAGTTCCCTCCTCTCTTCGATAGCCAATGACAGATGGTTGTCCTGAAATGTTATACCAAAAAAAATATTGAAGTAGATAATCTCATAAAAACAAAAACGACCAATAATGCATCATAAAAATAACTATTGGTCTAAGAATATCAAACAGTTAATAGCTATTACCATTCTAGCAACTTCGTTTATATTCACCTTTAACATTAATAGATCATACAAGCTTTGGTTCATCATTGCTCATTAGCTGCAGCTCTCCACACGGTAGCTTCTGTTCCACTGGAGTAAATCTACTATGCTTAGAAACAAAATCATGGAAAACGAAAGGAATTGGCTATGCATAGAGATAAATTCACAGAAAGCAAAAGGTGTTGTTGAAAACTGTATACGCAAGTCTTTTATAATATACTTGCAAGCAAAAATAATTATACAGATAATCATATACCTGCCGTCGCACTTCTGTGGTCTTGATCACTAGCTGATCTTGTAGAAGAATTTGCAGAATTGTTGAATGTGCGAGCAAGACGCTTCACACGATTCAAACGTAAACTTTGTGGCGATATACCAGAATCAGAACATCCAACTTGCAAACCTATGATATGGTGAAGGAACTCTATATAAGTTATTTTCCATCCAACTAATAATCCACCTTGAGATAATCAATAAATTTTGAGCATAACGATATAACGATTTCTCCAACATGTTTTAAAAAATATTTACTACAAATTATGAGCACACAAACCTAATTTTCTTAGGATTATCAATATCAATGTGTAAAATTAAATTAAATCACTTACAGTTACTAGCAACATCCCGTCTGGTTATGACTGCCTCCACCATTTGGTTGTTGCCACCAAGCTCACCCTTAGAATTATTCAAAGATCTTGCAAGATGTCTTATATGACTTAGCCGTAGCCTTCTTGGAAAATTAGTTCCTTTGTGGGCTAGAGCTTCCAAACCTATAGAAGAAGTTGCAGAAGTATTGTGAATATGCAATCAGTTTGATGCAGAAGCAATGCATATTCGTTTATCTTTCCAAGGACTAACCATGTCCTAAAGTCACAGATAAATACTTACCCTCAGAATCTTTGCAGTCAACAGCTAGGTTTTCTTCACCTTTATTGGTTCCAGCATGAGTGACACCATTGCACTTGACAGTCAATTCTGAAAAACAAGGTACTGCTTGAAGTTCATCGCTGGTGATCGTTTCACCTCTACTCACCATGCCCGCTTGTCCAGTTTGAGAACCTGACCTTGCACTTTCAGCTCTTAGTCTTCTCAATTGATAGTTTCTACGACGCCTGGCAAGATGTTTCTCCCTCTGCTCAACCGTCATTGACTGTCTTCTTTGCCTGTCCCGCATCCGGCGCCTTTCTCTTTCCTGCTCCCGTTGCATTCTGCGCAGCTCTGACCTTTCTGATACCTCTTCCATACCCAGACTTGAAAACTTAAGAAGTTTCACAAATTCGCCTCACATTCAGCTCCCTATTCTGAGTTCACCCCCAAAACACACACAATACACAAGAGAATGAGTATTTCCCAAATCCCTCTGAACCGTCAAAATTCAAGGGCTCCAGCGCCAAACAGATAAGTAACAAGGGTGCAAAAACCTTAAGCATACCCAAAATTAAGGCGATCCAAGAACAGAAATGCATAATTACAGTATTTTTATTTGTCTATCAACTTCCAAATTCGAAAAAGAAAAGAAACACTGAACCCAATTGACCTTAATCATATTTCAAGCAAACAAAGCCATATCCCATTAACATAACCACAAAACTGAACACAGCATTCCTAGATAAACATTAAAAAAAAAAAATGTTATAAATGTCAAGTGTAATAATATTCTTTTCATTTCCTAGATAAACATTTAAAAAAAAAACAGTTTTAAATGTCAAGAAGTGTAATTATATTCTTTTCATTTTCTCAAAGATAATAATCTAAAGGCATAATTTTTTTTATCGATAAAAAGCAACAAAAAACCTACCAACGATTCAACAAGTTCCAAGTTCTGGCCTTCCGCCTCCGAACCCCATTTACAACACTAATAAAAAAGATGAACGTAACCCAAAAATAATCTTTAAACAAACAATCTTTAAAGGGACATTTTGTTTGTTGAAAATTTGATCAAGCAAAAACAAAAAGGCTTCAGCTTAAGAATTGTTCTGTTTTACAAAATAGATATTTTGGGGGGATCGAAGAGAATCGAGCTATTGTACCTCCGACTTCTACGACTGCGGCCTTTGGTATTCGGCGACCGAGCAATTTGCATCTTCATATGAATCTCATTGAACAGAGCCTGTACGTTTCGCGGACCTTTTGTAACCGATTCATCAGCTATTTTCGCCTAATCGGTGATCGACACCTAATTTTACGTCTGATTCGGGGGGAGAATATCGTGAAATGCCAATTTAAGTGCGTTTCATTTCATTGGCGAGCAATAAAAACGGTACTTTATCCACATTACTGTCCTTGGGGTGAAAAAAACCCAAAAGGAAATTGACGAACCGGTAAATGGAACCGAATTAGTGAATTTGATCTGGTGTTGGATTAGGTTTAGTCCGGTACTAGTTTTATTTTCTTAAAATTGGTCAAAATCGTAATTTTATTTTTTTAACATCAGATCAAATCGAACCGGACAAGATTGGTTTATATATATATATTAATTTTTTTTATTATATAAAATATTTTTATATTATGTATAAATTTTTAAATAATATATAATTATATATAAAATAATTTTATATTATCTGATAAGTTATTAATTAATATAATATTAAATTTTAAAATATTATATCATTATTTTTTAAAGAAAACTATCTTCATTCATTCTTCAGAAGAACTTACATCAATGATCGGATACATTATAAGACATCCCATATCAAAATGACATCATAAATTAAAATAATACATTTAGAGTTTCACTAGTACATTATTTCCTTCTGTGACTAGTCTAGTCTTTACTATTATTAATACTCTCTACAGACAAATATCCAAGAGAGTCAAAAACAATACCTTCCATCTAAATAGAGACTCACTCACTCTTTATAGAAAGAGATAATTTAACCTCTATAGACAAACATATGAGAAATAAATTCTTTGTTCTTTTAATCAATAAGGAAATTATAAATGAAAGTCAGTGAAAAACGTATAAGATATAAACAAAAAATAATGGATTAATGCAGTTTGGATCAAATTCAATAGACTTTAAAATTTGTGACAGTTAGTGTAGGCAACACACTTGTATCTTTTCATCCACAAAAGTCAAATTTGAAAGGTCTAGTGGTGGAAGGTTTTGTGATCTAGCACGGATGTCGAGAAGAGTTGACGAAATGGGTGTTGCGGGTGTCGCTTGAGAACGACACACGGTAATTTTTATAAAACTATCACTTTCTACTAGGGGTGTCAAATCGTATTAATGAGTCGTACTTGTGTAGTATTAAGACGTGTATTATACTATACGAGCCTATAACCCATGCAATGCGCGGATTGTTGTGTATATTTGTGTATTAGAGAGAGATCTAGAGACAGAGAAGATTTTATAGTGAAAAAATTCAAAATGTATAAGACTGTTTATTTTAACGAAATAATATAAAGATTAAATTAGTATCTTTGGATAGAATTTCGAATCAATTTATATCTTTATATGTAAAAAAATGAATGAAACTTAAAAGTTACAATACTTCATAATAAAATATTACTTTTAAAATGATTACTGTTTCATAAACATAATACTTTAAGTGTATGAGGGAGAGAGATCAAGAGAGAGACTGAATTTTATACTAGAAATATTTAAAACGATTTATGGGGTAATTTATTTTAATCAAACTAAATAAAGGTTGAAAATTTGAAATATTGCTACTGGGTGGAGTTTTGAATCGATCTTTATATGCAAGAAAATAAATGAGATTTAAAAGTTACAACAGTTCATAATAAAACATTACTTTTAAAAAGATTAACACTCTGTAAACATTACACTTCAAGATTCTATTTTTTATTCTAATTATTGCTAACAATAACCTATTTTTATGGGTTAAATGTCACGTTGGAATTATATAACATCGCTTTTATATATAATAATAGATCAATCAATTTGAACCGGCCTATTAAGCTTATTGTGTCAAATTAGCAAACATTAACTCAACCTATTAACATAATAGATTGACATGATACATCCCGTTTTGACCCGTTAGTGAATACTACGAAATATGTTAACACAACACGACTTGATCCATTTTAACCTGTTTATATAAATTGAATGAATAGACTCAAAATTAACTAATTTGATCTGATTAAGTTTAACATAATTTTATAAAAATATCAAAATCATAATATTTATAATAAATCTAAAATTAATTTCAAATCTAAAATTACAATCCAAATAATAAAAATTCCGAAATTAAAATCTCAACAATTTTACTTTTATGTATAAGAGTATAGTTCTAACTTTAGATTTCTTAATAGGTCAGAACGGGTTGACTTGTTATCAACCCATTAAACAATCATGTTTTAATGGGTCAATCCGTTAAGATTAAATCCAAACTCTCTATTATCGTGTTGTGTTCGAGTTCGACTAACTAGTCATATCACATAGTGCCATCCTAACTTTATTTCGAATAACTTTTTACTTGTGAATCTACTTGTATCATGCATGTCTCTCCATACTTGCAAGAAAGTTGTAGATTTATCTTTTCAACTTTGAAGAAAGTAAAGTAAAACTAAACAAAATAAATCTTAATAGATTGGAGGAAGGAGAGTGAGGAGAATGAAACCAAGACTTTGGTTTTTCTCCAGAGGTGGGGTGGGGCAAAAGGCGGCACTAAGGTTTTCTGTGGATTGCCTCCAATTAAGCAAGAGCTAAACAGTCCAAACTCTCCACTTGTTATATCACTAATAATATTAAAATATTAATAGTTATACTAATACTATATCATCATATATTATAAATATATTATATGTTATATATTTAATATATCACTATACTATATAATACAATTACAATATATATATATATTATAACATACTACAATATATTATTATTATATTATATATTATATAATATAATATATTATATATATATAATATACTATATTAATTGCTTATAATATACTATATCAGAGCCAAATTTTTGTCAACAATTTGGCCATACTCCTATCGCCCCATCTCGCGAAAAGAGAAAGCATTTTAAAAAGGTTTTCAAAAAACCTCATGGAAAAAACAGGAGAAAAACCCGTGATGAAGTTTCTAAAAAGCCTTTTCATTAAAAAATTTTACATAAAAAAATCTCTGAAAAACCCTTTAAAAGGGACATGTTTTAACTGCGGAAAAAAAAGACACTATGCTGATAAGTGTTCTAATCCTAAAAAACCCAGTAAATTAAAGAACAAGCTTAATGCCTTGCATATTGGTGAAGATGACCAGCAAGAACTGTTTCACTCCTTGAAGACAGTACTTCATCTTTGACCAAGATGAACTTAGCTCTAGTGATTCAGAATATCACTCAAAAGCTAAACCATTTAATTCAGCAATGATTAAGCTTGGCTGCAATTGTAGTGGTTCTTGTTGCAACTTCGGAGTTAATACAATTAAGGTTTTAACTAAGGAAGAAGAACAAGAGAACCTTGTTTTAACTTTGATTTCTTAAGTTGAGAATATTGAGCTAAAAGAGAAATATCTCAATCAGCTCAAGAAGACTATGACTCGTAGAGAGCCGTCAACTTCTCAAAAGAGAATCAGTTTTCAAGAAACATTAAGACGTTTCAAGAAGAAATTGAAAGATGTTTCAACAAATAATTTACAGCATGAAATTTCTTTAATCAAGAAAGAGCTTGTTGAACTCAAAACTGAGATTAACTCCCTCAAACTTGAAAATTCATATTTTAAACAAGATTTATTTTCTTTTAAAATTGAACAACATTTTGATCAAGCATGTTCTTCCGATAATGAGGAAACAAAAGTCCTAGACCACGGTGAATCCTCTAAACCTCCCAAGGTCATTTGTTTGCTTAAACAACCTATGCCTACTAAATGGTATTCTAAGGTTAAAATTGTTGTTTGCCATGAATTTTCTTTTTCTGTTATTGCTTTAATTGATTCGGGCTCGGATCTTAATTGCTTATAATATATATAATATATTATACTATATTATATCTATATATATTATATAATACACTGAAAAAAATAGGACTGCACCAGACCAGAATCGGTAAAACTAAAAGTGCCGACTTAGAGGTATAATCGGTGCATTATTATTTTTTCAAATCTCAAAATTGGTATTTTCGATTCGGTTCTAAGATATGTCTTAAACTAGGCTGAACTATGAAGACCTTAGTCATGTAATGGCAGAAGGTGAGTTTGTTGATGTGTGTTCTGTACTCCTGAGTGGCGTCTTGATTTCCAGATAACTAATTTGCTAAAGAAAAGATGGAGGGTTGGGTTCTTCAACCCTTAAAACTCTCTTAGACCTTTGTTAGATAGAATTTAGATAGATCAAAAATAAATTGAGAGAAAAAAATGTGATAGTTGTTCGTACCTCTTTAAGTGATATATTCTTTCATTTATATGGGCTGAAATATCAATTAGGCACACGTATAATCATCCAGGATCATTGAGGAGCAGATTATTCCCCTCTACATCCTTTGTTCTCCGGGATCATTTATTGATTTTGTTTCTTCTCAACAATATCTCCTTTAATATGATTACATCCGGACAATCAGTTGGTATTTCAGATATTTATATCAATCCGCATTTAATGTGATATGTTACCCTGCCAGACATTAAATGTTCATAAGGCTCCTGATCATTACACTGCCAGTGTGTTAGGGATAATCCTGATGAATCTACCAAACCCATCGTATTTATCTAGTAGGAATTAATTTAGGATAAATACAGTTTGAGTAAGGAGGAATAAGAATCCAACTTTTCGTTTTATACACTTTATAATTCCTTCTAAGGTACGAAAGAGGAACAGTAGGCAGGTGCCAAGATGGCGGGCGTCCATATCTTATCCCTTATTGTGATTGTCCCCTCACATTACCCCGCGAATCACAATCGAAGACGATTTGATTGAGGTTTATTCAACTCTTATTGTCCAAACTTGTTAAATTTTTATCCCGCGCAAAATTAAATTTGAATGGGCTGAGTAGGGGTACAATAGTCACGTAGGAGTTTGCTGGCTCTCTAATCGCGACGATTTGGCTTCTGCTCACTAGGCATGGGAAAATGAAGCAATTTTCTGATCATATGACTCGAAATATCGTGCGCTGTATTTATGGATCATTTCCATAATTGCACGTCTGGCTTTTCAGTTTTCTGAATACTCGTTGTCAGTTACTCTTTATTGATTGAGACGTGATATCCAAGCGCTGAGTAGCAATTTCATATTTGCTCTCCATTTATTAGTCGTGCTGTTTCACTTCCCGAAGATTGTGCTAATCACATTATTTACCTTCCCCATGGTGGTAACCATCTGTAATATAAGTACCTGTTTTCCATAATGGTTCACTTTTTACTACCGTTTTGCTGCTTGAAAATTTACCTCTTCTTTCTTCGCAACTTCATCTTCAACCTATCCTTTCTCTGCATTTCTTTTAAGCTTCAATGGGGGCAGGTTCTATCTACGCTAGGCACCAATGGGTATCATCTTACGCCCCTTCATCCATCCAGCATCTTTGGGATCTGGGTTACATTCCTACCTCAGCAAGTTTTGGAGCTGTTCGAGAGCAACCTTGTGACGCAGAAGGACGAGCTCAGCATGTGCTTCTGTATGAGGCCATGTTCAAGAATGGGCTTTGCCTTCCGTTTATCAGACCAACGCGTGAAGTTCTTCACTACCTGGGCTTGGCTCCGGCTCAGTTACTACCTAATACTTGGCGAATACTATTAGCTTCCTGTATAGTATTTCGTTCATCACTGCTAGAGGCAAGGGAGTTGTACCCTGACCTAACAGCTCGAGAGTTTCTCTCTCTCTACCACCTAATTAGAAAACCTTCTCTAAGTTTAGTTGATTTCCAGTCTCAGGACAGCGAGACAAAATTATGCACTCTCGAGAGCCAATACTCCAACGTTAAGGATTATCATAAGAAAATATTCTACATAAAGGGCGATGGATGACAATTCCCCGAGGAAGAGACTAGAGGGGAATTTCTCATTCAGATGAATTGGAGTGAGTTACCCCCTGCCTCCCTCCTGGACATAGATCTCAACCAGAAGGAGCGTGCTTGTGTGGAGATCGTCATAAGGTGGGCGCAACGCCACTTTCATCGGCTGGAATCTGACCTCATTCTGACCGACCACAACATCAATACCTATCTGGTCAAGCCAAGACGGGGTTATGCGGAGTTCCAAGATTTTTCCTGCATACCAGTTGCTGAAACACCTAACCGCCCGTGCTGCCCCCCCTCCAAATCAAGAAAAGCGTGCAAAGTCTCGCTGCGAAGGAGGCGGGCGAGCTGCTCTGGAGACACTTGAGCCTCCTGTTCTCACTTTCGCTTAGGAAAGGCGAATTAAAGATCTCCACGATATAAGGATTACTCGTCCTTCACTTAAGGAGGGTCGAGCTCAATCCTCTCAAGTTCAACCCCCTATTTAATCCTCTCCAATTCAGCCCCTCCTCAATCCTCTCCAGTTCAGCCCCCTTCTCAATCCTCGCCTGTATTTGCGGCGCCTGCCAGTGAAGGAAGCAACCAGCATACAAGGTCCAATCCATTGGAAGGGCAGGGGGCCAGAACGCCAAAGCCATTGGCTGTGTGTCTTCCTTCAGATCGCCAACCCCATCTGAATGACAGGCCTTTACCTTCAACCTCCGGGCGGGATATAGATGAGGTCAAGCTAGCCTTTTTAGCTGCCTTATCTAATCCTCCTGCGTATGCTGCGAGGACTCCTTACTTTCAGGCATCCGTGTTATCATCTGGACAAGCTCCTGATCAGGAGGGTGTCCCCAAATTAGCACGCCCTTCTGTGCTTAGAGAAGGTCGCCCTGAAATGGGCGAGGGAGACGAACCTCCCACTCTGGGGGTTGGTGGCGAGAGGTGGTTGTACTTCACCACTTGGAGACAGACCATCGTTTGGCATCGAGGCTCTCTGTTCCAGTCTCGACTAACGCCAAAACCAGTGAGAATATTGGGCAGGAGTCTCTTCGATCTCCTGACGATGATACCAGATCAATGATGGGGTTTTCTTTCGATCGGGCTCTTCAACACTCCACACATCATTCACCTCCAACCACTTCCATTCCCGATTGTTCAGAGCAGACGGAAATTGCGGTTGACCTACTCCAGTCCCTTTTGGCGTAGGTATTCATTCAGGATTATGTTTTAATTTTGACTTCTTTCTTTTCTCTAACCGTTTGTTATTGCTCAGGCCTCCGACCAAATTATTGGTTCAGTCGGCTTCGAGGTGACGAGACTATTAAACGAGAGTGCACAACGGGCTCGGGAACAGCTTCTAGAAGCCGAGGAGAAATACCGAGAGCTTGGCACTTCGGTTTGCCAGCTTACAAAAGATAGAGATCTTCTGAAAGCCACATTTATGGAGTTAGAAGAGGAGCGGGATTACTATATGGAAACTCATGAAGCCATGCTAGAAGAAGTGGGGACATTAAAAGAGAAGAACCGGTTCTTAGAGGCGAGTAGGGATGACCTCCTTCGGGGTCAAGAGTGAATTGGGCAGACGCTTGCCATCAAAGAGAACGAACTCTCCCTCGCCAATCAAGAAATGAAATGCTTGAAGTCAAACTTGACTGTTCTTGAGCATTCGTGTGCCACTCGAGAAGAAGAATTGGAGACCCTTCGAGCCAAGGTTGATACTACCGAGCTCGAACGTGAATACTCTTTCTTGGGAGTTAGGCGAGGCGAATGCTGAGCTTGAAGTTCTTAGGCGCCAAGCGACTCAACATCGTTCCCTCTGCATAGCTACATGGAGTCAAGGTTATGTAGAGGGCTTGAGGCGGCTAAAGGAGGAAGTCGTTCGCAACCCGTCCTTCAACGTGGCTAGCATGGATCCCTAACAGCTTGCTCCTGACCCCATAGCGAAGATAGAGGTTGCTAAGATCGGTACACCAGAGTGCCATATACGTTTGCCTCCTTGATAGTCTACCATTGTATATGTATTAATATTTTTTATGTTGTATAGATTTGTATGGATTTCAAATGTATTTTTGGCTATTTGTCAATATACCATTCTTTCCGCTATATGTTTATCTTCTTGTTGTGTGGTGGATCAACTCGCCAGCTCTTATACGATGGGTACAAACATAAAGATTATAGACGTAAATCTACATATATGGACCACCTTTCAGATATCCATGCGCTATATTCTCGTAATCAGACTGAAGACACTGTAATCTAAATTATTAAACAACTAGATATGATCATTTGATGGTGATTGTACTACCCTGTGAATCTTTATCAATGAAACTAAACGATCTATTGATAAAGATTTATAAGGAAACACGAGAGCCCATGCTATTGACTGGACGCCAGAAAGATTAGGGCGAGTATAGTGTTCCGAGCGAGTGATCTGTACCGTTTAATATAGTTTATAAATGTAAGCTAGCAAATCGGGCGAGTACAGTTAATATAGTTGTGAAATGTTTTAGGCGAGCATGTACCTTGTTTAGCGATCTATGGATGCGGTGATTTGTGGGCGAATCGCGGATAAGATCACATTGTCTCGACATGGAAAGGCCTTGATCAGATGTTTTGGCGAGCTACGATGGAGGGTCATAAGGTGAGTGGGCCAATAAAGTTACGATGAAGTTGGCGAGGCTCTTGAGTAGTTCGTATGTGAGTTGAGGCTCTTTGAAAAAGTGACTGGCCGAATTTCTTTTTCTCGGCGATCGAATCGTGGGGCGAGACTTAGAGTACAGGCGACCCCGCTATTCGTAAGGCACCGCCGTGATGGCGAAGGCGAAGGTATGAGTTCCTTCCCTTCAGCGAGTGAATTGAGGGGCGAGGCTTAGAGCCCAGGCGACCCCGCGATTCGTAAGGTGCATCCGTGATAGCGAAGGAGAATGTATGGGTTCCTTCCCTTCGGCGAGTGAATCGAAGGGCGAGGCTTAGAGCCCAGGCGACCCCGCGATTCGTAAGGCGCCATCGTGATGGCAAAGGCAAAGGTATGGTTTCCTTCCCTACGGCAAGTGAATCAAGGGGCGAGACTTAGAGCCCAAGCGACCCCGCGATTCGTAAGGCGCCGGTGTGATGGCGAAGACGAAGGTATGGATTCCTTCCCTTCAGCGAGTGAATCGAGGGGCGAGACTTAGAATCCAGGCGACCCTGCGATTCGTAAGGCACCAGCGTGATGGCGAAGGCAAAAGAACGGGTTCCTTCCTTTCGGTGAGTGAACCGAGAGGCGAGGCTTAGAGCCCAGGCGACCCCGCGATTCGTAAGGCGCCAGCGTGATTGAACATATTTGCCGTAAGACTAGTAATTTGAAACTTTCATATAATATAATCTCAGTGAATAAAAACTGAGCTATACATAATATTTCTTCAAATACTCCGCATTCTATGGATGAGAGAAAGCATTGCCTTCACTGTCTGTTAGCTTGTACGATCCTGGTCGAGTACTCCTGGTGACAACGTAGGGTCCCTCCCACTTAGGTCCTAGCTTGCGTTCTTCGGTGGTGGTCACTCCTGTGAGCTTCAAAATCAGGTCCCCAGGTTTAAAAGATCTTGATTTGACTCGCTTGTTGAAAAACTTTTCAGCCATGTGTTTATGGTGTTCCACTTTTATAGCCGCCTTTGCTCGCCTTTCTTCGAAGAGGTCCAATTGTTGTAGCAGCTTTATTTCATTGTCTTCTGGATGAAAATTTTTTACTCTTGAAGTAGGGACCCCTATCTCTGCCGGGATGACAGCCTCGTTGTCATATGTAAGAGCAAATGAGGTCTCTCTCGTAGGAGTTCAAACGGTAGTACGGTAGGACCATAATACTCCGGGGAGTTCATCTGCCAATACTCCCTTACAGTTTCCTAGCTTCTTTTTAAGGATAGACAAAATAGTCTTGTTAGTTGCCTCTGCTTGGCCATTTGCTTGTGGATGCTCGAGCGATGAATACCGTACTTCGATCTTCAACTCGGCGCACCACTGTCGGTAGTGCGAAGAGTCGAATTGACCTCCATTGTCGGATATGAAACTTTGTAGTATGCCAAACCGGCATACAATAAACTTCCAGAGAAATTTGGTAATGGCTTGGGTAGTTATTGTAGACAAGGCTTCCGCCTCCACCCACTTTGTGAAATAATCAACTGCTACCATAATGAATTTAACTCATCCACATCCTGTAGGAAGAGGACCTATGAGATCTAACCCCCACTGTGCAAAAGGTCAGGCTGCTACTACGGATGACAATTCTATAGGCAGGAGGTGCAAAATATTGGCATGTATTTGACATTGTGGACACCTTTGGGTAAATTCTTTCGAATCTCTAAGAACGTTTGGCCAGTAATACCTCGCTCGACCTATCTTGTTTGCCAGAACTCTTCCTCCAGAATGACTCCTGCAAATACCTTCATGGATCTCTGCTAATACATACTGATACTCCTCTGTCAACAAACATCTGAGCAATGGTTCTAAAAATCCCTTTCTGTATAATATCCTTTATAAGATAGTGAGCCTGGCGGCCCGATTTTTTATTTTTCTCGCTTCATTTGCTTTAGTGGGTATTTTATTATCTTGCAGAAAATCTATTATATCTTTAGCCCATCCGGGCTGACCTGTCTCTGCTTGGAACATTTCTTCTCCAATAGAAGGGATATCTGCTTGCCTTACTTTAGTGTTTTCGAGAAAAGGGGCATCCATTTGCCCGGAGGCAATTCTAGCTAGGCGGTCAGCTTGGCAATTATTGGCCCTCGAGATTTGCTGAATAGATGAATACTGAAAATAATCTCTTGCTTCACAAACTAGTTGAAAATATTTCTTCAGTCGTTCCCCTTTAGCAGCAAAGGTACTGATTACCTGGTGAACTACTACTTGCGAGTTGGCATGCACTTTCACTTCTTTAGACCCCAAAAGGCGAGCAACAATCAAGCCGATTAAGAGTGCCTCATACTCTACTTTGTTGTTGGTAACTTTGAAAGTAATTTTAACAGCGTAATTGTACTCTTTTCCATCGCTAGAGATGATGTGGATACTTGCTCCTCTTCCTGCTTTATATGTTGACCCGTCCACATATACCATTCCAAGGCTTGTTGGGGGGTGTCTGGGCAATTTCTTCTGAAAAGCCAATGAGCTCGACTATAAAATCAGCGAGTAGTTGCCCTTTGATCGCCTTTCTAGGGGCGTACTGGATGTCAAATTCGCTAAGTTCTATAGCCCACTTTGCTAATCTCCCCGAAGCCTCTGGTCGTTGTAAAACAGCTTTCAAAGGTTGGTTTGTAAATACTCGCACGGTGTGAGCTTGAAAGTACGGTCTGAGTCGTCTAGTAACTACCACTAGGGCTAGAGCTATCATTTCCAGCTTAGGGTACCTAGCCTCTGCCCCCGAAATGCTCGACTTATATAATATACCAGTTTTTGCCCTGTCTCCGTGTCTTTTACTAGAACAGTGGAGGTTGCATTGGGCGAGATTGCTAAATAAGCAGTCAACATTTCGCCAGGCTTGGTTTGGCTAAGCAATGGCGGGTGAGTTAAATATTCTCTTAGCTCATCAAGGGTTTTGTCACAAGAAGAGTTCCACTTCTGTGCTTTCTTCAACACTTGAAAGAAAGGTAAGCATCTGTCGGTGGATCGAGCTATGAAGCGATTCAAGGAGGCCACTCGGCCTGCCAATTGCTGCACCTCGTGATGATTCCGGGATGCAATCATGTGAGATATGACCTTCACCTTTTCAGGGTTGGCTTCGATTCCCCTTTCGGTGACCATATAGCCTAAGAATTTCCCTGACCCTACTCCAAAAGAATATTTACTTGGGTTAAGCTTCATCTTATATTGACGCAAGACTTCAAAAGCCTCCCGCAAGTCCTCCACATGTTGTCCATGTGTTTTACTCTTGACTAGCAGATCATCGACGTATACTTCCACATTCCTCCCTATCTGCTGTTTAAACATCCGGTTGACCGGGCGTTAATATGTAGCTCCTGCATTTTTTAACCTAAAGGGCATCACCTTGTAGCAATATAATCCCTAGTCTGTAATGAAAGATGTTTTTTCCTCATCATCTGCATTCATTCTGATCTGATTATACCCTGAGTATGCGTCTATGAAGCTAAGTAACTGATGACCAGCCGTTGAGTTCACGATCAGATCAATGCGAGGGAGTGGGAAGCTATCCTTTGGACATGCCTTGTTAAGATCGATGAAATCCATACACATCCTCCATTTACCGCTCGCCTTTTTCGCCAACACTACATTAGACAGCCATTTTGGATATTGGGCTTCTCTGATAATCCCCGCTGCTAGGAGACGGTCTACTTCCTCAGCTATGGCAGCATATTTTTCGACGCAAAAGCTACGTCTTTTTGCTTAACTTTCCAGGCTTCCTGATTGACACACAAATGATGTTCAATGACACTATTATCTATATCTGGCATATCTTGATGAGTCTAGGCGAAGATGTCTTGATGTTCAGTCAAGAGTTGTTTGAGTCCCTCTTTCAGGCTAGGTTCCAGGCTGGAACTTATCTGAACCTTCTGCTCGGGCTTCGCCTGGTCGAAAGGCGATCAGCTCCAATGGCTCTCTGGGTTCGACTTGTTTGATGGTTTGTTCGTCTCGAAAGTCTTCATCCCATCGTGTCAAAGGTGGTGGAGGTGGCAACTTAGCTGCAACTTCACCGTGTCTCGAATCCTCCTTGGTGATGTCGATCACCATTTGGCTTAGGGGTTTTAACTCACGAGAATAACATTCGCAGGCTAAGGATTGCTCACCTTTGACTTCTCCTATACCATTTTGAGTTGGGAACTTCATTTTCAGATGATATGTAGAAGTCACAACTTTTAGGCGATTTAAAGTAGGACGCCCCAGTATGACATTATACGAGGAAGAGGTTTTGACCACTAAAAAGTCAACCATGATCATTGAAGTTTTAGGTGCTTCGCCGGCCATAACAAGTAGAGTTATGACTCCTTCGGGCTGTATAATCTCGTCGGCGAATCCCCTAAGGGATGTTGGGGCCCGCTGTAGCCTGTCTCGTCTGATCTTCATTTTGTCAAATGCGTCCCAATAAAGGATATCTGCCGAGCTTCCATTATCAACAAGGATCCTTTTAGTTATAAAATTGGCGACTAGCATGGTGACTACCAAAGCGTCATTGTGAGGCTGCATCACTCCTTCATCCTGTTTGTCAAAGATGATCAGGACATCTTCAGAAGGCCGTTTGTCTCGAGTCAACTCTGACGTGGCGAACACTTCCGCATAGCGTGCTTCTCTTGCATACGCCTTTCTTGAAGCTGAGGTTTCCCCTCCTTTTGGTACTCCTCCAGCAATAGTTTGTATTTTGCCCAAGGGTCCCCATTTGAGACAAGTCTTTGGTGTTTCTTTCTTTACAAGGACTCGGAATACGTTTACTGTTAGGATACTCCTCCCTCATGTGTGACTCTTCCATTTTCCCTTCATTTCTTCTCTTCAAGGTTCTACAGTCCCGGGTATTGTGCCTAGTAGATTTATGATACTCGCAGTACATATTTCCGGTCGACGCTGGTTCTGGTTACAATACTGCCTTTCCTCAGGTTCTTTATCCACCATCAAATTGTTGTGAAGACGTGGTCTATATTGCACACTCTCTTGAGGCTGCGGGCCTCCTTGGGCGTTTCGTCTCTTCGGGTCGTTGATACCTCTTTTTCTTGCTGACAAGTTGGCTTCGGTTTGAGTAGTACGCTCTATTTCTTCCCGCCTCGGTCCTATAAGTGCTTGTAGAGTGTCTTCAGCGTTTATATATCCATCCGCCCTATCCAAAATTCAGCCAAGGTGGCTGGGGTTCGTCTAGCTATCTCTGCCAAGAAAGGACTTCCAGGCCATATTCCACTTAAGAGAGCAGCTAAAGTGATCTTCTCATCCTGATCCCCTATCGTCATTAACTCCTTGTTGAATCGAGAAAAATAGTTTTTGAGGCTTTCTGACTGTTCTGTTTAACCGTGAGGAGATACGCAGCTGGTCGTTTCCTCTTTCGACTTCCTAAGAACTGGGTAATAAAAAGGCGAGCGAGATAGTCAAAGCTATCTACTGTGCCGGTAGGGACCGTCCCAAACCATGCTCGAGCTACTCCTTTCAGGGTAAGTGAGAACGCTCGGCACGCCACCTCATTAGGATAACCATGCAAACTCATGTGCGTCCTAAACGTCTCTATATGTTCATATGGATCAACACCCCCATCATACAGTTCCATCTGAGGTGCTCGAAATTTCAGACGTAATGGCACTGCCATAACACTTGCACTGTAAGGAGTACCGAGGTGGTTGTGTAATTGCCCAGTAATAGAAGGGGCCTCTATATGCTTGGCTATGTTTTCATACTTGTCTTCCAGTTCTTTGAGTTCCAGTTGCATTTTACGCCTCTCTTCGTCCACTTCTTCATGATTAGGTTCATTGACTTGGTGAGATTCCGCGCATCTACTAACAGAAGGTTCCTCACGAGCAGTCAATTCTTCATTATTCTTTTGCAACTTCTCATTCTCTCTAGTGAGCTCCCTAATCGTTGCTTCCAAGGCGGCTAGCCGTTCTTCCATTGTGATGTAATTTGAGTTGCAGTTATTACCTCGTAATCGCAACACGACTGGTTTGCAGAGAACACCAAAAAGGATCCCACAGACGGCGCCGACTGTTGATGTGTGTTCTACACTCCTGAGTAGCGTCTTGATTTCCAGATAACTAATCTGCCAAAGAAAATATAGAGGGTTGGGTTCTTCAACCCTTAGAACTCTTCGATGCCTTTGTTAAATAGAATTTAGATAGATCAAAGTTAAATTGAGAGAAAAAAATGTGATAGTTGTTCGTACCTCTTTAAGTGATATATTCTTTCCTTTATATGGACTGAAATATCAATCGGGCACACATGTAATCATCCAGGATTATTGGGGAGCAGATTATTCCCCTCTATATCCTTTGTTCTCCGGGATCATTTATTGATTTTGTTTCTTCTCAATAATATCTCATTTAATATGATTACATCCGAGCAATTAGTAGGTATTTCGGATATTTATATCAGTCCGCATTTAATATGATATGTTACCCTGCCAGACATTAAATATTCATAAGGCTCCTGATCATTACACTGTCAGTGTGTCAGGGATAATCCTGATGAATCTACCAAACCCATCGTATTTATCTAGTAGGAATTAATTTAGGATAAATACAATTTGATTAAGGAGGAATCAGAATCCAACTTTCCGTTTTATACACTTTATAATTCCTTCTAAAGTACGAAAGAGGAACAGTAGGCGGGCGCCAAGATGGCGGGCGTCCATCATCTTATCCCTTATTGTAATTATCCCCTCACAGAGTTTACAGGCAAAATATGGAGAATGTGCTCTTCGATCCTTAGAGTTCCTGGAATGGAAGATTTTACATGGAAACAAATAGTTCAAGGCTGGTATAGACGTGCCAAAGTTCTTCTCAACCAAGTCAATTGCTAGGAATCATTCCGGCAATAATAACTTGGCCTTTATGGGTGCATCGCTGCAAGGCTACAATGGAAGGTTTGATGGAATCTATTCAAAAAGTTTGGTGTTCCATTAAATTTTGGGTGTCTTAGGTAGCTTTAAAACTCAATGAAGGTAACCTGCTCTCTAGACGAGATGAAGGTATTTTGCATTGCTTTAATATTCCTATATCTGTAAGAAGAGAAGTAGTAATTCCAGTCAAATGGAAATTTCCAAAGCCGAGTTGGGTAAAGCTAAATGTTGATGTTTGCTCTCTAAGTCATCCTGAACTTCGGGGGCGGGAGGAATTATTAAGGATGATAAAAGAGAAATGACTTGTGGGTTTGCAGTGGAAACATACCAAAATTCAAATAACTATGCTGAATTGATGGGTTTATTTCATGGGCTACGACAGATAGAGATATTGGGTTTCTTAAATGTGGAAATTGAATTAGACTCATTATTAGTATTAAATTGGTTGAAATTCCAAAGATGTGGACTTTGATATATGGAAGATTATTGGGTATTGCAAAAATGGGTGCCAAAGGTAGAAGTGGTACTTGGACTTCAATTTCTGATCTGCTAGCGAACATTAGAGGAAAATTCGGCTAGACAAAGGAGGTTTTCCATACATTCGAAAATCAATTGTTTCTTTTGTATGGCTTCTGTTTTGTTGTTTCTAATTTGGTTGTTTTAGATTCAATGTTGGTTATTTTTGGATTGGTTTACAAGTGTTTGTTTGAATACTTGAGTTTGGATAATTTGCAGAATTATTGTATCCCTCAAGTATCAGGTTGTTATCACAGTATTCCTCCGCCATAAGTGATGGTTTATTAATAAATTTGGGGACAGGCCACTCTTGAACATGGGACCCTAACTTTTAACAAAAAAAAAAAATTGGCCGAACTGAACTGGTTATACCTCTAATTCTTTCCTAGGTCTTCTTTTGGACAAAATGCAAAGTATAGATTCAATTTAGATAATGAGGTGAAATAAAGAGATTTTAGATGAATGTTGAAAGTTGAATAAAATATTATTATAATATTATTTTTTAATATTATTATTATTATTTAAAATTTGAAAGAAAAAATCTATTCATCATTAATTTTTCTCATCATTCTCTAATCATCACATGATATGACATTAAACAATAGATTCACAAGTGAAATATAATAAATAATTTTCAATCACTAATATCATATCATGAGATGATGAAAGGATGATGAAAATTATCATGATGAGTAGTATTACTTGATTTGAAAAGCTGAATTGTTTATTATATCTTTTATGAAAATTTGAGAAAATTATAATAATGAAATAAGATAAGATGCAATAAAACTATTTCTATATCCAAATGAGACCAAAAGAGGATGAATATTATTAGAGAAATTGCAAATAAAGGGGTACGGTTCGAAATGATCCAAATTCGTCCATGAGATTTCTCTACCTTTTATTGTTGTGTAATTATGCCCATGAAAAATGGTGTTTTGTATAGTAGAGCAGGCCTAGTATGGATAGAGAGATGAAAATATTTTTTAATTTTAAATATTCGACTTTTTCATATGTTCATTACCTAATTATTATAACTTTTTTTAACTTCTAAATAAAATACAAAAGAAAAATAAACTTTTTCAAATTTCAAAATATTCTAATATTAAAAAGTAATATTCTAACAATATCTTAAATGTATAATATTTTTATTTACATTTTCTCTTTCATTTTATTTAAAGAGGGACTCCAGGCTGGATGTAAGTGAAAATTAGTTTCACACCAGCCAATCAACAAGTGCCACATAGGCATTTTAAAAAGAATTCAAATGGACCTACATACACCGAATCCTCCTCCTCCCCTTCTCCTTCTCCTCTCCCTCTCCCTCTTCCTCTTCTTCCCCCATCTGTATTGAAATAGGACAATATGCCTACTCCAAAATACGAAAAATTCCAAAAAAAAAAACAAAAGAAAAGAAAAGAAAAGAAAAGAAAAGAAGAAGAAACAAATCAAAATCCCTAACTTAAGATATTTCTTTTGGATTCAGGGCTAAGTTTAGTTGGAATTTCGTGAAAATTTCTTCGTAGAGCAAACAATCAAAGACATATTTAAGTTCTTCACTCCAAAAAATAAAAATAAAACAATAAAACAATTGAAATCCAATCACAATCATACCGAAGAAAAAATTGGGACTAGAAAATGCACCAAGTGCCTCTCCTCTCACCCACATTCTCACAATAAAATGAACCCAAAATAAAAAGGAAAAACTTGACCCATCAATCAATGACATGGAGTCCATGAAATACATCAAAATCTATCAGAAAAGAACGAACAAAATGGAGAAACTGAACATGATGAGCTAGACGAATAAGGATACAAGATATGGGGAGGGAGAGGGAGAAAAATGAGAGGGAGAGATTTCAGTCTTGAGTGTAAATGGGGAGGGAGGAGAGAATGAGAGGTAGAGTTTCCAATATATGCAAATTCATTTTAATTTTTTTTTGAAATGCCTATATGGCACTTATTAATTGGTAGATGTGAAAATAACTTACAAACCCATCCTGCCTCAAGGTTTTTCCTTTTTAAAAATGTATAAAACATTTTAACTAAAACCATTTCTTACTCATCACATATAGACTTAAATATCTCATTTCTATTCATAAACTATTTCAACTTATTTTATTTCAAGTTACTATCAAAACCAGGTTGCTTTTTATAAATTGATTCAAGTATGATGTTTTTAACTTCAGTCCCTTTTTTGACAAGTGCATCCTATAAGGCCACTTTATCGGAGACCATTACTAAGAAGATACATCAGCTAAGTACATAAAAGATTACTAAACTTGGCCACACTGAAACACCTATACCTTTACAGAATACCCATCCTATAGAACATATTTCCTCTTCCCCTTTTCACAAACCCAACCGTGCCATTTATAGGAACTGAAATATCCTACTCTAGACTGGCGAACCCATACCGCCGCACCTATAGTCGCTAATCAGCGCTAGTTCTTGCAAAAACTATAGACGAGTAATATAATCCTTTCTCCTCCCTACTACTAGTTCTATGCGAAACAAAAAGGAAAACTACACAAACCATGGATTAGCAAGACCCCATTACAAGTCAAAGGAACAAAAGAAATCACAAACATACAAAGTGAAAGAAAAAAAAAAGTAAGTGGGGGAAAATCTTAGCTATAAGAGAACCTAAGAAAGCTTGAGTCTTGAGGCAGCCAAACACACACACACACACACAGGTGGGGAGAGGGGAGGGTCTCAACAGATGACCCCATCAATTTGATGATCCTCTACAACGCACTCTACCAGATTGAACATGTATCCCCTAAGTGACCCACATCTATTGGTTCTTGCAGTTCTCCAAACAACGAATTTATCAGTTTGGAGTTATTCTCTTTTAACTTACTTATTATTTTAATTATTTGGTTTTGGGTAATTTTAAGGATATTTTGTTGTATGTATTTTTTTATTGGCATTGATTGTCTAGAATAACATCACGACTAATTTCGGGAGTTCATAGATCCTAGTTAAGGAGTTTTTCTACAAGGTCACTTCGGATAATTTAAGAAAAAAAATCAGAATCCTCTTATTTGATGACCTATAGAAGTTATTTGCACCCAATGAAGTGCAAAACTTGACTTTGGGGAGAGTATACCACCAAATCGGCTTACCATTTGAGGCAACCCTGGGTTTTGCTATATATTCTCTGTGCAATATAAGGGAAGTTTTGTTAAGTGTCACTTGTTGGTGATGGAAGGTCCAAGAAAAGAGTCATTATGCATGTCCCTTTGGGTCCCGAGTCATGATAATATTATTTTTTTCTTGGTTGTGCAGAGACTTGATCATGGGAGTCATAAGTATGGGGGAAAATTATACAAAGGGGAGTGTTTTAAATAGAATTGATTCTAGCTTGATTTTTGAAAGCGGCTCATTTGGTGTAGTTTTTGACATTTATGTGAATTTTTCAGACCTTTTAGGAGTTATTATATCTCTTTAATGAGTGGGGCAATATTTGACTTTATTATTAAAGGAGTCTTCTTCTAAAATGATATGATTTCATCCCAAGGTATATACTTTCATCTAGAGTTGATTCTTCATTTGACTAACTTTTGCACTAGCATTAATAAATTAGCCTCGTTTGTTTTTGCAAAGTGTAGAGAAATTAATTGAGGATGATTCAATCACCCGATCGATAGCTAGAAAACCCTAACAACACAAGAGAAGCCACAAAAGTTTTAGAACTCGAGAGGAGTGTAAACTGAAGACTTGAGTTATTATGTCAACAGTAACCATCTAGTACAAGATAAGCTGAACTATATATATACAATAGAAATAAGGCATGTGCTATGCACGTGCAACAAAGTAAGAAAGTAAAAAAAATATTTACAAGTGTATTTATATATTTCTAATACTCTCCCTCAAGATAAAGTGTGAATATTAAGTACACTCATCTTGGAAAGAAGAAAAAAAAAACTGATTTAAAGGCAAGCCTTTTGTGAATATATCTAATTAGCTAATTTTGATATTTGACATGTAAAGTTTGAAGTAGCCTAGATTGTATCTTCTCAAGATGATAATCAATCTTTATGTGTTTTGTTCTTTTATGAAAAATAGGATTTTCAACTATATGAATAGCAGTCTTACTGTCACAAAATAACACAATTGGAGAAAAATGATTAATGCCAAGATTCTTAAGTAATGCAATTAACCAAATCAATTCAAAAGTAGTGGAAGTTAGAGCCCTATATTCGGCCTCAATTGAAGATCTAGACACAGTATGTTGTTTCTTTAAGTTCCAAGAAATCAAATAATTACCCAAAAATACACAAAATCCAATCACTGATCTTCTAGTATTTGGACAAGTTGCCCAATCAAAATCTGTGAAGGCCTTCAGATGTAAAGAAGAAGAAGAAGGCAAAAATATTTCCTGTCCAAGTGTACTTTCGAGATACCTTAAAACATGATGTGTATCATCTAAATGACTTTGAGAAACTCTATCCATGAATTGACTTAAAACTTGGACAAAAAACTCAAATATGGTCTTGTGATTGTCAAATACAACAATCTGCCCACTAATCTCCTATAATTAGTGGGATCTTTAGACAAATGTGAATCTGTCTTTGTCAATATGAGATTAGATGTCATAAGGACTTGGGTTGGTTTACAACCAAGGAAATCAAAATCTCCCAATATCTCCAAGGCATAATGCATTTGACAAAGATAAATTCCTTTAGAAGTCCTAGCTACTTCTAATCCAAAAAAATATTTAAGATCTCCAAGATCTTTAATCTGAAAAGTATTGTGGAGGATGGATTTTATGTCTCGGACATCTTTTAAATCAATGCTAGCCTAAATCACATTATCAACATATACCAAGAGTGCAAGAAATGTAGAATTAGTGACTTTAGTGAAGAGAGAATAGTCACATTTTGACTATGAAAAATCATGTTATAAAAGGCAGTTAGTTAGTTTGCAATACCACTACTTTAAGCCTATTTTAAGCCATATAATGACTTGGTTAGCTTGCATACCCAAGTCTCCCCCTTGATGTCATACCCTTGAAGTAATGTCATATACACATCCTTATCCAAATCTCCATACAAAAATGCATTATTTATATTCAATTGATGTAAATACCAATTTTGAGAATAGGCAACAACAATCAAATATCTCACATTGGTAAGCTTGGCAAAAGGAGAAAAAGTGTCAATAAAATCCAATCCCTCCTATTAAGTATACCCTTTAGCTACAAGTCTAGCCTTATAACGTTCAATGATTTCATCAGATTCATATTTAATTTTGTACATCCATTTACAACTAATGGGATGTTTATCAGGAGACAAATTAGTAAGAATCCATGTATGATTTTTCTCAAGTGTAGATAACTCTATTATCACATCTTCTTGCCAATGTAGATATTTAATTGCTTGATGATAAAACTTTGATTCAAAATGAGATGAAAGATTAACAATGAAAGCACGATATGTAGAAGGAAGCTTGTTATATGAAAGGTAACTAGACAAAAAATAAGGCGTACTTACCTTGGAAGAAGAGGCTACAACATTGGGAGAATCATGGCTGGATGAAGAAGTGATTAAATCACAATGATATTGCTATAAATATTGTGATGGATGTCTCACACTAGTAGACTTTCGGACAGAATGATTATCAGTGAGAGAAGGAGGTTGTGTGTTTTTGGGTGACTAGGATTTTATGTCACTCGATCGATAGCAACATAAATGAGAATGATCCAATCACCCGATCGATAGCAAGAAAACACAAATAGTACAAGAGAAGCCAAGAAAGTTCTGGAACTCGAGAGGAGTGTAAACTGAATACTTGTGTTATTATGTCAACAATAACCATCTAGTACTTGATAAGTTGAATTATATATGAGAAAATCTTAAAACAGGAGACATCTATAAACCCTTATCATCGGAATCCAATAGCACACTGCCACGTAAGCACTAGCCACTTAATTTCCTCACACCGCGTTGTAGGAGATCACGGTCTTACATCTCTCTCGCTCGAACCCATTACCCAAAAAACTCCATCTGATTCATCTCCCTCTCTCTCACATCTCCCTGGGCACATATATGCGTCCCTCCCATGCAAATCGATCACACAGCTCGGGTCAAAATTTCTGATGATTGTGAGAACATCTAACATACTTCTAAAAATATGTGATTCAAGAACATTTGGATCTAACAATTAATTTCTAAAAAATAAAGAAGCACATCTGGGGTCAAATGATTGGATATAGAATCCAAGAATCACAAAACTAATAATGGTTCGGTGATTCAAAAAATTAATTTCTTAATTCCTAAAAATAAATAAGCACAACTGGGATCTAACATTTGGATATAGATTCCAAGAATCACAAAACTAACAAAACGAAAAACATGCCCCTGCTACAAGCATTAACAAAATGAAATGAAAAAAAAGGCAAGAGCAAGAATACATGGATCAAAATGCCCAGAATATATCGCAGGAGCAAGAATATATGGTTTAAGAATATAGCTAATTGGGATGGATCAAAATGCCCTTATGGCTAGAGAGCAAAAAACGTAGAGAAACTCTTGAGCAAATCGCAATTCTTGAGCAGCGAGTCGTTTACCTATGGTTGGAGAACCAAAATTGGAGAGCAAAAATACTTATAGCTCCGAGAATGGAGAGTGCGAGAGAGGCAATTTGGGTGAAGCGAAGGGAGAGCGCGCCAGAGAGAGAGAAAAAAGTGGGAAATCGAGAGTAAAATGGAGTCAATTACCTACTTTGCGTGTATAGTACTCAAACTGTGAACTCTATACGTGGCACCCCCGTATTCACCTCCGATATTTGGCACTTGCAGGTGCCACCTACCCAAAGAGGGACTCATTACACACACACACACACATATATATATATACACACAATAGAAATAAGGCATGTGCTATGCATGCAATTAAGTAAAGTGTATTTACGTATTTCCAACACAAAAATGAGATAAAATGCAATGGTAATGGTTGTAAAAACATTGTTCATGCTAACGTAAAATTAACTAGGCCTCTCAAAAGCGGTGTTCGATTGAAACATGATCCGCAGTTTTCACTTTATACAGCGGATCCTTTTCTTTCTTATTCCAAAACATTCCCTAATGGAGGCTGCCTGGGAGGTATCATTTAAAGAGTTTTTCGAATCAAATCAAACTGGGCCTTTCACATTTACTGTGACTCAACAACAGCTGTTTGTAATCAGCTCAGGCAGCTGATTGTAGACAAGGGATGCAATGATTTCTCCAGCATGAACCCAGTGATCGAAGCATGGAAACGTCTCTAACCTTAATTCAATTTTTATTATCTACGCACTAAAGCCACAGCTAAATGTAGACCTGTCGTTATGGCAGTCAAAAGGAAGAACACGTTAAGTGCAGTATAATGAGACATTTTCTTTCAGTTTTAGCGAACTTGTACAATGGATTCAGAGAGATTCAGCTTTATGCTCTAAAATAGGTGTTCTTGGAAGAGTGCTACTCTCGATTCTATAAAACTACACAAACTAATGTCTCTCGTGGTCAAGAAAAGAGAGAATGAAGATTTACATGATTTTCCAGAGAAATCATTTTACCACCAGGCAGAGGAGGTAACCATGGGTCTGTTCTTCCAGCCAAGGTAGAGAGCCCCACCGCTCTCTGCGAGTCTATAATTCTCATTATAGATCCCAAGTAAATCTATAACAGTATTAGCCACAGAAGAACTCAATGGGTATGGAGTGAAACCCGCCATTGAAAGTCTTGACCTCCATTTTCCCAAAAGTTCGTGACGCTCCACCCTCTCAGCATCCTCACAAGCAACCATATTTACAATGTCACGAGCCAAGCAGTTCTCTTCTGCACGGATCCGCCGCTTGTCATCTCTTGGGTGCTGAGCCACATCAATCGATTCAAACATGGCTGTATAATATTCCAGTGTCTCTTTGAACCTTGGGAGAAATGGGGAAGTGTTGGTGTTGGACTCTTGCTCAATAAGGGTCACAACCTTGGGTGACAAACTTTTGACCAGCCTCAATAGTCTGTCCCTGTGATTCTGTGTGCTAACACTCTCGTCTGGCATGTGATGCAACACATACGGGAAATTAACAGCCAGGGCTTCCCCAGGTCGAACACTCAGATTTTCTAGCTCAACCTCACAACCAGACATGGGAGCAGCATGAAACTCAAGTGGTACTTGGCGCGACTTAGCAAATGCTAACAGCTTCTGCCCTACAATATTAAGTCCCCCACCTCGAGCATGAGCTGATTGGGAATCATCAACACCTGTGATGCGGAGGGCAAGGGGAGGCCCACCAGGCCGACGTGCAAGCGCCTGGATGAGGAGCATCCACTGACTGCCCTGTGCAATCTGGAAATCAATGATGTGGATTCTGCGCTCATTTGCCATAACTTCCCCAATGACAGCATTTGCTGACGTGTAAGCAAACTTCCAGTAGGGGCAAATCTCATAGAGGATAGACATGTATGACATTAGTTCTGAGCTTGTTGGTTCCTCGCACTTTAAGGATTTGTAGATTACACTCCCTGAGCGTTCTAACCTTGCTCTAAGCCCTTCCAACATGTAAGCACCCAAACGTTGGATGGGATCTCCAGACACAGATACCTTCTTCTCCAGCACTTTCATTAGAGCAACCACAGTTGTTGATACATCATTATTGGATACTGCTTCTGCACAGCAAATGAGCACCTCTCTCAGGTCTAACCTCGGGATTATTTCAACCAATTGATCCAAATCCCACCTTGATGTGGAAGCGACTTGGTGGATTCCACCATTAAGAGAGTTATAGCAGCTGTCACCAATATCTGGTTCAGAACCCAGCAAAACAATTTCGATTTCCCGGAGCTTGTGCCTCATTTCATTGCCGTTATCAGCAACAGAAGAACCACTTGCTGGCGACCCATAGTTGTTTTCAGGAGAACGATGTGGATCAGACATATATGATTGAGAAACTTGGGGGGAAAAGGGACTTCTATTAGACAAGCCACTAGAAATAGACGGGGAATCACAGACAATGTAACCATCAGTAGCTGGAGATGAGTCCAAGGTGAAGTATTGTTCGGGTTCAAAGGAAACACTTGTTCCTTGGTTGCCCATATCTGCAGAGACATTGTTTTCTAAAATCTGGAAATGAGTTGAACAATAGGGATCTTGCAAAGGCTGATGGTACAACGCTTGGAAACTGGCTGAACTATGGTGATCCCGGGATGTTTGCATCTGTAAATAATAAGTCACCGACTTAAAAAGGAAACAAATGTAAGATTGCTGGTGGCACTATAAGTGTTTCCAGGACTTGTTTATATCAGTCATTCATCAAAACATGACGGTCACAGAATACATGGCAAGACTTGATAAACAGGTAGACTATTTGCTTGTCAGGAACAGCCTCAGTCATGGAATACTTCTGCTAGAGCAAGAGGTAAATTTTCATACCATATTATCTGCCAGAAAGAAAATTGATTAAACATGATTTCAACGAAGGAAAGAACCAACAAAGCTGTTCAAGAAAAAGGTAATCAAGGATCTAAAGAAGGGTAAGATACAGAAAATGATGAAATCGGTAAGCAACCAAGTCAATAAGCTATTTTCTTCTGTTTTTTTCCTCTTTTTTGACAAGAAACAAACCAACAAACTATTTATTGTGCTGTAAAGGAGTTAAAAAGGAGCAAATCACCCAAGGGCAATGATTCAAGAAACAGAGATAGCAGTTTTATTTACTGTAAAATATTAAACAGAGTAATTAATGTACTACCCAGAAAAGGGGAACATTTGAGTCAGTGAACTTTGTATCTGCTGTGCATGCAACATATGTTAACACTAATATCATGGACATGGTTTGAGTTACTGAGAAGTCTTGACTCTTAATACTAACTCAAACACAATATCCAGACGCTTTTGTTATAAAGCATGCAGCACATAGCTCTCATTTGTTCTGTCTATTAATTTGATAAAGCTTTTTGAAAAATAAAAGGCCCACAAAAATTTCAATCTGATTTTAAATACATGGAGGATTAATATGATTTGTGAAGTCACTCAAACAGCTGCATTAGACAAATATTAATCACTGCTTATGCAATACGGAAGAAATTATACAGACCAAAAAATATGAATAAATTAAGAACAAAAAGTGCAAGATTAAAATTCAACTTTAAGTTGATCATGAGTGATAAGTTGTTGTAATCAAAAGCAGGGAGGAAAATTTGTAACACCGAGTTGTGATTGAAGGTATGAGATATACAGTTTCTATGACCCTGCAGCTGAGTCACCGCCACTGCCTCTGCCTCCAGCCTTATGCTTGTTCTTAGACTTCTTATGGCCAAAAGCCTCTCTAAAGAAATTATACCTTGAACAGAAACTGGGTCAGCAATGAATACATTGCAACTGGGCCATTTGAGTGCCAAGATAAATAAATGCTCTTGCACCATGAGCACTTGGCTCTCATTTCCTGCTCAGACTCTATATGCCCTGGTTCAAGCCCTCCCTAGACTTTAAGTCCCATTGATGATCATGTATGATTTCCAGGCTAACCCCTTCCTAGAAGTTTAAGTAACCTTTAAAGATCATGGTTATTAACTCAGGTTGGTAGTAGGTTGTTTGACACTTTTGCTTTCAATCTTCATAAAAAGATACGATGACAACTTACACCTCAAAGGCTTCACTTTGTTTCTTTTCTCTTCTTTTGATTTGTGGCTGAATAGTCAAGTATTTGCTAGGAGTTGGTAAGAGCAACTAAACATTTGAGCAAGAAGGCGCCAATGAATATAGGTAATAGGATAAATACAATTGAGATTGACTTGGCAGGTGTAGAGATAGACTGTCAAGAATGGGCAGAAAATTAATAATCGATAACCCAACTGAAGAAAAAGGGTAGAAAATGCATTTATTATGCGGAACATCTCTCCAAAGAAGATTATGCACGAGACAGTTTCCGACACCTACTTAACAGAATATTATAGAACTTATGGATCAGAAGATAAAGGGTAACAGGTGCTCCATAGAAATCTCCCACAACTAAGCCACAATCTACAACTGTGATAACTTAAAATATGCCTTACACCTTCAAACCTCAGTAACTAGTTCCCAACATATTTACAAAAGGTACTATATAGAAATTTGTGCAGATCCAACACTCAACTCGATTCACTTGATCACACATAAACAAGACCTACAACCTAAATGTTTTACTACTATCTCAGTAACTTTGTAAGTTGAGAACAAAACAAGAGAATATGACAACACTGATTAAATCTACTCCATTAACCTAACTATCAGATGAGCATAAATGAAATATAACTCGGTGAGTGCCTATATGTCAGTGAGTTCAATGTAAAAGAATAAAATTTCACAATTGAAATCTCTATATATGTCTATTCTCCATCCCATGAAAAACGCGCCTTTTACTTTCAACATAAAAGTAACCTTAACACTGGGGAAATACTGAAAAAGAACAGAAAGGAGAAAAACGACCTTGGACGACAAAGAACGGAAATCAGATATAACATCTAGGAAAAATTATGGACCATACTTCCATCTCCAAGTTCAGAAGTCATCAAGTTTGAAAAGAAATTGGAATTTCTGTTATTGGAGTCAAACAAAATGAGTCCATTGCTAGATCCACCTCATTTGCGAACCAAAAAGTTCAAATTTTCGCTAAGAAACATATAACAATCTCAAATCGATCAATACCTCCTCTAAGAGCAAGCATGCTTTTTACACAGCCTAGAATTCCATGATAATATGTAAGATTAGCCACCACAGAATTTTCAATAAAGGAACTAAATTCTTTTAAAAATTTCCACCAATAATACAACATATGAAAACAAATAAGGATGAGAAAAAACGCAAATTAGATATTCAAACAAACAGAAAACCAGGAAAAAAAAAATCCACCTTTACAAATTCAAATACAAATCCACACACCCAAATCACGAAACATCAATAAAAACTAACAAACAAAATCAATTCAAAGTCGGAAACAAGTAACAACATTAACCCACGCCCACAAAGACCCAAAAAGGACCCAGAAAAATCTGTAGCCAACCAATCGAAATACTTAAAAAATAACCCAAAAACCCACACCAAAACCAACACCAATATCAGATATTAATCACAAATCAACGAGTATTTAGCAACCATCCATACCTTAGATATTAATCCCAAACTCTCGGCCGAGCCTCTCGCTTTGTCTATACAGATCAATCAGTCAGCACCACAGAATGAGCAGCTCTGTCCCCTCGTGTAGTATTAATAATGCATCTGGAGAGTTTATAGAAGGATTATAGATTATATGGAAACATCAGCATAACAAGTGCCCTCCGTTGTTCTTGTAATGACAATATTGCCACCTCAGGAGATGATGAGGCTTTTAATTTTTCTTAAATTTTATAGCCATGTTGTAAGCGAGTGAACTTTTTTTATTTATTAATTTTATTCACAAACTGCGGTTGCCTTAATATGGCAGAATATTCTCGTGCCCCGTAAGGTTGACCAATGTACTTTGTAGACTTTCGAACACAAAACAAGGAACCTTCCCGGGGCAGTTAGCCTCCACCGCTTTGTTTCTCAATTGCATTAGGGAAGTGCTATTCATCAATCATCCCACTAATTTGGATCTCGATGGAAATCCTTTCTCTTTTTAATTTTTTAACATAATTTTTAAGTTTTTTTATTATTTAATTTTGTTAACATCTTAAATTTTTTTTAAAAATATTTAAAATTGAAACATCATTTAAAAATATTTACTTAAAAATTATATAAAAAAACTCAAAATGGGATCCATGGGAATGAAAACGGAAAAAATAGCATTTTCTATTGCATTAATGGACTTTATTTTATATAAAAAAATGTTACGGATTCTCATTTTGGGATCCTTATTAGTTACCGATTTTGTCTTATATTTTTAGTTTTTTTATTTACATGATTTTTTTAATATTTTAAAATATTTTTTAAAAATATAAAAAAAAAAAACACAGCATTATTTAAACATACTTCTATAAAAATCATGTGAAAAATACTTTAAAAAAACGTGAAATTGAGAACGGATAGAAATTCCAAATCGAAATCCCTAACATTGCTCTTTTATATAACAACAAAGATCAACTAATCCTTCTAAGAAAAAAAATAAAGATAAACTAAGATTCTATTTTTATGTTAAGAATATTTTAAATTATATGTGAAGAGAATAAAATAATTTGTGAATAATAATAAATTATTTATATATAATAATGAATTGATATAAATAATAATAAAATAATCCGAGAACAATTCATCTCAAATGTCATACCCTAATACAAATGCTAAGAATTAAAAAATGAATTTTTTTCTTCTTATCCAAATGGTGAGCCTCCTTCTAAACATGAATTGCCAATGGCAATGAAAAATACCATCAAAGTTTAATTTAGTTGATAGGCATGCCGCATGCATCAAGAAAAAAGCTTTTTTTATCAATTTTTTATTTATTTATTAGATTCATGATGCCTTTTATTGTGATGAAGCTTAATTTCTAATGTAAATTTTTATGATTTTTCATAATGATCTTATCAATTTTAAATTTATTAAAACATGATATTGGTATTAGTTCTTATTTATGCAAATAACATTAAATATCACATGTGCAAAGCCCCGACTCAACTAAAAAAACTACGCGTGCTAAAAGTAAAGAGTTTTTTGTTGAACTTCAAATTTCTCTATTGGACCAATCAACTATAGTTTAAGCAATAGGCTAACTTTCATTTGACGCACGTGAATAATTTGATTAGTGCATTTAATGACATATATAATTTAATAGATGATTGATCCATAAGATTGAAATTAATAAAAATGAATAATTACTTTCGTGAGCGTTTTACTAATGAAACATGATCATGAGAATTTTCAGTCTTTTCTAACAATCTTAAGATCTATTAATTAGTCATGAAGTTAGAAGATCAGTCGTACATACGCTAGCTCCATCTTTTTGAAACATTCTTACGCTCAAATTAAACTCAAGTAACTCATTGCACCCCAAATATTAAAAAGTCAAAAGAGTTTAGGTGAGCAGACAAGATTGATAAATAATATATATGGTCAAAAGGAAATATTTGAAGTATAACAATATCTAAAATAGATGTATTTTCAATTCATTATTCTGTACAATTAAATACAACATGTGTTTTTTTTTTAAATACAAAAACAAAAGAAAATAAAATATCAATTTAATATTTTCTCTTAAAATTAAGTTCGACAATAATTTTTCATGCAATAAAATTTATCTATTACATCTCAAAAGTTTTAGTAGCCTGGGTATTTGGGGGAGCAATTTTTTTTCTTTTTTGATTAATTTGGAGGACAATATTAATTATATAAAAGATATTATATATTTTTATATACTAAATTAAATTTTTTTAAAAATTTTTGGGGGGTGGGGGGTTTACACTTAGTTCCACCCCTAACCCCGAGCCTCTTTGACCTAATATGTTTGGCTCAAAATCATTAATAAAGTCCTAGAGCTTGAAACCCAGACCACTACCTGAACGCTAGCACGAAGGGCTTGTTGAGAACGCCAAGTACATACAAGGCATGAGAATCAACAGATGTACAAATTCGATTTGCACAAAGGTACCCAGACATTCGAGTGCCAACAACAAAATAGCCCTGAGTAGTACGGTCGTGTAAGGGAAGCCATGATGCATTAAATAAAGGTCTTGCTGCATTTAATGCTTGATTAGAAAAGCACGACATGAAATGACGAAATGGTCTATTGCTTGACAATAGACTGACGAAGGAAATCAGCCTAGAGTACGGACGATATCCTCAATCCTTCTATTAGAGGATCTCCTCACAAGTATAAATAAAGGGTGAAGATGGAGGTCGGTCCGGCTGCCCTCAGTGTTAAAAACAGCCCCCTAATAAAAACATAATAAAAAAATTTTAAAAATACAATAAAAAAAATAAAATTTAGAAAACACAATAAAAATATAATAAAAAAATAAAATAAAGATGATTTTCCGTGATGGGTAGGGAGGCTTTGGCCTCAGTCCAACCTGCGCCGCCGTCGACCAACGTGAGCGACACCGCCCATTCCATAGGGTTAGGACCCATTTCGGATTTAAAACTATTGGAGAAATATGGGAGGTCGTCAGGGGTCATCGTCGTAAGGGTGAGGTCGCCGGAGGGAGGCGGTCCCAATGACATAAGCAATGTCGCCGCCGGTCACCGGCAACGATGAAAACTGTTTTTCTTAAAAGGGTCGGTCAGGTAATTCCATAAATAAACCCCCCAAACCTTGTAAAAGGGTCGAATCTCTTAATCTCTTACTTTCTATCGTACAAGAACTCTCATCTCTCAAATATGTTGATTTTGGCATTGTTCCTCGAGCCACCCTTCTCAACTTTGTGCACACAAGTAAATGATAGAATGGTTGAGATAGGATGTTGCCCAGGCCAACAGAATAATATGACACCAACAAACATCTTGCAATTCAAATCTTAGTAGTATTAGTTTTCCAAGTTCCAAAAGTATTAAACCGACCTGATCATTTTAGAAATCATGAAGTCAACAAGGTTTGCCCAACGAATCACACTAAACCGGCCATATTGTACCTAATGGATGCCGCACGCATCATGTCATACAAAATTAAGAGAAACAATATTTTGTCCAAAATTCTTTAAGTTGCAGAATGATCTTCTTAATTCCATCTCTCAAAATAGTACTTATTATGTAGATACTTTAATTATGAAAAAAATTTATTTATCATATTTATTTATTATTCTCTCATTATTTTATTGATAAGAAATTAAATGATATGTTGGCATCATAATATTATGAAAGGATGATAACAAATATGATGAATAGTATTATTTTTTAATTAATGGTCGGAAATAATAACTCATTTAAAATGGGAGAAGGGAAAAAAATAAAAAATAAAAGGAAAAATAGGATGTATGAGAATCTTGGCATCTAGTTGAAGTCAGTATTATTGTAGTTGTGGAAGAAGTGTAGCAGTGTACAAAGTACAAACCCTCGGGACAGCGAAACCATGTGCCTGTGGAGACACGGTTTCGTTTACTATTACCTTAAAAAAAGTCAAAACCGCATTTTCGTAAATAATGGAAAGATAGAGGGCATTTTGATAACGGCAGTTCTACCAGGAAGTTTGCCGTTCTCACATTCGCCGAAGCAGCAGCCAAACCTTTTTCAATAATAATAATAATAATAAGCGCGGGCTGACGTGGGAAACAGAGTCTTCTCTTCTTCCACTCGGTATGGCAAGGCAAAGGGAAAGGGATCAGGTGCTCGACTACGGTATTCGGCGCGTTTCGTTCGCACAACACGTTGACACCACTCGCGCATCTCAGTCAGAATCACCGACCACGAAATGCCAGAACGTGTACATGTCACCATTTATATATATATATATATAATTTTTTAGACAAATAATAGGACTGGACTACCCTTTTCTCGTTTGTACTAAATACGGACACGTGATGGACGTACATTGATGATGTTTGTACTTAAAACTGCCGCCTTTGTTGGTATGATTGAATTTTAAGATTTTTTTTTTTTTTTACATAATATTATTTTAAATAAAAAAATATGTTCTAAAATAATAACATGATTTTATAAAAATATACCCAATTTAAATTATAATTGTATAACAGACTGTAAAAACAATTATATACATATCATTACTTTTATTTTAATTTCTTATCGCTAACCTCACTACAATTACTTCAGTTTTTTTTATTAGAATAATAATTCCAAGAGGACTGTTACATTCGCGTTGGAATATTATAAAACTAAATTTATAAGCTTATTTCAATAAATGTGATTTGTATGATCTGTTTATAGTGTAAAGAGTTTTATAATCTAACAAATCAAATTAAATTACATTAATTTGTGAATTTTTTACAAAATATTTTTATGAATAAAATAATTCTCTTACTCCAATTCATAAATTAAAGGGCATGCATCATTCCAAATTCCCAAGCATTTCCCTCTTTTAAAATTTAAGAACCTTTTTAAAGTAAAGTTTTTATTTTTGCTGTTCTTTAAGGTAGATAATTATGGATGGATCTATCAGTTCAGGGTGATATACAAGGTAGAATTGCCATAACACTAACTCAGAAAATGATTATTTTACTTATCTTATTTTTTAAAATTATTTTGTTTTTTTAAAATTTTATTTTACTTAATAGTTAAGAAAATGATTATTAGTGAAATTATATATTTTTTAATTTTTTTTCTTAATGATTAAGGATGTTAAAATATTCTTAAAAGAAAAAAAATACACAATAAGTGATAAAGTGATAATAAATAAAATATAAACCTATCATTAGGGGTGTAGAAAAAATCGGTAAACTGGTAAACCGGCTCGAATAGGTTCAATCCGGAATTGGTTTTTAAAAATACAAAATCGGTAAGATTCGGTTCTGGTTCCGGTTCCAGTTTCGGTTCCGGTTCCGGTTCCTTTCATTTTAAAATTGGACCAGACTGAATCAAACCGATTCTAGTACTTATATATTTTAAATTATTTTTTTAATATTATATATAATATGTTTTTACATTTTATATATATTTATATATAATACATAATAACATAATTATATATAAATAATACTATAATATTTATAAAATAAATGTTTAATTTTAAACATGAAATTAAAGAAGTTTTTTATATAACAATTTTTTTTATATAAAAATTTTTATTTTATAATAGGTTTTATATTACAGATATTTTTATATAATAGTTTTTTGTTAATCTAATAGATTTTTGTAATAAAAAAATAAATTTTAAACCAGATTTTTTTTAATAAAAATATAGATTTATTTTTAAAAATTTACAATTGATTAGAATTGGAAAACCGGACTGAAACCGGTAAAACCGATACTACCAATTTTGGAAGATAATCGGGGCCTAACCAATTTTTTATTTTGCAAAACCAGTGGTATCGGTTCGGTTCTATATGTTGACTAAAACTAGATCGAACCGGATCGGTTACAATCATACCTATCATTATCTTTCTCAGATTTCACCATCTCGACTCCTTTTCCCCCACAACGGCTACTAGTATAGCATTTTCTATGTTTTGAAGGGAGAGATTTTTGGTTTTCTTAAGAAAAAGACATCAATTTTGGAAATTTTGAGAAAATTCTTCTCAAAAAAATTTTGAGGGTTACTTCTTTTCTTTTCTTGAGGGATACCTGTTTTTTCAATAGGATAATATTAGTCGTATTGAGAAAATTCATCAAAGGTGATTATTTTTTAATTTAATAATTAACAAAATATTTTTTAATGAATTCATAATTAATTTTTGAAAAATATTCAAAAAATTTTAAAAATACTTGAAAAAAAATTACACATTCGTTATCCCTAGTCTCAATGGGTTTTTTCAATGTGTAGCATTGTCCTACTTCATAAGCTGCCAATAAAATTTGAGACATTTTTATGTATTCATTTCTCATTTTCAACTTGTGCAGTTGTGGCGCTACTGTATATAGCATATGTAATGGTTTTTTTTTTTTAAAGGGTCACCACCCTCTCCCTCTTTCTTCGTTAATAGTGTTTATTAGTTTATTAGAGAAACGCATAGAATAAAAATCAGGATTCAACTCAAGTCCAATTTTTCTTGAAATTAAATTCATTAGTTAAAAGACACGTACGGTCACGTAGTGAAAAACAAGAGAACATCCAATAAATCCAACTAATTACATCCAAATATTGGATGTGAAAATAGAAAAGAAAAAGTAACAATTTTGTAACGAATCAAACATTTGACGTCATGCATGCTTGCATGATCTCTTCTCGAAACTTGACTTGGAGATGAAGTACGTAGATTCAAGATTTGGAGGTTGATCTCATGATTAAGCTCATCTTGTCATATAGAAGAGATTGAGTTGTATGAGAACTCATTAATAGAACCAAAAGTGCTCAAACATATAATTAGGATGAAGACAAGAAGATAGGATCAGGATAAGGCTTGTGATGAATACAGAGTTGGACAATTATAATAGGATACAGATCATATGCAATTATAATTATAATAGAATATTGATGCATGCCAAGTATAAATAGTTCTACCAGACAAAAAAAGATTCGTACATAATATATAAGATCCAAACAAGCGGACACAAATAATGAATCTCTCTCTCTCTCTCTCTCTCTCTCTCTCTCTCTCTCTATATATATATATATAGGGTCACTAGGAATCGAAGCTGGTTCACTAATTCATTTACAATGACTGATCGATCACACCTTTTCAGCAACTAGCAGTCACACCTAAAAAATCAAGCAATATTTAAAAACCAAAAAACAAATTATTTTGGACAAGCGAAAATAATTTCAAAACATCAATAATTGTTTTAGACAGTAGCAAAATTATGATAGTTATCGTGAAGGGTCATGATCAGGAATGGAGAAACAGCTGGATATCATTTCCCTACGTTTAGACAAAAATAAGATAAGATGAATTAAATTGAATTTATTTTTTAATATTATTATTATTTTAAGATTTGAAAAAATTAATTTGAGAATTAAAAATTTTGTTTTAAAATTTGAAAAAATTGTATTAAAAATTATATTTTATATAAAAATATAATAATAAATTTAAAATAAATTAAAACAAACTTATCTTATCTTCCAATACAAACTATCGTTACTCTTTTTTTTGGTTAAAAAAGGAGAACCATTCTACGTACGTTCCCCCGGCCTTGCCCTATCTTTATCTAAGATGAAAGCTGCAAAGTATGCCAAAGTTGCAAACTGCTGCCCGGATTGAGATTGAACTAAAGGAACGGGTCCCCCGTCTATCTCTTTCACCCTTTTATGTCACTAGAGGCTAGAGTTGTAGACGTAGTACCACACTGTATGTTGTGCGTGCTTTACACTTCGGATCAAAAGTGAAAAAGGCACAAACAAGATTCATACTACATTATTAATTTGGAAGGAAAATGTTTTCCAGGTCATCACCTATACACTGCCAGCCTAGCTTCTTTATTTCGTTTTAAACTTCCTTTTGTTTGGAGTCCTGATCGATCCCTCGTGCCAGAGCAACATCTTTTTAATCGCATTTTAGAATTCATTACGATAATGAAATGATGAAAATAGATAAAATGAGATGAAATAATTTACAAATAATAATAAATCTTACCAAAAAAAGAGATTTTGTGGCTCTTATGATTTCCTGTGAGCCAAAAAAAGGCCAAAAATAATAATTTTAACCTTTTGCCCAAAAATCATCTGTCTTAAGTGATAAAATGTCAAAAAAAAAATACTTATTTAGGTGACTTTTTGAGCCGTAAATACATTTGCCATAATAGACATTTATTATGGTGGTTTTTTGCCAAATTTTGACTCTGAGCTGCCACAAAAAAGTTACAATTTTATTTTAATTGACTTATTATGGAAAATCTCCAAATCGTTGTCTGCATTTAATTTTTTCCTCTTTCTTCCCAGATAGCTTCTATATCTCTTCTCCATCGTTTGTTGGCCATTTACTATCACCAACGCTTTCAGTTCAGCCCAAGTGGCATCTCGCCTCCTTTCGTCGCTGGTGAGTCTCTCCATTCATCTCTTAGTCTCCATTCATCCATTATTTATCTCTGTTGCCTCCTTTCAATGCCACTGTAGTAGTTGTTATTGTCGTTTGCGTTGAGATACTTGCTCAATGATTCCATTCACTTGATTTTCCCTATTTTCCTCTAATTTTCTCATTAGTTCTGTTTATTTGGAGATCTAACGAAGGCATAGAGCTACTTTCGGCTTAGACAATATGGCTTTTGACTTGATAGAAAATTTAAAAATAAATGAGACAACAATAAACAATTAACATGAAAGTCTTTACTCCAATTATGACAATTGTTTCACATGTTTAATCCTTTGTTTGGTTTCAGTAACTTCTCATTTTGCTTTTAGATATCTTTGTCTTGTCTGGTGCTCCTTTTTAACGGGATGTAATTTTTTTGTCTCCTTCCTAGCAAAAATTGTAGAAAAAAGTTCTAGGAATTTGGCAATTTAATGTATATTAAAGAATCATAGATGAAACAAAAATGACAAGGAAAAAACAATTAAATGGAAAACCAAGTAGAATATATCACATGTGCAATACTTGCTTTGCAGGTAGATTATATGCCACAAGCAGATCGACTTAACTAGAAATGGTAAATATATTTCGAACACCAACAGAATTTGCAAAAGTAACTAACAATACATTTCAATAAATTCTTTAAAAGTTAGAGCCAAACTGCAAAGTGAAGAAAAAAAAAACCTCTATAACAACCATATTTAATTGTCATTTTTGTTTAAGAAATCTCTTATTTGTGTGTTGGTGAGCAGCTATGTTGGAAACAACAAAGAAATACAAGATCTGTTATTTTTGTTTGTAGAAGTTTTCCAACATGATATTCTTTCACAAAAACGAAGTTCCATTTTTGTTGTAGAGTCTGATTGGTTGGTTGGTTGGTTTTGATAGAATACAAGGTCATACTGCTCCTAGAATCATGGAAGATCAAATCCTTGCAATCATGGAAGAAAGTCAACAAGACAGATCAAGCAAATCAGCAAAATTATAGCAGTAATTGTGAATTCATTTTTAGCATCATAGCTGCCATCTTTATGGCATAATCTTGTATTTAAACCTTGCATAACATTAGATATGTTTATAGCATTTTTCCTCTGTAACTTTCCTTTTTGATTGAAAGTTATATAAATACACACTCACACAACCTGTCAGAGGTGTGGTGAGATTTCTCCAAATTACTCTATCTTTGAATTTTCCATTTAGCATCAGAGAAATAAAATGACTTCCGCGTCGTTTAATGTAAGCAACTTTGTTACCTTACGTCTCAAACCAGAAAATTATTTACGCTGGAGAGAATAGGTTCTTGCTCTTGCTGAGAGTCAAGCACTTACTGACTTTCTCATTGAAGAAAGTCAATGCCCAATTGCTGTATTTCCAGTAATCGATGGCTTTGAACCAGTTGTTAATCCTGAGTTCAAAAAGTGGAAAATAGCTTATCGATTGTTGCGAGGATGGATCATTGGCACATTGGCTGAGGAAGCACTCAGTCATGTTATTGGGCTTGACACTTCTGCACAGGTTGGACAGCTCTCAAGGAAGCCTATGCTCAGTCTTCCCAAGAGCGCCAGTTTTAACTTAATCAACAATTGACTTACATGAAGAAGACTCATGAAGTTCCTCTCAATGAATATCTTCGAAAATTCAAAGAGGTATGTGACAATCTTGCTACTATAAGACATAATGTTATTGATCAAAATAAAGTGTTTTCACTGCTTACAGGACTTGGTGCTAAGTATGAACCATTCATCACCTCAATGTAAAAACCACCAATGCCCTCCTATAATGAGATAGTTCCCTTATTACAAAGCTATGAAACACGCCTCAATCTCCACACTCCAAACACTTCCCAATACACGGCATTCTATGCAGACAAACATGATCAAAAGAACTTCAAAAATTCAAAGCCCTCCAATTAGTTCTCTTCAAAAGGCAGGGGCTTTGCACCTGCAAATCAGCCACCTAAGAATGTTAAACAGGGTTCCTCCCTAGCATCATCTTCTCAGAACAACCATGACATGACCTGTTAGATCTGTGGAAAAAAGGGACATCCTGCCATTCGCTGTTGGTATCAATTTAATCACTCTTTGCAACCAGACAATCTACCACAAGCTTTCACTGCTCTATAGATTGATCTTGAAACACACCACGAGGAGTGGACCTCAGACACTGATGCCTCTGCGCACATGACCACAACTAAAGGTAATCTTCACAATATTCGATCTTATAATGGGCATGATCATGTTATGTTAGGAAATGGGCAGTGTTTAAAAGTCACTCACATTGGTGAAGCTATTATTGGTTTTGGTTCCTTCTCTCTTATCTTAAGAGATGTTCTTCTTGTTCCTGAGTTAGAAAGAAGCCTTCTATCTATAGGACACCTCACATCAGATTATTCAATTATTTGTGAATTTACTGATAATGACTTTGTGATTAAGGACAAGCTGACACAGTAGGTGGTACTGAAGGGAACAAAACTGGGTAATCTATACTCAGTTCGTGCACCTCCAGTTGCCTTATTTTTAACAAGATTTAGAACAGTCTCAAATCAAGTCTAGCACCAGAGGCTTGGACACCCACAGGCAGCTATAGTTGCACATCTTTGCAAGAAGGAATTAATAAAAACTGCAAGCAATAAAGACAACTCTCTATGTGAAAGTTGTCAATTAGGAAAATTATCCAAGTTACCCTTTATGTTGTCTGAATCAAAAACCAATGTTCCTTTTGAAAATATTCATATTGATCTATGGGGACTAACTCTTATTTTATCTATGCACAACTTTAGATTCTATGATGCAATAGTTGATGACTTCACAAAATTTGTTTGGTTAATTCCATTAAAAAACCAATCAGATTTTGTGGAACAATTTTTGCTCTTTGAAATAAATGTCAAAAGACAATTTAATGGGCAATTTAAAGTGATTCAAATTGATGGGGGAGGAGAATTCGAAAATCACAAATTCAGATTTCATCTCAAGAACTCTGGAATAGTTCATCAACTATCATGTCCTTAGACACCTAAGCAAAATAAAAAAGTTGAGAGAAGGCATCGAGTAATAAGGGAATTAGGCATTACAATGTTGATTCATGCAAATATCCCTAAGAAGTTTTGGGTTGAAGCCTTCGCAACTGCTGTTTTTCTTCTCAATAGATTTCCTACAGCTACATTGTAGTGGGATTCTTCACTTTTCAGATTGTATGGGAAGCTTTCTGACTATTCTTGCTTGAGAGTTTTTGGCTCGAGATGCTTTCCCTATCTATGGGATTTTAAGAAAAACAAGTTTGATAACAAATCTATACCATGTGTTTTTATGGGTTATAGTGACAGGCACAAAGGTTATAGATGTTACTCACCTTCAACAAACAGAACATATATCTCACGACATGTCGCTTTTGACGAGTCCTTATTACCATACAAGACCACAACTCTGTTTACAACCTCAAATAATCAACCACAGACATCAGTTTTTTATAAATTTGATCAATGGACAAATGATCATGAAATCCCAACTATGTCCTCTGACTCACAAGAAACTAAACTCCATCCTACTCCAGATGCTCCTCTAAAAAAAGCTCTCACTATAGTAGATCTTACATGCCAAACTGATGGTAACTCGACTTCACAGAACAGTTTTCCTGCTTCACTATCTCCAAATGTTCATTCTATAGAGCAGCATGATTTACATCCAATTACAGTAGAGAACACAACTCTATCACAACTGGTATCTCATCCCATGGTGACACGCAACCATGTAGGCATTCGAAAACCAAATCCCAAGTATGCTCTCTTGCATGATTATACATCTATACCTAAGGAACCAAGGTCTCTTAAAACTGCTCTCACACATCTTGGTTAAAAACAAGCAATGCATGATGAACTTAAGGCGTTAAAGTAGCAAAGAATATGGGATTTGGTTCCTCGAACATCCTCAATGAATGTTGTAGGATCACGATGGGTTTACAAGGTTAAAATCAAAGCAGATGGTACCTTAGAACACCTTAAAGCTAGGCTTGTGGCCAAAGGTTATCATCAGCTACAAGGGGTTAAAATTTTAAAGAAACAAATTCACCTATTGTTAAGCTAGGCACAATTCGATTAATATTGTCTCTTGCAACAATTAAATAATAGGATATCAAGCAACTTGATGTAAAGAATGCTTTTTTACATGGCTCCCTTAATGAGGAAGTATTCATGGAGCAACCTCCTGGATTCAAAGATAGTGATTTTTCAGACTCAGTTTGTCATCTAAAAAAGGAAATTTATGGGCTAAAACAAGCCCCAAGGGCTTGGTTTGATAGGTTTAGCTCACATCTATTACAAATTCGTTTTAGTTGAAATGCTATTGACCCAAGCTTATTTATCAATCATTCGGATCAAGGGACATTAGCACTATTACTATATGTTGATGATATTATCTTAACAGGTTCATCTTCAGCTCTCATTCAAGAGTTTATAAATCAACTCCATCATGAGTTTGCGATGAAAGATTTTGGGCCACTACATTATTTCTTAGGCATATTTCGAAAGTATCAAGTGGCTTATTTCTCCAACAAACAAAGTATGTTGTGGAGATTCTAGAAAGAAGTGGAATGCATGAGTCCAAACCTATCAAGACCCCAATGTGCACAAAGACACAATCAAATATCAATTCACCCTTGCATCCTGATTCACATGCATATTGATCATTGGTAGGAGTCCTACAGTACTTAACCTTGACAAGGCTGGATCTATCCTATAGTGTCAACTACGTCTCCTGGTTCATGCATACTCCAACAAAAGCACATTCTAGTATGGTCAGAAGAATATTGAGGTATGTAAAAGGTACAATTAACGTGGGATTTCATATTCAAGCTTCCAGTTCATTGCAGCTTTATGCCTTCTCGAACTTAGACTGGGCTGGATGCCAACAAACACGATGATCTACAACAGGGTACTGTACCTACTTGGGAAGCAACCTCATTTCATGGTGTGCAAAAAAACAACCAACAGTGGCGAGATCGAGTTCAAAAGCTGAATATAGAGCACTTGCACAAGTTGCAGCAGAAATAACATGGATTACATTCCTCCTGTGTGATCTTAACATTCCCCTTCTTCAAACTCCAACATTATTTGGGGATAACATGAGCTCACTTTTCATGACTTTATATCCGGTATTTCATGCACGTAGCAAGCATATTGAGGTGGACTATCATTACATTTGAGAGCGTGTATCACTTGGTTTACTTGTCACAAAACATATTCCAACTTAGCTTCAAATTGCTGACATTTTTACAAAGGCGCTCAACTGAGACCTGCCTTAGAAGTTTTACGTGACAAATTGTGCATCATAACGATGCTCAATTTGAGAGGGGATGTAGAATACAAGCTCATATTGCTCCTAGAATCGTGGAAGATCAGATCCCTGCAATCATGGAAAAAAGTCAACAAGACAGATCAAGCAAATCAACAAAATTATAGCAGCAATCGTGAATTCATTTTTAGCATCATAGCTGCCATCTTTATGGCTGGCATAATCTTGTATTTAAGCCTTGCATAACAGCAGGCATGTTTATAGCATTTTTCCTCTCTAACATTCCTTTTGTAAATTGATTGAAAGTTATATAAATACACACTCACACAACCTGTTAGAGGTGTGGTGAGATTTCTCCAAATTACTCTATCTTTGAATTTTCCTTTGGTTTCTCTTTTCTTTTAAGAGAGGGAGAGTGGGGTGGTTAATAGGACTCAACTTATGTGGCAAAAACCTAAGCTGGTTGCCACTAGTTGGGGGATCCGCCACATGGTCTAATAATCATACATAGTTTTGATTTACTTATAACAAAAATAATCGACATCTAATTTTGCCTATTTATTTAATCTCCTGCAGTGGCCCACTATGGGGATTCATCATTGCTTTCATGCGGTTTAATGTGAAAGGTACAATAGATTATGGGAAATGAGGCCACAGACGGTTCATTTGTGTTTGTTTTGGTTAGATGTAGGAAAACTTTGAATTGTGCTTAAGTGAATATACTTCTAGTCCTTTAATATTCATTTATTTAGTTTTCTTACTTTTCAAGTGGTTCTTCTGCACCAGTCTTAATGAGCAACATAGCTTGTAGGATTTACTTCTGGTAGTGCTGTCTATCCCATCTATAGATTGTAGTTCAATCTACCATACTTGTCATTCCAAATTCTCTAAACATACATTCATTTGTTTCTGATACTTGATACAAGGTCTAACCTTTATTTCTAGATAGCAATCGTTCCTATTTCTGTAAGTTGTATTTTTATTTCTTCTTTTTCATTTATATCTTTCATAGTTACTTATTAGCTAATTGAATACGTTGTGGATTCCAATGGGGTATCATAGGTGTATTTTCACAAACTAATAGAGATGGTCAACTTATTACATCTTAATATTAAATGTCTAGTTGATGGAACTATCTCAAGAATGCATTTTCTAAATTGAGATTTGATCTTAGATCTGTTACATAGCTGGGAGTTTCATCACATACATGTCTTGTTACCTGCGGCTGGCTCCAACCTAAAAATCCGGTTCTATATGTTTGTGTGCAACTTGATCTTTTGGTTGGCACAAAGCTGCAGCATGTTATTGCAATCTTAGTATTGGATAATGCAAGTATAACTGGACTTTTCACAGAAGCAAAGCTAAGGTAACTCCTTATATTATTGCAACCTCTTCCTTGACTAGTTTGGCATTTATTTGGAGTACTGGAGATGACTTTTCAGCCCAATATTGACCAATCTCATATTGGCTTGAAAATTAGTCTCTATTTTTTAATAGCTCTCTCTCTCTCTCTCTTTGCCATTCTTCAGTTTAAAGAGAATAGTTGAGAAAATGAAGTGACTTAGACAAACTGTTTAAATACCTGAAAGCATTTAGTGGTTACAAGCTCCTAGACCACAAAGGATACATAGGAAAAAATATTTTTTTCCTATATTTTCTATGTTAGGATGGAAGATATGTGCTTAAACTAAACTATCTTTGTTGATATCATCACAGCAGCATTTTGGTATGATTCTTCTATATCAAGACTCATTTGCTCATGTACCTAAGGCTGATTTTGGGATAGGCAAACATTATAATGTTGTTCGTCTTGTTTAGGACATTATCCTGTAGGTTTGTTGGACAGTTCCAGTGCAACTACAATACCTTACCTCTTTATGTGCTTTTAACTTGGATATTATTACTAAGCAAAAGTTTGGGTTGAAATATAGCAAAAGCATGAAACTACCTATTTATAAGGTAGTACTCTCCTGTGCCATAGGTTTGAGCTCTAATGTAATTGGTTGAGGAATTATGAGATGGTGAGGAGTTTCTACTTTTGAGAGCATGCTTATTTTGATGGCCAATAAAACTTTTGACAGGGAAACTTCTTTTGATAGGTCAATAGAACTTAAGCAACACGATAAATATGTTTGGTATGCTTTAGCCCCAAATTTAACCTGCTCTTTAATTTTTTCCCCTTGGGGATGCATTTTTGTAGTCTAAATATGTACAAAAGTCTCCAAGTACTTGTAAATGATGTTAGCATGTCCTCTTTGGAACGTCTTTTCCAATTTTAACAATGATAATTTTCTTGCATCCATTTTTAGCACCTTATTTATTTTGTTTATGTACTTCCTATGTACATTGGCTTTTCCTATTTACTTTGTTTTAATCAAGTTTAATCTTACCTATCAAAATAATTACTAAATTTGTTTCTTGTTTTTCGATATGATTAACGCATCTGTAAATTCCCAGTATCTGTTATGTGTAGGACTAGTTTGGTCTTTTTGCTTTGCAGTATAACATATGCATGGCTCTTTCTAATTTGTTATTTTATTAATTGTTTAACAGATGTACAAAGATAAGATCTCTTAGTGCTTGAAACTGTGTACTTTATATATCTAAATATTCTGTCGTAACCATTTTTGACGATGTACATTATTCTATTTTTATTTATTTGGCCTAAATGTAAATTTATATTATGAATTAGTGAATAATGAAGTTAGCCTCTTGAATAATGTTAATATAATATTTGAAAACTTTAACTCTTCCTTGTATTAGCTAGGTGGTGATTTTTCATGTAACAAGAAAAATCTTGTTGTTTGAGGGTCAATCTCTATATAACTCTAGTGCATGTGCATTTGTGTTTGTATTCTTATCTATCATTTTCTTTATACTTGTGTGTTTTTTTTCTCCTATTTATTCATTCTTGCATTTTTGGTGTGCTTTACTTTCATTGGTAAATTATTCGGAATGAAATTTCAGTTAATGTACTAAAGAATGTACATTGTTGTTGACTTTGAAAACTAAAAAAAATGTACCTGTTTGCAGCAATTGAAATCAATGAAGAAGGCATCCAATTTTGAGAAGAGTTGAAGAAGACGGCTTTGAAATCATGAAGAAGAGAGCTTCCCAAGGATGATCAAAGTTTGCTTAAGAAACCCTAGTACCCTATATTCAACACTTGTAAAAAAATCTTCATACATTGTAGGATGTTAACTTAGAATAAACTATCATAAATTTCAATTTGAGCTCTTTTTATTAATATATGATGTTTAAAACCTTAATATATATATATATATATATATTTCAATGATTCATAATATTGTAATGTTTATTAAGAAATATAATTGGTTAGATGTATCATGGATTAAATTGATGTTGAATGCAGGCTAAATTGTACAATTATTACAACATTTATTAAAAGAAAGAGGGCTAAAAAAATATATTTCCCGCAAACATTAGTTGCCACAAAAGCTCAATTTCATGTTCGGCACTTTTAATTACTTTTGCAGTGATTTTTGGTCTCCGCGAAAAGTGTTATGTTCTTACATTTTTCTTGCTTTTTAAAATTGCGCCAAAAAATATTTTCAAACTCAACTATTGCGATGCCTTACCGGCGACGGAAATAAGCCGAAAATAATTATTTGAGGCAAAAAGGAGACTTTTTGCAGCGACTTGGTATTGCCAAAAATACAGCTTTTTATTATAGTGAAAATTGTTGAGTTGAGATGGTTTTATTTTATCTCTATACTCAAGGGACCCTTCTATAGTGTAATGAAAATCTCTATTAATGCAACAATTAACAAGCTTAGGCTAGCTATAATCAGCAGGACCAGTTTTTGTTGGAATAAGTTGTAATATATGTTTATGTGTTGAATGAAGAAAACTTGTGAAAAAGTTTAAGTAGAGTGTATGCAGTAATTTCGCTCGACAATCGCTCGACGTATCGCTTGAGGGAAGTCCAAGTAGTGATCTCGTTCAATACTCGCTCGACACTTGACTCGAGTGAAATTCGAGCAAAAATTTCGCTCAACACTCGCTCGACACCTATATCGAGCGAGATTGTCTGGACTGCCGATTCGTTGCATTTGTTTTTATAACCATCCATTTCATTTGAAATTTCAAATGGTTATATTACAAAAGGATGCGATTTTTCACATGCGCCTCTTCATATCTATTTATATTGGATCTGCACAAACGTGAGGTGTGATCAATTTTTCTTCTTCTTCTTCTTTGTTGCCCTATTTCAGATTTTACCATAGAAACACAAGAAACTCTCCAAAATTGTTATTTGTAGAGTTTAGGCTTTGTTGTATCATGCAGACGATTTGCTAGAAATCTATTAGCAAACTCTAATTGAGTGGGGGCAAATATCTTCTAAAATACAGTTTTTTCATACGCTTCAAGCCTACAAATTTCTCAACTCCAATTTTCACAACAAGTTTAAGATGATATTTGCAATAAAAAGAGGGTTTGATACAACTGCTTTTAGATTCATAAATCAAGATTTTTATAAAATTGGATAGATTTGATGGAACCAATTTCACACATTGGCAAGAGAAGATGAAGTTTCTTCTCACTGTACTGAAAATTGTTTACGTTCTGGATCTAAGTTTGGAGGCAATTCCTACACCAACTCCTGAAAATTCTAAAACAGTTAAAGTAGAGAGGAAGAAATGTGAAGATGATGAACTTATCTGCAGAGGTTAGATTCTCAATACTCTATCTGATCGTTTATATGATCTTTTTACTGCGTTGAAATCTCCTATAGAAATCTAGAATTCCTTGGAAGCAAAGTATAAGATAGAAAAATTGGATATTGATAAATTCATAATTTTGAAGTACGTTGAATTCAAAATGGTTGATAATCTGTCTATGTTAGATCAAGTGCATGAGTTGCAAGTCTTGGTTAACAAACTTTGTAATCTGTCAATTAATATTCTTGAGTCTTTCCAAGTGGGAACAATTATTACAAAATTCCCACCAAATTAAAATAACTACAGAAAGAAGTTTTTGCATATGACAGAAGAACTCACTTTAGAACAAATTAGAAAACATCTATGAATAGAAGAGAATAGTAGAATTTGTGATGATAGCCATTTTGATTTTAAAGTGAATGTTAACAATGTTCAAAAGGGAGATGATAGAAAACAGAACTTTCTTAAGCTAATGAAGGGAAACACCTTCAAGAAATGTTTCTCAACCAACAAAAAAAATAAAAATAGACAATGTTTTAACTGTGGAAGGAATGATCATTACATTTGTGAGTGTAGATTCTTAAAAAATAAGATGAAAAAAAATGATAGTTGTCCGAACATTACATGCAGTTGAGGATATCATTGCAATGGTGACATAAATGCAAATTGACAAGATAACTGAAGTGCATCTCACTTCTACTGTAAATTCATTTGATTGAGGGTTTGACTTTGGTGCTACTGTGCATGTATGCAATGATAAAGTACAATTCAAAAATTTTGTCATGGCTACTGATGGTTAACAAGTTCTTGTTGGAAATCACAGTGCTGTCCAAGTTCATGGAAGAGGAAATATAGAAATGTAACTTACTTCTGGGAAGAAATTAATTTTAACTAATGTTCTTCATGTTCCAGAAATTAAGAATGATATTTTATTTGCCAACTTGTTATGTAAAAATGGCATAAAAGCTGTCCTTGAGTCTGATAAATTAATCTTGTCTACGAATGGAGAATTTGTTGGAAAGGGATATTCTTATGATGAGATGTTTAAACTCAGTATTATGAATAAAGATGTTACACATTCTTCTTATATTGTTGAGTCACTTTCTTTATGGCATGGTCGTTTAACACATTTAAATTTTAAATATATGAAACATATGTCTAAGTATGGTTTGATTTCTTATAAGAATGTTGATGGTACAAAGTGTGAAATTTTTATTCAAGCTAAAATGACTAAAAAACCATCTCCTACTATTAATATAAATTTAAAAATTTAAGAACTTATACATTTTGATATGTGTGAATTAAATGGTATTTTGACTAGAGGAGGTAGGAGATATTTTATTACGTTTATAGATGATTTTTCTAGATATACTGTTGTGTATTTATTAAATAATAAAGATGAGCCTTATAACATGTTCATTCGCTATAAATCAGAAGTAGAAAATAAAAAAGAAAAGAAGATAAATTTTTTTAGAATTGATAGAGGTAGATAATATTTCTCATGTGAATTTTCTAATTACTATGAAGAATATGAAATTATACACTAAATGACCACACCTTACACACCACAATAAAATGGTTTGGCTGAACAGAAAAAACAGGGCTCTTGTAGACATGGTTAATTTTTTGATTTTAAGTTCAAAGTTGCCTTTCAATTTGTAGGGAGAGGCATTACTTACCGCTTTCCATGTGCATAATAGATACCATCTAGAAAACTACAAGTGTCACCATATGAACTCTAGAATAGAAGAAGACCAAATCTAGATTATTTTCAAGTGTGGGGGGTGTCAAGCATTTTACAGAGTTCCAAATTTAAAAATGAATAAATTAGGACCAAGAGTAATAAAATGTGTGCTTGTTAGTTATACTGAAAATTCAAAAGTATATAGAATATTATTCTTAAGATCTAATGTTATAGTGGAATCAAGAGATATTGAATTTATTGAAAATAAATTTAATGATGATTCTGAATATGTTTCAGAATCGAGTCAAATATAAGGTTCTAACTCTGATTTGAATATCTCTCCTAATATGAATAAGAAAATGTCAATGGATTTGCTAGTATAACAAAGAAAGAGTCCGAGAGTTAGAAAAGAAAAGAGTTTTGGTCCTAATTTTATTTTATCTCTTGCTGTAGTCTTTCTTATAGAAGGAGACTTAAACATAGTCCTTAACAAAATATCTATTGTTATTAATATGGAGGATGATCCAGAAATTTTTGATGAAACTATATCTTCTAGACATGCATTTTTTTTGGAAGGAAGCTATAAATGATGAAATAGGTTCAATATTATCTAATAATACTTGGGTACTAACGTGTCTACCTCCAAATTCAAAGGCTATTGGTAACAAATGGGTATTAAGAAAGAAATTTAATTCTGATGGTTTAGTCCAAACATTTAAAACAAGGTTAGTTGTAAAAGGTTTTAGTCAAAAATAAGGGATATCTTATTTTGATACATATACATAGACTATTTTGTACTTATAGCTCTTGCATCGTTATATGATTTATATGTGCATCAAATGGATGTAGAAACTACTTTCTTGAATGATGATCTTGATGAGGAAGTATATATGGAATAACCTGAAGGGTTTATTTAGCCCAAAAATGAAAAAAAAGTATATAAATTAGTCAAGTCATTATATGGATTAAAACAAGCACCAAAACAATGGCATGAAATTTGATCATGTTATTTCATCTGATGGTTTCAAACACAATAATACTGACAAGTGTATTTATTCAAAATTCAATAAAGCCTATGATGTTATTGTTTGTCTTTATATTGATGACATGCTAATTTTCAGTATTAATATGAAAGGTATATGTGAAACCAAGAAATATTTGACTTCAAATTTCAAAATAAAAGATCTCAATGAAGTAGATACTATTTTGGGAACTAAAGTGGAAAAACATATTGAGAAAGTGTTTTTAAATTCAAATATTTAGAAATAAAAGAAGCAAATACACCATATGACTCTAGTGTCAAATTAGGTAAGAATTCTAGAACAGTAATAACACAACTTGAGTATGCTAGTACAATTGGTAGCATGATGTATGTTATCATTGTAACAAACTAGATATTACCTTTGCAGTGTACAAACTTTCTACATACACTAGTTGCCTTAGTATAAATCACTGGAAAGTGATTGGTAGAGTCTTTAGATATTAAAAAAAAAAACTATCTACTTAGGACTCTTTTATTCAAAGTTTCCAACTATATTAGAAGGACACTTAGATGCTAGTTGGATTACTAGGACAAGTGACAACAAATCTACGACTGGTTGGATATTTATCCTTGATGCAGGTGCTATTTCTTGGGTATTAAAGAAACAGACATGTATTTCTCATTCCACAATGGAATAAGAGTTTATAGCATTAGTAGCAGCAGGAAAAGAAGCATAATGACTTAGGAATATGTTGTTAAATATAAAGTTATGACCATAATCTATGCCTGCTATTTTTCTGCATTGTGATAGTAAAGCTACTATATCTAGAGTGTACAATAAAGTGTACAATGGAAAATCTAGACATATAAGTCTAAGACATAATTATGTTAGGCAATTAATAGTTGATGGAATCATAACTATTGCCTATGTGAGGTCAAGTTGTAACTTATCCAACATTTTTACCAAAAGTTTATTGCGAGAATTGGTAAGAGTTATATCTATTGGAGTGAGACTGAAACCCTTTTAAAAGAATTACTAGTAATGGTAATCCAACTTTTTAGATTTTATCTAGAAGAGTTTAATGGGTAATAACAAATTACTGATTTGTGATTAGTTGGGCACTACAACAACAAAGTCTCATTCATGATGGAATAGTACTGTCTATTACGTTTAAAGAGGATGAGTTTTTTTCTTAATGAAATTCAAATTTAGAAGTATCTTGGTAACATGGACATAAGTGGAACTTCGCCTATATGAACATAGAAGTGGTGATGCTTCTAACAAGAAATTTGGATTTATTTCTTATAAATGTTCATTAAACGAGGGTGTAGCACAATGTGTGACGACCCGAGATTTTCATTATGTATTATTTAATTGAATAATTATTTTGATCAAGTGGTTAATTAATTAAATTAATAATATTGAGAGGTGAGGAAAAAGGGCATGGGCTTAAGATTGGAGCCTTAAAAGTTAGAATGAGTTATTGGGCCTAGGAAGGAGTAGTGTAATAGCCCTAAAAATCTCCATCTTGATTTAATTAACTAATTAAGGATTAATGCACAAGATTAGTGGTAATTGGTGAAAGAACCAAATAGGCCTTGAAGAGATGGGCTTAGGAATGAGACCTTTGGAGAATGGATCAAGTGAATGGGCCAAGAGAGCAATGGTGAGTCCAAAAGCCCATAGAATGAGCCCATAGCCCATCAAGCCCATAGTTGAGACACTTGTCAATGGGAGAAAAATCCTAGAAAAATTATCCAAACCCTTGTAGGAAAATCTTATTTGGTGAAGGTTGACTAGTAGTTGGATGCATGCCATGTAGGATTGAGTGTAGGATCTAATGGAATGATTTTTCCTACCATGGTATCTTGGAGGTACAAAACACCATCCCTTGACTTGCCAAGTGAGGTCATGATGTGTAGGGAAGTTACAAGTGGCATGAGGAGAAGCTTGGATGAAGGGAGCTTGGAGTTTCGGTGGAGGCCAATCCGTGGGGTTCATTGGGGAATCTCATGGGGTATGGCCATCTACAAGTGATAGGACAAAGAGGAAGAGTGTGTAAGTGGATGAAGTACATGTGTAAGAAAGTATGGTGATGTGAAGAGAGGTATGGTGTATGTGTAGGTGATTGAAATGACAAAAACTAGGAAGAGAAGCAAAAGGGAGTTTCGGTGGAGCTAGCTTGGCCGGTCATGCCTTGCTCAAATTCCAAAAAGCATGGCTTTGGAATCACTTGGATGGACACATGAGAGGATAGGGGAATGATGATTGAGTGAAAAACAAGAAATTGGATGCTAGAGGCACCAAGAAGCCGCCGGCCATAGGAAAGAAAGGAGAAAGGAGAATCATCTAGGTATGGCCAAGATTTGATCTTGGAGTGGCCTAGAGTTGTCAATCAACCCATCTATCTTTAGCCATGCCTAAACATGATGAGAAGAGTACCAAGGACCCTAGGGAAGGGAGCTGGCCGTGTGACCCTTAGGCAAAACCCCTTGAGCTCAAATCACTTAGACACATGCAAACACTCTCACTTCCTCTCCACCTCTCGGCCAAACTCACCCTAGCCATTCCTACTTTTGTTTCTTCTCTTTTCACCACATACTTTGAAGAATCCTATAGTAGGAAAGCCAAAAGCAAGAGTGTGAAGGTGATCAAGTCATTGGAGAAGGTTAGTGATTAAATCTATACAAGATTAGGAAGAACACACACACACATGTAACACTTTGTAATGGTTGGAAAGAAATAGGGTTTTCTTTGAGTTTTATGTTCATGACTAGACTAATGGGAGATTTTATATGTGTAATTTCAGATTTAAGCTAAAGCCTAGTAGGAGTGTTGTAAGTATACTCCCACTTTTTCCTTAACAAGTCTTATATATAGTGAAGTGATCATGTTTGTTGGATTAATGGTTGCCATTGCCATGTTTGGATTGGAATGATTTTTCTTGCTTGAGATATGAGTATTCTTGGATAAGTTTATATGATGGAACAAGCTTAGAATATGAGTAGAAATGATGAATCAAGTGTTAGTTGCAAAAGAGAGGAAAAAGCATGATTATTTGATGAAATGATGAAGATGATGCATGAAGGATTTTAGTGTTAAATATTAAATTGTGGTGTTGTTAAGGTAAAGATTTTATTTGAGGAACTAGTGATGGAATTGATTTATTCAAGGAGCATATTGTTGTAAGAAAATGAAAAATGGACATGAGAATAAATTATTTGATTGGTATGGATGGAAATGATATATATATTTGCATATGGAAGGAATGATCACTTGTGTATGATGTATAGAAATGTTTATTTGGAAATTGATAATATTTAAGGTTGAGATTGGAAGATTAATATTATATTGTGTTGTGGTGATGTATGTTTAGTTGAACTCATAGAAGAAACTTTTAGGAAAGGAAGTTTGAATAGACTAAGGGGAGGAATTCCCTAAGTTGAAAAGGTGAATGGAGGAAATAGGAATAACTAAGTTTGATGTGAAATGGTTACTTGGGAAACATTAGGGTTTCGGTTACCCCTTGCTAAGGAGGGTACTTGATTCAAGTTGATACTTTAAAATTTATTGAAGGAAATTTGAAGTCAAATGATGAAGGAAAACCCTAGAAACTCTCTAGGAGAATTCGGCCATGATGGGTTGGAGATGGGCCCAATACCCCACTTCAATCCTAGGCCCATTTTGGGTATAGAATATGATGACTAAGTAGGAAAATTATGAAATTATCCCAAGAGAGGGAGAAAGAAAATGAAATGTGAATGCACTCGAGCCTGTCTCGGGTTCTTGCATGAAAATAAGTAAGCATGCATGTCCCATGCATAAGTCATGAAAAGAAGGTTTTTAAAGTCAAGCATGTTTTTAAGAAAAAGGAAAAGAAAAGAAAAGATTGAATTTTTGAAAGAAAAGAAAAGAAGTAAAGTTTTATAAGAACCCCAAAGGCTGGGACGGGGAAGTGCCCCAGTGGAACTCCCTGTCCACTCAGGAGTGTCTAAAGTCGAGTGGTAGCCCCTGGGTCGACGAAGAACAGTCGGCGGACCGTGTATGGCACCAAAAGGTGGCCGGAGCGCGGTAGCACCTAACGCTGGTGGGTGCCCAAGACGGATAAGGTGTAAGGACCTGCCGTTTTAAAGTTATATGACGCTCACTTTAGGGTAATGCGGTAACCAGCAGGGAACACGCGGTGCTAGGGGAACCGTGTTGTGTCTCATACATGTTAAAGAAAAGTCATGACAAGAAGGGCTTTCGAGCCATAAGAAAGATCTGTATATGATAAGTGGCACCTAAGAAAGAAAGAAAGAAAGATACGAAATGTTTTAAAGAAATGTTTTGAAAAGCAACGATGATATGAAAAGAAGTTTGAAAGAAGAAGTCTGCATGAAAGTTTTATGAAAAGAAGTCTGAAAGAAGTATGTCTGTTTAAAAGTTTTCATGAGCATGTGCATGAGTCAGTCATTCATTGCATGTGCATTAGTTAAGAATGTTTTGTTCACTTATCTGTATATCTGATATGTTCTGGTTTAAGTGTAGTGTACTTGCTGAGATTTCTCCCGAAATCTCACCCCCTTTTTATTATCTTTACTATTGCTCCCTTGGGAACAATAGAAGTCATTGCAGGACAGGATGGATCCACGGATTACGACTCTCGAGAAGATGGGTCGGACCCTCATGGGCCCGACTAAGGCTGAGACTGCCGGGCCAGTGACCCTAGACCTGTTGGGTCAGTGGGCGGCAGAGTCGCTTCCTATGGCGACTTACTTTTTTGACGACCTACGCCCTACGGGGTGCTGTATGGTGCTGGGAGTTGACGGGCTCCTCCACTTGGGACGCCTGTTTACATCATCCTCTGGGATGATGTGTGACGTAGGTCCAGGGCTGAGTCTGGACAGCCTTCGTTATGGCCCCGACTATAAGAAGATAAAAGAAGAACCCGCCTATTAGTATGGTTGGCGGAGGGAGGAGTGGATCAACAGCACCTTTATTTTGTATACACCGATGTACTTTTGGAAAAATCTTCCCGCTGTTTTGGGAAGTACTTTTGTATAAAACTGTTTACATTGGTGACTTTATTCTGATGTATATAAATATGTGCTTGTGACGTTTAATTTGGGTTTTATTTTGTTAACCATGTGATGTGCGACAAGCGTAACGTTTTGTCGTTTAATTATGGCTTGACCTTTTTCCGCTGCGATAAAAAAAAAAAATAAGGCTCTCATAAGTAAAGATGAGGGATGACTTCCTTGTGACGTTCGTCCCCGGCGTCGCATTTTGCGTACGAACCCAAGCGCAAGCTGGGGCGCCGACAAGTAGCAAGCCCACAAGCTCATGAGATTGACCTATGACCCACCAAGCCCACACATGGGACACTTGTCACCCATAGAGAAACCCTAATGAGTCACCTAAAACTAGTGGGTGAAAATGGAAAAGTACTAGTAGGTAGGAGTTGACTAGTGGGTGGATGGTAGGGTTGAGTGTGAGATTTTGTGATAGGATTTTTCTATCATTGGGATATCTTTGGAAAATACTAAGATAATGTCTATTTTAGTCTATCTAGTACATGCCATGTTTAGAGGAGTGACACTTGTAAATTGAAATAGGAAGTGGAAGAGAAGAGAAGAGAGGGAATTCGGTTAGCTTGTAGTCGAAACCCCTTAGGGGTTTTTCCCATGCAATTCTCTCCAATCTAAACCAATGATCACATGTAGGATCATGTAAGAAAGAAATGACAAGGTGATTAACAAGTGAAGAGGGGTGTCATGAGGAATAGGAAAGGAAAAGGAAGAAGAAAAGCTAGAAGGGATCCGGATGAGGTGTCGTGTGCATCCTTTGAGACTTTCTAGGAGTATTTGCAAATCTAGTGGAGGGAACATCTTAGACTTGTGTGGGAAGATGAAGTAAGAGGTGTAAGGTGTAAGAGGTATGGTGGTGTAAGAAAATTATTGGGGATTGCTTGTAATGGAAAGAAACTAGGAATGAGGGGGGGGGGGAGAGTTTCGGATGACACCTAGCCCCAAGGCATGGCCGGACCATGCAAGCTCTCTTTTCCAAAAGCATGGCCTTAGAATCTTGTGGATTGACATGAGAGGGGTTAGATGAGTGTGTGATAGGGTTGAAATGACAAGAGAATGAGGAAAGAAGGGAGGGATGTTTTGGTGGAGACCTTGGGGAGTCAAAGGAACCCAGATTCTCACTTCCTCCCATTTGTTATCATTTGCTTTCTTTTCCCATGCAACCACCATTGTTTAGTCATATGTCTTTCAAACCAAGGTATGGTGAAGTGTCCTTGAGCCCTAGGAAAAGGAGCATGGCCGAATACGCTTGAGGAGACTCACACCTCACTTGGCTAACTCACAATCCCACAATCTCTCTTTCTCCCTACCTCTCGTCCAACTCCACTTCTCTCCCTCAACTCCCTTTTGTTTTACTTTCTTCTAACCTCTAAACATCACCTTATCCTAAGAAGAAAAGAGCTAGAACAAATAATTTTGAAGAAGAGTTGCTCTTGAAGAAGTAAGTGCATTCTTATCCTACCTTTAGCAATCTTAGTATACTTTTGAATGAATTTGGGTGTTTACTTGAATCTTTGTGTATGTATATTGAAAAGGAAACCCTTTAGAGAGAGAGTTTGACATGCTTAGTTTAGTTAAAATTCATGCTTAAGTTATAATATTTTCTAAGTTTAGAATTTTAAATGGTATGTGGTTTAGTTAGTTACTCAACATGAGGTGGAATGAAGGAAATGCATGCATGATTGAAGATCTACTAGCATGATGTTGGATGATGCCTCTAGTGTTGTTTATTTAGTGGTAAAAATCCATGTTTAAGTTTAAATACCTTGCTAAGAGTAAAGATTATTTCATGTGGTAAATTTGAATATTTGATATGAAGGAAGAATATTGTGTGATCAACATGATGAGTAAAGATGAAAATATGCTTGTTAGATTTTGACTTGGAGATGAAAATATTTGATTTGTGCATGCATGTATTTCGGACTTAAGGTTTTCTCTAGGGTTGAATTATTGATTCGATTATTGTACTATGTTATGATTATATACTTAAATATTTGGAGACATTAGATGCATATGAATAAAATGATTGTACTAGCATGATTGGTGGTTTTCACCTAAATCATTGGGTGAGTTATCTTGAAAGAAAAAGAAATGAATAAAATAATAAATTAAAGGACATAGGGTTTCGACCAGGCTATGTTTTTAGGGTTAGAAAAATATATTTGAGTAGTTGAAGTTGAATTGGAGTGCTTGGAGAAGAATAGGAGACGAAAAGCTAGGAATTTACAAAGGGAGGGTCTCGGCCCAACCCTAGTGGGAAGGGGCCGAGCACCCCTAAGTGTATAAGAGGCCCATTAAGTGTTTTTGGGTAGGAAATGAGTGGAATTATGAAGTGCGAAAGTTGTGAAAGAGCTTAACTTAGAATAAGAGTTATTTTCGTCACACATTTTATATGTTCCGTGACATGAGTCTCACGTCTCATGCATACAGCACGAAAATCATGTTTAAATCATATTTTAAACATGTTTTTAAAAGAAAAGAAATTAATTAAAGTTTTATAAGAACTCCAAAAGCTGGGACGGAGTAGTGTCCCAATGGAACTCCCTGTTCACTTAGGAGTGATTAAAGTCGAGTGGAAGCCTATGGGTCGACAAAGAACTGTTGGCAGACCATGTATGGCTCCAAAAGGTGTCCAGAGCGTGGGCGCACCTAAAGCTAATGGGTGCATATAGGACGGTGTTAGCTTCGGCCTCATCAATATATAAAAAGTTTGTAGTCGCTCGGTGAGTGATCAATTGCCGAGTGATGAAGAGTGCGAAAGGACGCGAAACGTAGCTACTTAGGTTTGATACGGTCGCTGGGTGCTACGGCAATTAGCAGGAACACACGGTGCGTAGGGGAACTGTGAGGTGTTCAACAGAAGTCATGAAAAAAGATGGGCTTTCAGGCCATATATGATATGATAAGTGGCGCCTAAGATAATAAAAATGAAAAGTATTTGCGAAAAGATGAATTTTGAAAGGAAACTCAAATATTTTGTTTTCTGAGATTATAAGCAAGCATATGATGAGAAAATGAAACGAAAAAGGAAATTGAAAGGACATGGCATGAGCATGTGCATACCATGAAGTCATGAGTCTCATAATGCATAAAGTAGGACTGATTGTTTACTATTCATTTATCTGTATGCTTAAATTGCTTTTGTTATGATATAAATGTGCCTACTGAGATTTCTCCTGAAATCTCATCCCTGTTTATCTCTCCACTATCTCCTTTTTGGGATGATAGAAGTAATTGCAGGTAATGACGACTTTGAAGAGTATGACCCCAGGAATGGTGCCTCGGACCCCCATGGGCTAGACTGAGTCCGTCACCTCCGAGCTAGTGACTCTTGACTACCTCAGCCGTTGGGCGGCGGAGTCACTACCCTTAGCTGCGTACGTTTTGGGAAATATACGCCCTACCGGGCGTTGTATAGTTCTCGGCATAGACGATTCTCTCCACATGGGTCATCTTTACGAGTCATCGTCCGGGATGAATTGTGAGGTGGGACCGACCTTAGATTTGGACCGCTTCTGTTACGGCCCAAACTTTAAGGAGATTAAGAAGGAACGTTGGATTAGGAAGTGATGGCTGGGGATCCTCTATGCAGCTTTTATATTTTATATGCATATATTTTGGTTTTCCGTTGTTTTGGAAGAATGAACACTTACGAAGGATTTTTATGTTTATATTAATGGTAATGTAATATTTTGGGATGTTATTGTTTTAAGCCATGTGATATGCGCATAGAAAGGTTTGACTTTTTTCCGCTGCGACAACTTAAAAAAAAAAAAAATCCAGTACACGATAAGACGATGGATGAACTTCCCTCTGACGCTCTTCCCCGACGTCACGGTTTGCGTACGATCCTAAGCGCAAGCTGGGGCGCCGACACAATGCCTTAATAGTGCTAATAATTATGAACTTCTATTGTAAAAATGATATTAACATGTGTGTTATTTACGATTTTGAACAAAAAAATTTTGGTTTAAACTTAAGCCACCAATAACTTTTCAGAACTTTGAATTAATCACACTAAGAGAAGGTTTAAGTTGAAATATACATTCTTTTATGCATGATAATGTCAATATTGAAATAGAATATATAATATATAACACAACCTAGTGGAGGATTGTTGAAATAGGTTGTAATATATGTTTATGTGTTGAAGGAAGAAAACTTGTAAAAAGGTTTAAGTAGAGTGCAGGCAGTAATCTTGCTCGACTATTGCTCGATGTGTCACTCGAGCGAAATTTAGGCAGTGATTTCGCTCGATACTCGCACGACACCTGACTCGAATGAAATTCAGGCAAAAACTTTGCTTGTCATTCGCTCGACACCTAGCTCGAGCGAGATTGTCTGGATTGCCGATTCGTTGCATTTTTTTTTTTATAATCGTCTGTTTCATTTGAAATTTCCAGTGGTTATATTACAAAAGGATGTAATTTTTCACATGCGCCTCTTCATATCTATTTATATTGGATCTGTACAAACGTGAGGTGTGATCAATTTTTCTTCTGCTTCTTCATTGCTCTATTTTAGATTTCACCATAGAAACATAAAAAACTCTCCAAAATTGCTAATTATAGAGTTTAGGTTTTGTTGTATGTTGAAGACGATTTGTTAGAAATCTATTAGCAAACTCTAATTGAGTGAGGGTAAATATCGTCTTAAAAATAGTATTTTCATACGCCTCAAAGTCTACAAAATTTTCAAATTCTCTTTCTCAACTCCAATTTTCACAACAGTTTTGACTTGAACCCATATAATCTTGAAACAGCTAGGTGCTGAAATATAGCTTTGTTGAATGTTAAGTACTCCTAGTCCTAGGAATTAATCTCAATACTGATCTGCCTGACTCTGAAAGCCAAATTAATGCAGAATTGTATTATCAATATAATTGGTTTTGTTTAGATTTAGAGATAAGATGAGTTGAGATGAGTTTAGTTTATTTTTTAATATTATTATTATTTTGAGATTTAAAAAATATGTATTAAAATTTTAAAAAAATATATTGAGATTTAAAAAATGTATATAAAAATTTGTATTTTATATAAAAGATTATAAAAATATAATAATAAAATAAAAATAAATAAAAATAAATTTTGAATACAAACAAATTCTTAAGTGATCAACCAGCCAAATCATGAATATTCATCCGGCCAGGGAACTTTGAAGACCAAAACATCCATTCAGCAGTGCCAGCATGGATGGGACCCAGATTGAGTAATCCAGCACGTCATGATGTAGGGGCGACTAAGTCAAAACTGTGGCTAATTTGATCATCCGACAATGGGTTTATTGATCGGTAATCACGATTTGTCCTCATCTACTTACCTAAATAAAGAAACTTCACAGTGGGTCCCATACTGCAAAGAGAGATGATTATTGTCGCAAGCAGCTTCATTCCATTGATCTTTAGTGCCTTTTTTCCTGTGTACGTGTGTAGAACCATCCCACTTTCTGCCAGGAATAAAGGGCAAAAAAAGCTTCGAACACAAACTGGTGGGATGATGTCACTTGCTTCTTTACCCAGAAAAGAAGAAACTGGGCATGAAAGTAAAGGCACCTTTTGAAGGTGAAATGGAGAAGCGTGAATTTTGTAAGAGCTGCCGACTGATACTGATGGGATACTAATAAGACCCTTTTCTCTGAGCTGAATATGATCCTCATCAGTATGTGCAATTTGGTTTCACATTAAATACTACTAGGGACTCATTCCAAACTGATGGAGATGAAGTCTTATATTATATATATATATATGTGTGCGTGTGTGTGTGTGTGAGAGAGAGAGAGAGAGAGATGGCGAGGAGTACGGAAGAGGAGTAATGGATATGAGCAATCTTACCCAACTTATTCAATTCTCCACACAGCATTATTTTTTTTAATATTTTTATTTTGAATTTATTTTTTTTAAACTAATTTAATTTTTTTAATTCATTATCCATATATTAAATATTTGATAAAAATAAAATTAAAAATAAATGATGTATGAAAATTATGTGAATAATGGGAGATTATATAAATTTTTTCATTGGATATATGGTCAAGATTATTTTAGAGAAAGGGCCAGTCGCCAGTGTCTTTTCTTTTGTTATTATTATTATTTAAGCAGATTTGTTGCTTTCATTTGAACTTTGGGTTGTTAACCGTAGTGGGCTTAGTAAATAGTAATGTTAGATCGTGTTATAAATTGTGATCATATGCACTTTTTATTATTATTTATAAAATAATAAGATTTATTATTATCTTTTTTTAAAATTTTAATTTTTTATATGCACTATATATTTATCCTTTTGAATTTGTTAAAGAATAAATCTTATATTGTCTATGGACAAGATCTTGAGTATGTTTATAAGTAATGTGCAAATCTCTCTTGTTGAACAGGTTTTATGAAATGAGTTAAATCCATGAATTTCTGTAAGGTATCAGAACTTGCCACATGATGAATGTGGATGCACGCTATTTATCCTATGGCAAGGACTAGAAAAATTACTGGTCTACATATGAGGAAAGGTGTTAAAGAATAAATTTCATATTGTCTGTGGACAAAGTCTTGAATATACTTATAAGTAATATACAAATCTCTCTCATTAAATCGATTTTATGAAATGGGTTAGATTATAAATTTCTACCATCAATACACAATATTTACATATTCTATAATTATAAACATTATTACTCTGTTTTTATTATTTGTTTGGATCCTGACGACTATACGTACAAGATAATGGCTTGGGATAGCATAAGAAGCTTCTGTTTTTCCTTGTTTCTTCTTCTTCTTCTTCTTCTTCTTCTCGGAGGTTCTTAAGTTCTCACCCTTCCCTTCTGCATTATTATATGAAAATCAATGGGTTTGTTACAAGACATTAGCAAGCTGAGGGTTCCAATCTATGACAGGGTACTCTGGCTTCGCAGATGCAGTGATGTCTGTATCCATCTTCTGCGATTTCACTCTATCCTCCTTTCTCTCTTGTGCAAAACGAGTGTGTGTGAAAGAACGGAATTGTGGGTCTAATGGGCTGAACTTGCCCTCATGGGAAAGAGAATTAACATTTGGTTTTAATGGGCCGACCTGATGGGCTTACTTCCGAAATAACATAAATGTTTACAGCCAAGTCTTTTCATTAGGTCGGCCTTCCACCTTCTCCAGTTTTGTCAAATTAAGAATATTAAGAGGATTCACATTTGATGATTAAATTTTTTCTTAAATTTTAAATTTTTAAATTTTACTCATCTTTTGAAAATATTCTACATCTCATTCCATATTCTTTCTTTATATATTAAAATAATATTTTTTTATTATTTTTTTATTATTTTTTTACTTTTATTCTTTTAACTTAGTTTTTTTTTTATCACATTTTCATAATTATTTAATTATTTATTAGAATAAATTTATTTATCATCCTTTCATCATCTCATGATGTGACATTAGATGATAGGTTAATAACTAAAATATAATAAATCATCTCCAATAATTTAATACCACGTCATAAGATGATGAGAGGATGATAAAAAATAGAATGACGAATAACATTGTTTCATTTTTAAAATTAGAACTTTTGTAATAATAATATTTATAAAAAAAAACCATATTTTTACAAATGGTCAATTATTTAAAAAAAAATGGATTATCTCATGAATGGTGACATTTTTTTTTTTAAATTTAACTATAAAAATATAAATATAAAAGAAAATGAAGATGATTAGAAGAAAAAGTTATTTTATTAGTTATAATAAAATAATTGTAAAAAATGATTAGGAATGAACTCTCACTTAAAATAGTCAATAGGACGGATGGGAGAGGGCCGGGGATCTGTAAAAAAATTTTAAAAATACTTATTAAATTTTGGAGAGAGAGGCTACGGGGAACTGGATGCGCGCGGATGTAAGCTTAAAAAAAAACTTTTGACAAGAAAATAAAATAAATAGATAAAGCTGTCCTACAAGATCAACTTATATCATACGTAGCATGTCTACTGTAAACTTCAACCTATTTCCAATTTTCAAAAATATAAGTTTTGATTATTTTTATAGATAAGGTAAGATAAGATTAGATAAAATAAAATAATAAAATAAAAAATTATTATAATATATTTTTTAATATTAATTATATTTTAAAATTTAAAAAAATTATTTTGAGATTTAAAAAAATTAAATTATTTATTTTATTTTATATTAAAATTTTTAAAAAATAATATTAATAAAATAAAATAAGATGAGATGAAATTATTTTAAAAAAAACGAAGCCTAATTTTATTAACAAAAAAGAGTATATTTCAAACTTTTGATCTAATCATTGGCCTAGAGTTCAAACTTCAATGCCCAAGGGTAAAAAAGTACAAAAAAAAAATAAATTTACAACTCTAACTATCCACTTTCACATACCTCGTTAATCAAATTTTCCTATGTACTTCCATACAACTCAATGAATAATATATCTTTAAAAAAACTCGAAAATATAAAATTTTAAAATTCTCACATTCTCAAAGCTTTTTAAGGTTTTATTTATTTAGTACACAAAGGAGTAGCTCACAAAAACATGAACGGATAAGTTCTAGTCATGCTTCTTTCTCCAAATTAAGGTGATTAGAACCTGATATCTTATAAACATAAAATAGCAATCATTAATTTCCAAAATGAAAGCATATATCCCTCAAATTAAGCCAATCCATCATTAGAAGGCAGCAAAAACAACAAGGATATTCACATCTTTCTACTTCCCTAAAAAATATTTCTGTGAATTAAAGTGAGAAGAAAACATTTTCAACACCTTCTGCCTTATGCAACATCAAACCATAGATGATAGACCACAATATATTGACAATTTCCTAATCCTTATGCAACATCAAACCATATTAGACATCCAACATATTTGTGCATTGCGTAAGTTTACACAATTTTTTATCGAAGTTAAAATTCACATACTTGGAAGGACTGTGTCCTTGGAGCCGTGGTGGTGATAGAATGAGCCGGTTGGAGTTTATGGTTAGATCTTCGAACTGAGGTGCGGTGCTTGCAACGAGCTGGAATGGTGGGTTTTCATATGTGTCCGCATGTATGAATTTGTAATGAAATGTGGCTTATAAGAGCACTAACAGTGGACTCTAACAAAGTCAAGAATTTGGCCAAAGTTTAGTTAAGGTGCACAATAAATTACTATAATGGACTCAACAAATAAATAGTGATTATAACTCAAGGTTATTTGGCTGGCCAAATCTAGCCAGTCCAAGGGTCAAGCTAAATATTGTTCTTAAATTAAAATAATTCATCTTAATGCTACTTTGGTGGCTAAACAGAAATTGAAATGAAATTGGGCTTAATATGTTAATGTAAATTGTGATATAGAAAAAGTTTTGAGAATATATCAGTTGAAAAAATATGATCATTGTTAAAAAAAAAAAAAAGATCATTAGAAATTTATATTCATTATGAATAATATAAACGTTAAAAAAATAATATATACTTTTTTAGTAAAGAATAAATATTTAAATTATAATTAGAATTAAAATAAATGAAAATGTAAAAATCAATATTTTAATAAAATGATAATAAATTTGGAGAGTCTGTTATTTGATTGCACTACAAAAAAACCTAGAATTAGTGGCATTTATATTAGCGGACTTTATTTATGCGCTGGTAAAAATGAAGTATTGCCGATGCTTAATTTTTATGCCGATAAATTTAAAAAATTTCCGGCATTTATACTGTTACGCCGTTAATATTATATAGCTGTACTTGCATTTATAAAAACGCCAGAAATTTATCATTTGTGTGTCGGTAAATATTAAGTTTTCCGACATTTATACTATTATGTCAGTAATATCTGACATTTATAAAAACGTCGCAAATTTATCATTTTTGTGCCGACAAATATTAAGTTTGCCGATGTTTATATTATTGTGCTGATAATAATATATAACAGAGCCGGCATTTATAATACACCATTGCCGGCATTTATAAAAAGGCTACCAATTTATCTTTTTTTTTTCCTACCAATTTATCAATTCTTTTTTTTTTCTTTGAAAGAATCAATTTATCAATTCTCAACTTTAAACTTTAGTTTAATTTTATATATTTATATTAGGTTTAGACTTCATTGTTGCCATTTTAATTTTAATTCAGATTTGAAGAAATAATCTAATTATATTAATTAATTATATTTTTATCAATGAAATGATCCAATTAAATTCATTTTAAACAATGAAATACTTCTCTTATTAAATTAACGTGAATACTTGGCATTCAGCTTACCAAAACAGAGGAAACACATGTCTACTTAAAGATGAAAAAGGAAAATGAGTTACAAGAATCTCGCTAACAGATAACTTTAAATCCTTAATGTTGCCTTGAAATCCGAAGAGATATTTGCATGCAATTAAATTGGTGCTGGACGGTTGCCTTTGATACTAGATCTGCATGCAATTAAATTGGTGTTGGGCGGTTGCTTTTGATGCGAGATCTTTGCATGAAATCCCAGAGTTGCCGAAAGCTCCAATACAACACTTGCTCTGTTTGTCAATTTAACTTTCAAACGTTGCCTGTGGACTGAGTTTAGTTGAATATAAGATACACTCATCCTCTTTTGTTTAAATTTCCTTATCTTGTTGAACTACCATTTTGGGTTGAATCCGTTGCCATTGAGACTCCTCATCCTGCAACATATCTCCATCAATATTGCATGATTTGCGCATCTGCACCTGCAGGCCGAGAGACGAAGCCAAACTAATCTGCCGCTTAGCTCAAGATTGCACCACGGCCCTTCCTCATACATTGCTTTATCCACCATGAAGCCACCGTATTTAGCCCTCAGATCACCACCATGAGCCACCCAATTCACACGAAAGCAAATTAAGACACCCCCGTTTTCACACACGAAAACAGAGCACCCACCCTCCCTCATTGAACTGCATCCTCAACCCGCAAGAGAATCTCAACGACCGAAGCCAGCCTCTTCCCTTCACGTTGCCAGGCCATAGACCACTGCTAGTTGTCGATCACGGTAAGCCCACCGCTGTACTCTACCCGCACCTGTGTCTAAGTATTCTTCCCTGCAAACAAAGAAAGTCGTGGCACTCTACAATTTGTTTAAACAAGCATCAACTCTTAAAGTCCAACCAGCACTTAAGGGAATATCCTAGTCAAGAAAACTACGTAACCATTGAGCTGAAAACTGGATTATAAATATAATCCCTGCAAACAAAGAAAGTCGTGGAACTCTACGAAAGACATGTGGCCTGCAGGCCATTTCTTTGAATATATTTACAATATATATATTAGTAATTTTAATGATTTAGTGATTTTTCTCATATTAGAGTTAATTAAGTATGAGGGGAGAATCACTTAAGCACGTTGCTTACCGGGTAAAATAGTATGTGGCGCCTGCCTACAATCCTTAAAATAGCCAAGGCGATCCGAATATTCAAATATTGCCAACTCATTAAAAGGAAGACAACCTGAGATCCTGGGCTAGACGACACCTGCCAGCGAAAGGGTTGGGTCCCACTTCCTTCCCAAACTAAACGACCTGTTATCCCAACAAGTCGAGGGGAGGCAAGTACAAGAGACGCATTAAATAAAGTCTGCCCCTAATCACGTCATCCGAGCAATGGAATAATAAGAAGAACTAGGATCATTTAATGACTGACAAAGTTTTCACTTGCATTTAATGCGACCTAGACGGCAAGTACACCAGGTAACAACACGAGTCACTCTAAATGGGAAATGACTCGCCTAGGTATAATTAGACTGGCGAAGATCTTATTTGGAAGAAATAAAAACAATAAATGGCTCAAGACAAAAAAAAAGACAAACCACCTGATTGACTGTCATTCTCACTAATTACCCTGAGTCAGTAGATATAGATTAACACGGCATCTCAACCCATATAAATACTGCAATCATCTACCGTTCGAAGGTAAGAAAAAGTATCTACACCCATCATTGTTGAGAATTTTCAGTAAACTCTCTAGCAAAACCATCGGAGGGTTAACAGGGCTTGCCTGCCCTACTCTCTATTGATCAACTGCAGGTTTATTCAATTGGGATCATCAAATAAGTTAGCATTACAGAACATGCATCAACAGTGGCGCCGTCTGTGGGATTCTACTTAACGTGTCCTCTGCAAACCGGTCACGTCGTGATTTCAAGTTAATAAATCTATTATTACCACATACACGGTTCAGAAGACCTCCCCATGGAAGAATGACTAGCAGTAATAGAAGAAATCATCAAGAAGTTGACAGAGGAGAATGAGAAGCTACAGAGGGATAATGAAAAACATACAGCTCGTGAGGAACTATCCATTAGTAAATGCACGGATTCCCATCAAGTAAGCGAACCTAATCAGGAGGAGGAAGAAAGACATAAAATGCACCTGAAGCTCAAAGAATTGGAAGATAAGTATGAAAAGATAGCCACGCGTATAGAGGCACCTTCCATCACCGGGCAGCTATGCAATAGCTCAGGCACCCTTTACAATGCTAGTGTAATGGCGGTACCCTTACCCCCTAAATTCCAAGTACCTCAAATGGAACTTTATGATGGAAGCAAAGATCTATATGTGCATATCGAAGCGTTTAGGACGCACATGAGCTTGCATAATTATCCTAGTGAAGTGGCATGTAGACCATTTCCCCTTACTCTGAGAGAAGCAGCACGAACTTGGTTTGGAGCAGTTCTAGCCAGAATCGTGAATAGTTTTGACTGTCTCAAACTCCTGTTCATAATTCAGTTGTTGGGAAATCGCAAAAGGAAATGACCAGCTACCTACCTCCTTACAGTTAAGCAGCATGATTATGAAAGCCTCAAGAATTACCTCTCTCACTTCAACAGGGAACTTATGACGATAGACAATTAAGATGAGAAAATCACTCTAGCCGCCCTCCTAAGCGGAGTGTGGCCAGGAAGCCCTTTCTTAGTAGAAATTGTCCGGGGGACGCCAGCCATATTAGCAAAGTTCATGGATAGGGCTGATGGTTACATAAACGTCGAAAACACCCTTCAAGCTCTAACCGAGCCCTGCCGAGAGGAGATAGAGCGTGCTGACAGGACAACTGTGAACCTGCAATCAAACTTCTCTAAGTATAGCAAGAAAAAAAAATACCAACGACCCTAGAAAAAGGTACACCCAGGGAAATCCACAGTCTCTCGACCACGCCTTCACAACAACCTAGCAGTTGACAAGGATTCAGAAGAAAGACAACACCATAACCAAAACCCACAGCGACCAACGAACGAGTACTGCGAATATCATAAATCTACGTGGCACAATACTTGGGAGTGCATGACCCTGAAGAGGAGGGATGAAGAACGAAGAAGCGAACAACAAGGAGGAGGATACTCTAACAATAGACACAGTTCTAGTCCTCGCAAATACAGACACGAAGGAAATGATAGGAAGTCGGCCCTTAGGCGAAATACGAACTATTGCCGGAAGTGTGTCTAGGGGGGGAGAGACTTTCGCTTTGAGGAAATCATACGCTCGAGAAGCACGTTATTGTGAGGTCTTCACAACGTTAGAAGTTACCTCGAATACATGGTTCCCTGAGAATATCCTAATCATTTTCGATGAACAAGATGAAGGAGTGATACAGCCTCATGACGATGCTCTAGTGATAACTTTGCTGGTCGCTAATTTCACAACAAAAAGGATCTTCATAGACAATGGAAGCTCGACTGATATTTTGTATTGGGAAGCCTTCAACAAAATGAGAATTGGGCGAGACAGGTTACGACAGGCCCCAACATCCCTCAGAGGATTCACTGGCGAAACAATTTAGCCCGAAAGATTGATCACCTTACCCATTATGGTCAGCAAGGAGCCCAAGACGTCTATGATCATGGTAGACTTTCTAGTAGTCAAAGCTCGTTCCTCATACAATGTGATATTAGGACGCCCTACCTTAAACCGCTTAAGGGTGATCACCTTGACATATTACTTGAAGATGAAATTCCCAACTCAGAGAGGTATTGGAGAAGTTAAAGGCGAACAAATTTTAGCTCGAGAGTGCTATTCTCGTGAGTTAAGGCGTGAATGCCAGATGGTAACCATCGCCAATAAAGGAGGATAAGAGAATGGCGAGGTCATAGCCGATCTACCACCCCCACCACCTTTAACTGAATGAGATGAGGAAATCCGAGACGAACAAGCTATCAAGTAGGCTGAACCTGGTAAACCCTTAGAGCTGGTCGCCCTCAACCAAGCGATTTCAGAACGAAAAGTTCAGATCGGTTCCAATTTGGAGCCTAGTCTGAAGTAGGAACTAAGACAACTCCTGATCGAACATTAAGATATCTTTGCCTGGACTCACCAAGATATGCCAAGAATAGATAATGATGTTGCTGAATAGCATCTAGGCGTCAATCCGGAGGTATGAAAGGTAAACAGAAAAGGCAAAATTTTTGCGCTGAAAAGTATGCTGCCATAGCTGAGGAGGTAGATCGCCTCTTAGTAGCTGGTTTTATCAGAGACGTCCAGTACCCAGAATGGTTATCTAATGTAATACTAGTAAAGAAGGCAAGCGGTAAATGGAGAATGTGTGTAGACTTCACCGAGCTCAACAAAGCATGCCCAAAAGACAGCTTCCCACTTTCTCGCATCAATCTTATTGTTGACTCAACCGCGAGTCACCCCCTTCTCAGCTTCATGGACGTCTACTCAGGATAAAATCAAATCCGAATGAGTCTCAAAGACGAAGAAAAAACGGCCTTCATCACAAATTGAGGATTATACTGTTACAAGGTAATGCCCTTTGGGCTGAAAAATGCAGGAGTCACTTATCAACGCCTGGTAAATCAGATGTTTAAGCAACAAATAGGGCGAAACATGGAAGTATATGTTGACGATCTTCTGGTCAAAATTAAAGCATCCGAGCAGTACCTAAGTGACTTGCACAAAGCCTTCGAAGTCTTACGCCAGTACAAAATGAAACTCAACCCAAACAAGTGTGCCTTTGGAGTTAGGTCAGGAAAATTCCTGGGTTACATAGTCTATGAAAGGGGAATTGAAGCAAACCCAAAAAAAGTGAAGGCCATCTCCCATATGGTCACACCCCAGAACCACCATGAGATACAACAATTGGTGGGTTGAGTGGCCGCCTCGAACCATTTCATAGCTCGATCCACTGACCGGTGTTTACCCTTCTTTCAAGTTCTTAGAAAAGCCCAAGAATGGAACTCTACTTGCGACAAGACTCTCAATGAATTGAAAGAATACCTAACTCGCCCACCACTGCTTAGTCAAACTGAACCAGGTGAGGTATTAACCGTTTACTTGGCAATCTCACCTAATGCTACCTTAGCCATCTTAATAAAGGATACATTGAAAGGACAATGACCAGTGTATTATGTTAGTCGGACTTTTCGAGAGGCGAAGTCTAGATACCCTAGACAAGAAATGATGGCTCTTGCACTCATTGTCGCAACAAGGCGACTCTGACCATATTTTCAAGCTCACACCGGACGAGTACTCACTGACTATCCCTTGAAAGCAGTGTTACAGTGACCCAACACTTCGGGAAGATTGGCGAAATGGGCCGTAGAACTTAGCGAATTTGACATCTAGTATGCTCTTAGAAAGGCGATCAAAGGGCAAGTTTTAGCTGATTTTTTGGTCAAGCTCACAGGTTTTCTAGAAGAAGTTTTAGCTGTAAATTGGGAGGAGGAGCAGGCGTCCACATCATAACTAATGATGGCAAGGAATATAACTATGCTCTTAAGCTTACTTTCAAAGTCGCCAACAACGAGACAGAGTATGAGGCGCTTTTAAATGGTTTAGCTTTTGCTCGTCTTTTAGGAGCCAAAGAAGTAGAGGTGCGCGCCGACTCCCAAGTTGTAGTTAATCAGATAACAAGAGTACTTACAACAAAGGGAGAACGATTGAAAAGGTATTTCTAGCTAGTTTGTGAAGCACGAGATCACTTTCAATACTCATCTATTCAGCAGGTCCCAAGGGTAGATAACTGTCGAGCTGATCGTTTGGCGAGGGAAGCTTCCGGGCAAGAAGATCTCCCCTTCCTTGAATATACTAAAGTAAGACAAGCTGACATCCCTTCCATCAGGAAGGAAATACTGCAAACAGAGATAGCTCAACCCGAGTGGCCCAAGGACATAATAGGTTTTTTGCAAGGCGACAAGCTATCTGCCGACCAAAGTGAAGCAATTAAGGTCAGGAATAGAGCTGCCAGGTTTACCGTCTTAGAGGGTGTATTGTACAGAAAAGGATTCTCAGAACCATTACTTACATGCCTCTCACCAGAGGAATCCCAGTATTTGCTTGCAGAAGTCCATGAAGGCGTCTGCGAGAGCCACTTAGGAGGAAGAGCTCAGGCCAATAAAATAACTCGAGTAGGTTACTATTGGCCGAACATCCTCAAAGATGCTAAGGATTTTGCCCGTAAATGCATTTAATGTCAAGAACATGCAGTCATACCACACTTCCCGCCGACAGAACTATCATCCATCGTATCAGCCTGACCCTTTGCTCAGTGGAGACTTGACCTCATTGGTCTCTTTCCAATCGCCCGAGGAGGAGTTAAGTTCATCATGGTAGCGGTCGACTACTTCACAAAATGGGTCGAGGTGGAAGCCCTGTCCATGATTACTGCTCAAGCCATCACCAAGTTCCTTTGAAAATCCATTGTATGTTGATTGGGAATACCTCGGAGCTTTGTATCAGACAATGGGAGACAATTTGATTCTTCTCAATATCAGCAGTGGTGCGTGGAGTTGAGGATCAAAATACAATACTCATCACCCGGACATCCCCAAGCAAACGGCCAAGCAGAGACAACCAACAAAACTATCTTGTCCATCCTTAAGAAGAGGTTGGGGGATAACAAAGGGACATGGGCAGATGAATTGCCTAGTGTACTATGGTCCTATCAAACTACTGTTCAAACTCCTACAGGAGAAACACCATTTGCGCTCACATACGGCAGTGAAGCCATCATTGCTGTAAAAGTTGGAACCCCTACCCTAAGGGTACAACATTTCCACCCGGCAACCAATGAAAGAAGATTGTTGGAGCAACTAGATCTCGTTGAGGAAATGTGAACAGAAGTAGCCATAAGAGTAGAACATCATAAGCGCATAAGAGTAGAACATCATAAGCGCATGGCTGAAAGGTTTTTCAATAAAAGGGTGAAACCACGAGCCTTTAGACCAGGTGACTTAGTGTTAAAATGAACAGGAATAACCACTGCCGAGGAACGCAAATTGGGACCTAGATGAGAAGGGCCCTATGTTGTTATTATGAGCAGTCGCCCAGGCTCATACATGCTCAAAGACAGTCAAGGGAATGTACTTTCCCATCCATGGAATGCGGAACAAACTACATCATGTAAATGTTCAAGTTATTAACATTGTGTGAAGTACTTGTGATCGCATACTATCCTTACTCGCTAAGCAATAACAACGACACACAAATCGCTGGGTCGCCTAGGTTCCATCCCCGCCCCACGATTTGCTCGCCCAGAATTGAGACTTGGTTTGCTCAAACCAAGTATCTTCAATCGCCCTCACCTGTTCGGCGGTGACACACAAATAGCGGGGTCGCCCGGGTTCCATGCCCCACCCCATGATTTGCTCGCCCAAGGCTTGAGACTTGGTTTCCTCAAACCAAGTATCCTCACTCGCCCTCACCTGTTCGGCGGCGACAAACAAATCGCGGGTTCGCCTGGGTCCCATACCCCTCCCCAAGATAAGCTCACCTAGGGTCTGAGATTTGGTTTCCTTAAACCAAGTATCCTCACTCGCCCTCACCTATTCAGTAGTGACACAAGAATCACGGGGTCGCCTGGGTCCCATGCCCCACTCTACGATTTGCTCGCCCAGGGCCTGAGACTTGGTTTCCTCAAACCAAGTATCCTCACTCGTCCTCACTTGTTCGGAGGCGACACATGACTCGCGGGGTCGCCTGTGTCCCATATCCCGCACCACGATTCGCTCGCCCAGGGCCTGAGACTTGGTTTCCTCAAACCAAGTATCCTCACTCGCCCTCACCTGTTCGACGACGACACACGAATCGCGGGGTCGCCTGGGTTCCATGCCCTGCCCCACGATTCGCTCACCCTAGGGCCTGAGACTTGGTTTCTTCAAACCAGGTATCCTCACTTGCCCTCACCTGTATGGAGGCGATACATGAATCGCAGGGATCGTCTGAGGTCCATACCCCGCCCCACGATTCTCTGCCCTAGGGATCGAGACTTGATTTTCCAACCAAGTATACTCCCAACAGCAATACCCAAATTGGGGAATCGCCGATATCCCATGTAACAAGTCTTGCGCCAAACCTCTATCCCGAATAAATCCCTATCAAAGTTCATTGATAAGGATTTGTCGGTATTGAGAGAGAAAGGAAACAAATATGCACAATCAGGGAGCATATTATCAGAGGAACAAAAAGAAACTTCATTAAAATAAAGAAATAGCCAAAGTACATTTATGCATACTTTGGCTATTTCATCATATAGGCGGGGGCGCTTGAAAATCTTGAACATGGAGAGGATAGTCGAGCATTCCAATTTTTATAGCTTCCGCCTTGACGATCGGATCAGGAGCAAGACTTCTAGGGTCCATGGCGACCACATCAAAGGAAGGGTTGCAGACAATATTTTCTCTCAATCGCCTCAAACCCTCTACATAACCATGACCCCAAGCAGAGATGCCAATAGAATGGGATCGAGCCCCTTGGCACCTAAGTACCTCAAATTCAGCATTCACCTCGCCAAGAGCTACCTGAGCGCTCGTCAGCTCTGTAGATCGAGCATCACACTCTCATAATGGGCAATAGCAAGCTCGTCTTCCCGAGTAGCACAAGTGTGCTCCAAAGTGGTCAAGTTGGACCTTAAGTACTTTATCTCCTGATGGGCAATAGCAAGCTCATCTTCCCGTTTGGTGAGTGTCTTCCTGATCGATTCCCGACCACGAAGAAGCTCTTTCCTATTTGCTTCTAAGGATCGACTCCTTTCATGCAGAGCTTCCATCTCTTCTTGCATTGTGGTATTGTTTGCCATTATGGCGACCTTTTCTTCCTCCAACTCAGTGACAGTAGCCTTCCGAATATCTCTCTCTTCCGTGAGTTTATTGGCGACCAGGCCCAGATCTTGGTACTTTTTCTCAAACTCTTGGGTCTATGCTTGAGCTTGTTGCCTGCCTCCTTCTAACAACCTTGCCACCTCAGACTCAAGCAGACCAATTACTTGGTCAGCGGCCTGAACAACATCTAGGAGAAAAAAAAAGGAAGGAAATTCAACTCGGAAAACAAAGAGACAGTTACCTATGCTAAGAGAGACTGAAATAAACTGGTTATAACCCCCGTTTGTTCAAGAGAGCGAGGAGGCAAAGGTACTTGGGGCGATGTTTGTACAGGGGTATAAGGAACACGATCTAAGATCCCACCATCGACCTGACATCATCATCATGTTGTTGGACGGGCTTTCGACCGACATCATCCCCAGTATTCTCTGCCTTCAAATTGGCTGGTTCTACTTCTCGCCAGGATCTTGCATGAAGGCGACTACCAGAACCTTGATCTTCAAGATCGCTAGGAGACAAGTCATGGGATCCAACTGCAGCTTCCTCTCGTTCTCCGGCTTCTAGGAATTCGCCTCACCCCCTCGACCCTTTTCTGGCAACCATCTACAATTAAAGTGGGCTATTCTTGCAAGGTTGGTCAAGATCCAGAGCAAGACTTTTCAAGAAGAGGAAGTAGCCTAAGGATAGCTTCCCGATCTTCCTGAATCTGAGCAAAACCCCTTGCATATGGCCGTAAGTGGGGAATTCCAACAGCATAAGCCAGGGGATGGGATAAGGCCACCAAAAAGGCCAGCTCGACCTCGTCCACCTCTGGCGCCTCTAAAGGAGGCCTGGTTTGCCTTGCAAGATCAGGTTCGCAATCCCCAGACTGGCGACGGGACAATGCCTTTTGTAAGACCACCTCTTCTACTTGGATAATTCAATCCTAGAAGGCGAAAAAAAAGGAGAGGGAGGCTCCAACCTAGCCCTTCGACGAGCAGCTAATTGAGCTTTAGCAAGCAGTCGCCCAACCTCGCCACCCACTATCACCCCAAGTACAGGAAGGGGGGAGAAGGAGTCTGCACAGGGGAGGAGCCAGTCATGATTCCCTCAAAAAGAGGGCAGATAACCTCCTGGATGGTAGTTGAAGCTTGAGGTCCAAAAGGGCCAACAGACTGACCCCCTTTCTCATGGCGAGCTTTGAGGCACTTCTCCTGAACAAAAGTCCGAACTTGAAGTTTGGAAGGGTCAACAACAAACTGACCCCCTTTTTCATGGCAAGTTTTTACTTGCCTTTCTTGTTCCAAGGGGGGGGGGGGGGCGCTGCACGTTTGTGAGGCAGAACTTGTCGTTCGGGCCGGTCGCTCGTCGGAGGACTGAGGAAGTCCTGGAACTTTGTCCAGCCTCGCCTTAGCTCGACCAAATGGGTGTTGATATTCTCCTCAGTCAAGATGAGGTCAGACGCCAATTCGTGAAAGTGGTGCTTCGCCCAAGATTTGACAACCTCAACCTGAGCACGTTCCCTCTGATTGAGATCAATGTCTAAAAGGGAGGCGGACGATAACTCGCCTTAGTTTGGCAGAATGGGAAACTTTCCCCTAACTTCATCCTTTGGAAACTGCCATCCGTTGCCTTTAACATAAAAGATTTTTTGTGTGTAATATTTGATATTAGAATATTGACTCTTTAGAGTACACAACTTCATTTCACTATCTCGAGATTGGAAACCGATTAAACTTTGAGATGGCTTCCAGATAAGGTGATAAAGGGAAAGAAATTTCCGAACTGTCAAATCTGGATAGGCCTTCCCAGCTCCCAACAAAGAAACGCGAAATACTACACAGGAAGCGAGGAGCAATCGCCAAGCATTAGGCAACAGTTGAGTTGGAGCTAAGCCGAGATAGTGAAGTACCTTTCGAACTGGACGAATAAAGGGGAGGTGAAGCCCATTCCTAAACATTGCCTTATAAAGCAAAACATGCTCAGCTTTCCCTTCTACATCACAAGGTTGGTCCTGAACCACCCCAAAGCTCGCAGACCTTGAAATGAAGCCTGGATCCCTAAGATGTTGAATAGAAGTGGGAGCAAAGGTCGAAACCCAGTGAATTCTAGCAAAAATAGAAACTTCCCCCATTGATAGATGAAAGAAAGAAAGAGGTTGTTAGGAAAGAAAGAAGGAATTCACCATAGTAGAATAACAATAAGAGCCGAATAAAGGTTTGAGAAGAGAACACCTATTCTCACTGATTACCCTAAGTCAATAGATACAAATTAACACGGCATCTCAACCCATATAAATACTACAATCATCTATAGTTTCGAAGGTAAGAAAAAGTATCTAAACCCATCCTTGTTGAGATTTTTCAGTAACCTCTCTAACAAAAGCATCGGAGGGTTAACAGGGCGTGCCCACCCTACTCTCTATTGATCAATTGCAGGTTTATTCAATTGGAATCATCAAGTAACTTAGGATTGCAGAACACGCATTAACACTACCGATCATCATGATGCTTAATTTTCATTTTGTTTTGTACGTAAATAGGAAAAGGGGATTTTGTGACCTTCTCCGCTAAGGTGAACTCGGAGCTATATTATGTTGTGCTAGGATGTTTAGGCCGGTTTGAGAAATTATCCAGAGCAAGAATTGCTCTAAAACCAGCTCCTAAAAGGGTACAATAACAATTTATTATATACATGCATTGACTTAAATTGTCTCTTATTTAATTTTTTCTTAGTAGTACTGTCAATCTTAATGCCAATTAATATCCCACGTCTGAATTGATATTGGAATACATAAATAATTGGGCAATTTAATTCACTCACGGATTAAAGTACCTTGATTGAGCTAGTATTGCTTACCTTGAGTGAGCTAGATATTATTGCTTGCCGTAATTAAAGAAAAACCATATATATATATATATATATAATATAATATTCCATTAGCAATCTGTCACACATGATGCATGCATATATATATATATATCTAACTCTTTTTTTGTTTTTGTTTTTTTGTTTTTCTATTTTTTGAAATCGTGGGTTAATGCCATATTAATTTGTTTGTAGGTTGAGTGGCTACGAATACTATACACAAACTTCACTCAGTTTTCCAAAGACCAAGGTTAGGTCGTCAAAACTCCTGGTAACTTGTATAAAAAAAGCTACTAATGGAATTTTCAAGTCTAGCGTTTTAAAAAAGGCTGAGACGTATAAATAACGGCCACAGTGTGCCAGCGTTTGTTTGCGTCGGCAAATAAATGCCGCTTATCAATTAGCAGCGTTTATTTGGACTGGTATCGACGGTTAGCAAATGCCGATAATTTAAGTTTTTTTTTTTTGTAGAGACTATACGCTAGCAGCAACAAGTGTGCAAGTGTGAAAGCAACAAAAATTAAAATAAAAAATAAAAAAACATGAGAGAGACAGAGAGAGAGGTGCCACGGCATCAAAGTGAAAAGAAAAAAAAAATTTTAGGTGTGAATTTCGCACAAGTATTTCTCTACATAGTTCAAATTTGGGACTTCTCTAAGAAGTGTTTTTTGGGTACTCTAGAGAGAGAGTATTTAAAGTAGGAATTTCACATATATTATCAAACTGGTAGTTTGGGATTATATTATTTGTTTCATAGAGACTGATGATTATTGTATTTCCTAATTTGTCAAGAACTCAAGTTTTGGGCATAAAATTGAGTATTGTGAACTCTATATTATTATAGTATATTTGATCAGAGTTGCCCCATGATTTTCTCCCTCTATACTGAAGGGTCTTTCCACGTAAAAATCTGTTATGTTTTGTTTTGATTTTTTTTTTTGTACATTTAATCATTCTAGTTATTCATTTGGAATTCAATTTTTGTAAGTAATTATATTGCCCAATAAGTGGTATCAAGAGCTCAGGTTGTTTGGGTGTAGTGAATTTACAAAATTAAATGAAGAATACTTCGGGTACCATAATTAAAAATTCAGTTTCAAATTATTCTATTTGGAAGCCAATTATGGAGGATATCCTTTATTGTATGAATTTACATAAACCTATTGAAGGTGTTAGTGCCAAGCTAAGTAGTATGAGTGATAGTGATTAAATGAAAATGAACTGGAAAATCATTAGATATATTAGATAATGGGTTGAATTTAATGTATTCCATCATATATCTCAAGAGACAGATGTACATAATCTTTGAAAAAAATTAAAGGGTTTCTATGAGAGGAAGACAAATCAAAATAAAGCTTTTGCTATAAGAAAGCTTGCGAATTTAAAATTGAAGGATGGAAAATCTGTTGCTGAGCATTTGAGTGAATTTCAAGACTTAGTAAACCGGTTGATCACAATGAAAATAGTGCTAGATGATGACATACAAGCACTATTACTTCTAAGTTCATTACCTGATAGTTGGGATACTCTAGTGGTATCACTCAATAACTCTGCTCTTTATGGTATGCTTGAACTTACTCTAGTTAAAGACAATTTGTTTAATGAAGAAATAAGAAGAAAACACTTGGGTAGGAATGATGCACAGACTCTTGTTACCGAAAATATGAGGAGTAAGAGTAAGAGTCTTAAGGGACGTGGTAACTATAGAAGTCAGTCAAAGGCAAGGAAATGTCAAATGTTTTTATTGTGATAAAGAAAGTCATATAAAGAAACATTACAATGCTTGAAAAAATAAACTAAAAGAAGAGAAAAATAAGAAGAATGCAAATGAACAGAATACTACAGCTAGTGTTTCAGATGAAGGAGTTGCAATACTTTTTTGTAGAAGAAAATGAGTAGTGTCATGTTGCAGATCTTTATGTAGAATGAGTGATTGATTCAGCACCTTTCTACCATGTTACACCAAGGAAATAACTTTTTACTATATATAGAGTAGACAACTTCGACAGGGTGAGATGAGCAATGAAAGTTATGTTGATATTGTGGGATTTGGTTACATTTGTATTTTTACAAATGTTGGATGTACCCTAACATTGAAGTATGTGCGACATGTTCCATATATGCGCCTAAATTTGCTATCTACACATGCTCTTCATGAAGCAAGTTATGAGAGTTATTTTGGCAACAAAAGATGGAAACTATCAAATGGGTTAATAGTGTAAGAAGCTTGACTCATTCATGATGGGTCATGGATATATTAGAACGGAGCAGATCATTGTGTGTATGTTAAAAGGTTTACCAATGGTAAATTCATTACTCTTCTATTATATGTAGATGATGTGTTGATAATTAGACAAGATACTCAATTGATTCAAAGTTTGAAAATAGAAGTGTTCAAGTCATTTGACATGAAAGATCTTGGCCCGACATGACCTAGCCTAGGTATGGAGACTGTTCGTGACTAAAAAGCTAAGAATTTGTGGTTATCACAAGAGAAGTATGTTGAATGGATATTAAAGAAGTTCAATATGAAGCATACCATACTTGTTAGCACTCCTCTTGGTGCTCACTTTGAACTAAGTAAGAAGACTTGTCCTTCTACCGAGGAAGATGAAGACAACATGGCACCCGTTCCTTACTCCTCTATAGTAGAGAGCTTGATGTATACTATGGTTTGCACACGCCCAGATATTATTTATGCAGTGGGACTTGTACTTTGACAAATGGATCTTTAGGTATTTAAGGGGTGCCTCAAAGATTTTCCTGACTTCTGGTGGTTCAGAACCAATTTTGGAAGGTTATACAGATGCAGATATGGTCAGTGATGTTGATGGTAGAAAATCAATTTCAAGATACTTTGTTACTTTCGCAAGGGGAGCTATATTATGGTAGTCAAAATTGCAGAAGTGTGTTGCCTTATCTTCGCTTCCAATATGACTTTTACAAACTTGTTCACTCACTGCAACATACTTAATAAATTGTATACCCACTCCACTTCTTCAAAACAGAGTTCCATATGAAGTCCTTTTACATAAACCTCCCTCATATTCCAATTTTCGAGTTTTTGGGTCCTTGCCTTTGCTTCCACCATTACCCAAAATCGACACAAGTTTGATTCCCGAAGTAGACAATGTGCCTCTCTCAGATATCCCTTTGGTGTTAAAGGCTATCACTTACTTGACCTTGACACACACAAAATTCTTCTTTCTAGGGATAAAACCTTCCTTGAACCTTTTATTTTTGCACCATCTCTTCTTCCCAATTCCTATATGACTTCTTTTTCTCTTGTCTTTTCCAACATCCGATTACCTGATCCTAACTCAATGCCTGCTCCCACACCTATATCTCTTCCCGCTTCATCCAAAATTTTCATTAACCCACCTCCCATTGAAGAACCATCACTCACCTCCCCTCCATTCATTCGATGTTCCACTTGACCTCATCGCTCTCCCCCTCATTTACATGACTATAGTTGCCCATCTCCTCTCATGCCCCCACCTCTCCAAACCATGCAATTTTCCCCCTTGTAGGAACTTGTGTCGCTAGTTTTGACCCTTTTCCATCCTTGTCCACGAAATGCCTTGCACCTCAGGAAAAGCTTTTCTCCTCTCCTCTTTTCTTTCTTTTCATAAACTATCACCTTCTTATCATGAATTTGCATATTCCATTTCTTCTAGTTTTGAAACAACATCTTATGGTGAAGCAATTAATTATCCTAACTAGTGCAAGGCTATGCACCCTAAAATGTCAGCTCTCGAACTCAACAACACTTGGAGTTTGGTCGAGTTGCCCCGTGGAAAACACACTATCAGTTCCAAATGGGTCTTCAGAGTCAAGCATCATTTCAATGGTAGTTTTAAGCGCTAAAAGGTACGACTAGTTGCCAAACGGTTTACACAATATGAAGGCCTTGACTATAGTGAAAGTTTTTCATCCATGGCCAAATTGGTCATTGTTTACACCCTCTTGGAAGTTGCCTTCGTTAAAAGATGGTTTCTATGACAATTTGATGTTCAAAATGCCTTCCTTCATGATGATTTAGAGGAGGAAGTTTACATGTGCATGCCCCTGACTATTTGAAGGATCTTCAACTCAAGTTTGCCGCCTGAACAAAAGTCTTTGTGGCTTGAAACAAGCCTAAAAACAATGGTAATCCAAGTTTTCTAATGCCTTACTTGTTTTTGGTTTTCAGCAATCCAAGGCCAATAACAGTCTCTTCACACAACTACACGATGGCTCCTTCATGGCCTTCCTAGTTTATTTTGATGACATCATCATGGCCAACTCCAAATTGGATTCCATTGCTGCTTTTCAAAACTTTTCACAATGATGATTTTTGCATAAAATATCTTGGATATCTCTATTATTTTCTTGGCATCGAAGTAGCCGACTCCTCTAAAGGAATTGCACTATGCCAACGGAAATACGCTTTGGATGTTTTATCTGATTCCGGTTCCCTTGGCACTTATCCCCTTAAGTTACCCATGGATCAAAATTTGAAACTTCATAAAGATGATGGCAAGCTTCTCTCTGATCTTTTCCCTCATCGGCGCTTAGTTGGTCGCTTAATTTACCTCACAGTTACTCGGCCTGATATAAGCTACGCAATCTATATTTTAAGCTAGTTCATGACTACACCGGCTTTTTCTCATCTTCACGTAGCTCAGCAAGTTCTTTAATATATCAAAAATGCACCTAGCCAAGATCTCTTTTCTTCTAGTTCTTGACTTCTTCTTCGCAGTTACACCAATCAAGTTTCTCTACCCATTGTTGCAAATCTAGTCTTCCATGAACACACCTAACATATTGAGCTCGATTCTCATCTCATCCGAGACAAAATTCAGATTGGTTTCTTTGCACCTGCCATGTTCGTTCATCCTTACAACTTGCGGATGTTTTCACAAAGGCACTAGCTTCATTACAGTTTGTCTCTCCTCTATCCAAGATAGGAATAGAAAATATCTATTTTCCATCTTGCCAGAGATATTACCACATGATAATTCAGTTGCTACGCATAAAGAGAAACTTAGAGAAAGTGGTAACACTGCGTGCATCAGGAATTCTCAGCAAACTATTCATAATAGTCTGTGATGTGTATAGCTATTTAGGGGAAATTTAGTATGTTCGTTTTGTATAGAATATTCTTTTCCTCTTATCCAAATAGTGTACTATACAATATAGGGATACACACTTGAATGAAATTAATCAGCATTTCCTCATTTCATCATCTTCCTATTTGCTCTATTTTCCTTTTCATCTGATAGCAGTCTCATCGAACTAGAGCCTACCAAATCTGACAATATATGTGTTTGGTTTGTCATTGATAAACTTTGGAAAGGACATGTGTATTTGGATAAACGTTCGATTAATATTCAATCATTTATCTCTTGGGCCTTTATGTGTAGGTGATAATAGGCGCTTCGAACTTGAGAACTAACCATGCGATACCCCAACACTTTGAGAATCATAAATATAATAAGTAGGCCATATTGTTTATATTCTTGTACATTTATCATGTAATCCAATATATTGAGTCGATGCATTCATCTTACTGGTTTATATACTTAATTCTCGGATATCATGTTTGATATTTAGGTATTGATCTTCATGCATCTATACAAAATAAGGATGTGATCAGATCACTTCACAAATTTGCATGAATGGTTGGCCAGCCCTCTCAGTTCTGCATGGAGATTAAAGTCAAGGTTGTCAAGCAGAAATGGATGGGGTCCTCTCAGAGTTTAAAGCTGGCATGACAATAGTCTTACAATGACTGCAATAATGTTGAAACTCGTGGTTTAGGTATGAACATGAAAACTATTAGGGCCCATTTAGGTAGTAAGATGAGATGAGGTAATTTTAGATAAAAAGTTAAAAATTGAATAAAACATTGTTAAAATAGTTTTTTTAATATCATTATGTTTTATAATTTGAAAAAATTGAATTATTTATTGTATTCCATGTGAGAATTTGTGGGAATTACAATGATAAGATGAAATAAAATAAAAATATCTCTATATCCAAGCCGTGACGCCTTAGTGTTTTTTCTGTTCATAGAAACACATTTACAATTAGAAAAATACTTTAGTTACAAAAGGATTACATAAAAATAATCCTACAGACTGATGTAACTGATAAGGTTTGTTAGATTATAAATTTAATTTTACTATAAATTAGATTTAATGAATCGGATAAAGCCACATCAATTTGTAAGATTATTTTTGTGCAATTTTTTTGTGGATGTAGCAGTAATCTTATAATTAACAACAGTCCTCATCAACCCATCCCCAAAACAAACCGTTAAGGACTTCATCTTCCTGTTAGCCGTCCATGTTTCATTAACTATCCTTTTCAATTCTATTGGACATTTTTATGGCCCTAATCTACCCCTATACATTTTTTTTCTTTAGGTAATGATATGATAGTTGAATAAAATCTTATTATAATCTTATTTTTTAATATTATTCTTATTATAAAATTTTAAAAAATTGAATTATTTATTATATTTTATGTACAAATTCAAAAATTTATAATGATGAGATCAGATTAGATAAAATAATTTTATATTCAAACCCCACTACAAGAAATAAGGTTATTTTCAGTGACTGAAAGTCGCCAAAAAAAGATTAAAATTTGAAGAATATCTGCCCAAAAATTGCCACCAATTTAGAGCTAAGTAAGGTTACTTCCGGCTATGGTGAAATATATTTTTATTTTTTTTTTATTTTAGTTGTTTTTAGCTGAGCAAAGAATAGTCCTTCAAACTACATTACTGCTCAATGTCCACATATTTTAGCCTCTATTTTATTATTATTGAAAGAGTTCATGGATGCCCATGTGTTATACGAAGTACTCATACATTACCTTAGCTGCTGCTGTAGTTTGTATGTAGATTATAAAGTTCATGTTAATATATATAGAAGATACTAAGGAAAAGGCAATGACAGTGCATCATAGGTATTTGATGCAGTGCCACTGAGAGAGAATAAGTTTGCAAAGGTGTAATTTCTGTATGAATTTCCTCGTCTCATTAAGATCATTAACAATACATAATATATAGGCATTGGCATGCCTGTAATTCAATCACATGGTAAAATATATAATTTACATTTTTGCACCTATTCTGTTACATGAAGAATATTCCAGAACATGCTAGAGAGTGCTGTTGTGAAGTCCGAAATTGCCTTTGACAGAGCATTCTATTATGGTGCCGTTAGCAGTAAAGTGTGCTCTATTATCCCCCCTGGTTTCAAGCATCACAGGAGAAATAGTGAGGCTGGAACGCAGAAAGTCGAACCGAGCTGAAGACAGTGGTTTAGTAAGTATGTCTACAAGTTGATCGCGACTAGATACAAATGAGACATTTGGGGTTTTAGCAGCAACCCTTTCTCGAACAAAATGATAGTCAAGGTCAACATGTTTTGTACAGGAATGTAACATGGGATTAACAGAAAGATATGTAGCCTCAAGGTTATCATACATCAAATCTAGTGGATCAGCAAGAAAAATCCCCAATTCTCTTAAAAGAGATTGCAACCATAGAAGTTCACATGCCGTGTTTGCAGCAGATTTATATTCAGCCTCAGTGGATGAACGAGCCCCATGAAATTAAATGTGATCCAAGAAATATACAAAAGCCACCTGTGGATTTCTTGTCATCAGGGCAACTAGCCCAGTCAGCATCAGAGAAGGCAGTGAGTTTGGGTAAGTAAACAGATGAGAAATGAAATCCAAAGGAAGCAGTTGAACGAAGATATCGAAGTATACGTTTAACAGCTTGCCAATGGGGAAGAAGAGGACTATGCATCAGTTGACACACTTTATTTACAGCAAAGGAAATGTCAGGCCTAGTGAAAGCTAAGTATTGAAAACTACCGACTACACTATGATAAAGCTGAGGATCCTTAAAGGAGGGCCCGTCTAACGCAGTGAGTTTCAAATTGACAGCCATGGGAGTAGACACATTTTTGGCATTATGCATATTAGTCCGACACAACAAATCTGAAATGTAACGAGTTTGAGACAGGAAAAGACCAGAGGAGGACCGAGACACTTGTATGCCAAGAAAATAATGTAATATGCCAAGGTCTTTAACCGGAAGAGCACTACAAAGTGCAGAGATGAAATCTGTGATTAGTGTAGAATGAGAGGCAGTAACAATGATGTCATCTACATATACCAAGACATAAACACAGTCAGAGCCAGATTTATAAATGAACAAAGATGTATAAAAAAGCAGAGGCAATAAATCCAAGAGATATGAGTTTTGAGCTTAATGTAGAGAACCAAGCTCTAGGAGCTTTTTTAAGACCGTAAATAGATTTTTTAAGTTTGCAAACATAGTGAGGAAAGTCAGGATGTACAAACCCAAGTGGTTGCTGCATGAAGACATCCTCATCAAGGTCACCATGCAGGAATGTGTTTTGTACGTCAAGCTGATGCAGCGGCCATTGACGGGAAACAACAAGAGAGATAAGTAAACGAATGGTCACTGGTTTGACGACAGGGTTAAAGGTCTCGGAGTAATCAAGACCCGCTTGCTGATGGAACCCTTTTGCGACAAGACAAGCTTTTCATCGCTCGAGAGTGCCATCAGCAAGACGTTTGGTCTTGAGAACCCATTTACAGCCAAGAATATTTTGACTAGGGTGAGGGGGAACGAGGATCCAAGTCTGGTTGTGGAGAAGAGCCTCAAATTTGCTAGCCAAAGCAGCACGCCAAGCTGGGAACTTGGACGCTTCGGTATAGGTAGAGGGTTCCTCAAGTATGGGTTGAGTTTCTGTGAGGTGGGAGGTTGGTTTCGGAGGTGGCCAAGGAATAGTTCCATTGGTTCGTAGAAGAGGGCAAGAGGATTGGGTCTTTGATCCTGTAACCATGTGATGGGTAGAGGTCGATGAGTTTGAGGGTAAGGCATCGGTGAGAGATAGTGGTGAGGCTTGCAAACGGGATGGAGAAATAGTGCATGAAGTGAGAGCAATTTCGGTGAAAGGTGATTGAGGATTAGGGTTTGGAGATGTTAAAGACGGCGCAGGAGGAGGATTTTCAATGGGCAGAGTGTTAGGAGAGACGGGTGAGGTGGGCTTAGACGTATATGAGATTTCAGGAGATGTAGCTGGAAGAGGGAAAGTTTGTGGGTTGGATGAAGGGAATGAGATGGGCCGGGTAGTCAAATGAGGTGAAGACAAAGAGCCTGACCGAGGAGAGACAGGTGGACTGGGCTGAGAAGAAGCATGTGATACCAAAGAGAAATCCTGGAGAGACGGGGCAGGGGTTGTGAAAGGAGATTGAGAAGAATCGGAAGAGATTTCACCAAAAGGAAAACGTGTCTCATCAAAAAGAACATCACGTGAGATATAAATTTTTTCAGAAGGAATGTGAAGATAACTGTATCCTTTGTGATCCGGAGTATAACCGAGAAAGACATAGAGTTTAGAACACATATCCATTTTATAACGGTTGAAAGGACGTAAATTAGGCCAACTGGCGAAACCAAAAATACATAAAAAAGAATAATCTGGATATGAGTTAAACAGTGTTTGAAATGGAGAAATATTTTGTAGTATTGGAGTAGGCATGCGATTAATTAAGAAAACAGTAGTTTGAAATGCATCAGACCAATATTTAGTTGGAACAGAGGATTGAGCCATTAATGAAAGTCCAGTTTCAACAATATGGCGATGACACCTTTCAACACTACCGTTTTGAGCATAAGAGTAGGGACAAGTCACGCGATGGGAGATACCGAGATTGGGAAGGATTTTGGAAAGAGGGCGAAATTTCCCACCCCAACCAGTTTGAATTGCAATTACTTTAGAAGAAAAGAAATTATCCACATATTTGAGAAAGGCTAAGAGAATAGGAACGACATCAGATTTTGCGCGTAGTAAAAATAACCAAATATACTTGCTAAAGTCATCAACAATAGATAGATAAAATCGAAAACCAAGAGAGGAGAGCACACGCGCTAGTCCTCATACATCCAAATATAACAATTGAAAGGGGAAATGAGAACGGGAAGGGGATGGAGGATGAGGGAGAGAATGCGATTTAGCTTGAAGACATAGAGCACATGTATGAGGTCCAGTTGCTTTGGCGACAGGATGATTAAATTGCTTGATAGTAAGAGAGGTAATCCGAGAGCTAGGATGGCCTAAACGAGAGTGCCAAATTTCTGGAGTGGTCCGGATGCCAATCAGTGCATGTGGAGAGGGAGCTTTGGCCACAACATCATCTGTAAATACGTACAATCTATCCTTAACAGTGCCCTGAAGAAGAACCGCTTGGGTGCGTGAATCCTTCACAAGAAAACCCGAAGAATTAAACTCAAAGAAGACAGAATTATCTAAGCAAAATTGACGAACAGAGAGTAAATTGCTAGAAATTAAAGGAACATGAAATAGATGACTGAGAAGAAATTTGCCAGAAGGAGTTTGAAGGATGTCGTTGCCAGTGTGCTGAATGGGAACAGAGGATCCATCTCCGAGGCTGACTTGATCTGGGCCATGATAAGTCAAGGAATCCAAATTTAATTTTGAGAAATCAGTAGTAAAGTGATTGGTAGCCACCGAATCCAGAAACCAGCTGTTAGGATTGACCGAGTTATTGGGTACGGAAGTATAATTAGCAAAGAACGAAGGTGGAGGTGGGGCTTGAAAAGCATGGTTGAATCGATAATAACAGAAAACCGTAGTGTGACCCGCACGTTGACAGAGCTGGCAGATCAGACGATTGGAGGAATTAGAGGTGAAGGTATTAAAGCAGCCTCCACCCCTTCCACGACCACGGCCTCGGCCACGACCATGATGAGGAGATTAAAAGGGAGATTGAGAAGACTTAAAAGTGGTGGAGTTGGCGGACAGAGGAGAACCAGAGAGAATAGTCTAAGTTTGATGATTAAGACGAGACTCATGGTTCAATAGATAACTGTAGATTTGAGCAGAGGACAGGGGTTCTGGATGAGTGGTGATAGAGGTAACAAGAGACTCGTAATCCGACCCAAGGCCAGCAAGAAGGTAGATATTGAATTCATGAGAAGAAAGTGGATGACCGGCGGCATTCAGAGAAGCAGAAAGGGCTTTTGCTTTATGAAAATACTCAGTAATGGTCTCCAAACCTTTCTTGAGGGTTGCAAGGGAATATTGAATATGCATAATATGGACTTGTGTTTTGGCAGAGAATAGGCCTTGAAGAGTCGTCCAAACTTCTTAAGAAGTAGAACAATCGAGCACCTGAGGAAGGATATCATTTGTGAGAGATGAGTTTATGGCCGAAATGAGGAGTTGATCCTGGATAACCCAGTGGTCGTAGTCAGGATTAGGTTGGTCATCAATTGTGGGCGGTGGGGGAGGAAGACTACCATCAACAAAACCATAGACCTTATTGCCTTTGAGGAAGGGTAGAATTTGAGCCTTCCAAAGTAAATAGTTGTCGGAGGTAAGTTTAGCAGTGATAAGATGAGCAGCAGAAGGGACAATGGTGGGGCTGAGAGAAGGTAATTTGGAACATTGGGCCATGGGCGTGAGTCCTAGAAGACTACTGATACCATACTAAGGAAAAAGCAATGACAGTGCTTCACAGGTATTTGATGCAGTGTCACTGAGAGAGAATAAGTTTGCAAAGGTGTAATTTCTGTATGAATTTCCTCGTCTCATTAAGATCATTAATAGTACACAATATATAGGCGTTGGCATGCCTGTAATTCAATCACATGGTAAAATATACAATTTACATTTTTGCACCTATTCTATTACATGAAAAATATTCTAGAACATGCTAGAGAGTACTGTTGTGAAGTCTGGAATTGCCTTTGGCAGAGCACTCTATTATGGTGCCGTTGGCAGTAGAGTGTGCTCTATTAGAAGAGAAGCAAGAGAATGCTATCCAGCATTATGTAGCCCGTATGTGCAAGGGCCTTTATTCATGCAACCCCATCACTCAGGCCTCACCTCCTCCCAAAACACCACTTTACCCTTAAAAACAACAAACCAATGTTAAGTAAATCAATATGAACTATGATATCGATTCTTGTGCATCTATTAGTTGTAAATTAATTGTTCTATAGTAGAAAATTTAATAATTGACTAGCTCATTCATTAAGAAAATTTACAACTATTATGATCCTAATTTCATTTAATTTTCCCATGCAATGGTAGTAAGCACCTATATTTACATCATATAAAAGAATTTAAAACTCAATCCGAGAGAAAGCTAATTCTATACTTATTAATAAAATTAAAGTATGGACTACTACTGGACATATAGTCCTGATTCTTATTTAAAATATATATTTATATATATACTTTTCTTAAAGAAGGAAATATATTCATCTCCTTTCCATGAGCATATGCTGAATTGAGGTGCCCGTTCGTTCATTACCAAGTCGTGCCCCAATAGAACTCAAATTATCCGGCGCCCAACTTAAATTCCTAGCAGCAGCTGTTCAAAAGTCAAATTGTGAGTTCCACGCAGGGTTAAATTTGGAATACCAAACATGATAAATTTGGAAGAGTAATGCTACATTACCTCATACATTACCAAAGTTACTATTCATATCTGGATTCACACGTTTTATATAGAAAGATATTAGGATATTCCTTTACATGCTTTACGTACTACTGATCTATAAAATATTGTTTCTATTCTTTTTTACCCTAGATCTATTAAAATATTCTTTATTCATTTATCTTTTTAATACTTATATTGTTAAAGCTTATTTTTGTTAAATTTCCAAAAATTCATCTACAACGACAAATGGTCATATTTTAAAATACCTTTTTGTTTAGATTTGATTAATATTGAATGGATATATTCAAATTAATCTAACATTAAATCTTAATATATATGATCTCGATTAAAGTATTCATCCATTATGTAATTAGCGTATTAATTAATTAATTTCTATTCAAAACTTTGGTCCTTCTAATACGTAACTAATACGTAACTTAGAACACTCTCAATGGAGTAGTTAAAATGAAGTTTATGTAAAATAAATAAAAAAATCTTAAAATCATGCTCCAATGAAGTAGCTAAATAGAGTAGCTAAAATGAATTTGCTACAGTAATGAAGGACAGATCCGCTACATTTGGTATTGGCACTGTTCACCGTTAAACATATTTTATTATTTTTTTCATCTTCTTCATTCGTCTCCCACGCAAGTTTCACGTTCGAGAGTGCTCTTTGGTGTTCACGCAGACCCACCACTGGCCACCACTGGCCACACTACCCGTTCACCGGCATCCCCTCACGCCGGCGACCAACCCTCGACAATCCCAGCTCCAGCAAATCTTCCAACGTCTCCCACGCGCAGCTCCAACTGTGAAAATGGGTTTCAGCAATAATGAGTTTCATTCGACCCATCACCAGCCACCACTAGAGACACCGCCCTTTTACCGACATCTACTCACACTGGTGATCAATCCCCGACGATCCTAGCTCTGGAAAGTCCTCCGTTGTCTCCCATGCATAATTCCAATTTCAACAACAATGGGTTTTGCCGTTTTGCAGTTTCAAACTTTTTTTTTAATTTGTGAAATAAATATATTTAAAATAAAATATAAATATTTTAAATGATATAGAGAAAAAAATAGAAAGATTGATAGATGGTAAATATAAAAATGAATAGATAAAATAGAAAAAATGAATTTTTGGTAGTCTATTTTAAAGAAAAAATAGTTACTTTATTGGAAATGCTCTTATAAAGCTAGCAAACCAATTCGCGCGTATCATCTCCGGCAAGGGTTTTGAAGCAGTGGCGGAGTCAGAAATTAACGTTAAGAAGGGGGGGGGGGGGAGATAAAATTAAAATAAAATATAAAAAATATTTTTTATTTTATTTGTATATAATTTTTTATGCGATATAAAAAGATTTGATAGTAAGATCTACAATAAAAATAAAATACATTTAATACAACTTATGTATTAAAAAATAATATAACATGATGATAAGAATATGTCATCATAATAAAAATATATTAGAAATCATCCAACTTCTTTTTTTATTTTTATTTTTATCTATAATAAAAATATGTTATCATGTTATTATTTTATTTTATTTTTAAACTAGACTAATTTTGTGGAGAGAGACTAAAATAATTTTTAGAAGAGGGCCAACATAAAATAAAATTAATATTATCTTACAAAATTATAAAAAAAATAAACATACTTTTTAATTTTTCAATTTAAAAAAAAAAAACATAAATTTTATAATTTTTTATAATTTTTTTTAAAATAAGAGTGGGGCCCGTGGGGAGGGGAGGCCATGGCCCCCCTACCCCAACGTGGCTCCACCACTATTTTGAAGGATCTCACTAGGAAATGAAGTACAAAAATATTTGCTAATTTGGGAAACATTTCCTCCTAAGGAAAGGCCCACGGAAGGAATTTATTTGTACTCCGTTGGTAGTTGTCGGTTAACGCCCACAATCAATGTTTTTGGTACTGTACCGTATTGATCGGTATGGCCGGTACATGCCATACCGGTCACTTAGGCGGTACACGTACACTGCCTGTACCGTACCGGCTCAAATACCGGTTGTACCGACCAGTATTTCGGTCGTACCGGCCTGTATCGGTAGTACCGGATTTTAATTTTTTTTAAATTTTTTTCCTCAATTTAGACTAGATTATTTATATATATGTATTTATATATATAATATATTCATATATTGACAATTGTTTTGAAATATAATTTATATATGTATTTATATATATAATTTTTTTTATAAATAGACTATTCCGAAACAGTATACGAAACGATATCGATACCAAAATATTTCGCTCCAGTACCTTGACCGATACCAGCACCGGTACAGTATTCAAAACTTTGCCCACAATCCAAGTCTTTCTTTGAACAGAAAAAAAACACATGATGACATACAAGCCTATAACTCGTACGATACACAAATCGTTATTTATATCAAATTTTATAATTTTAAATAATTTATGATATATGATTATTATCACAATTATTAAAAAAAATATCAAATATATATAAAATAGAGCATGTAATATATATAAAAAAATTCACTTTATTAATGAATATTTCATGATCAATTTATAATATTAAAAAAATATAATATATATATTACTATATAAAAGCAGAGTTATATAACTTCAACGTGACATTCTATCTATAAAATAGAGATTGATATTGTCTCAATAAATAAATTGATCAAAAAACACCTTATCATGATAACAAAAACATAATACTAATCGTAATATGTAATTAAAGCCTTTTATCTCTCTTATAAGTTCTCTCTCTAAGTAGCAATTTTCAATGAGCGTTCAGGCATTTCCAGCCTTTTTTCAGGCGGAGGTGGGTTGGAGCTTAGGCTCCGACCACCTCCTCCTCATCCATTTTCCTTTCCAGTTTTTTCCCTTTCCATTTCTCGTTCAGTGTGTTTTTTATTCAATTTCCTCTTTTCGAGCCAACACTTGCCAATCTTCTATCATCCAGCAACCATAGACCTCCACACACCAACCACCCAACCTCTACAACTGCCGATCTTAAAGTTCAGGGGAGGAACTTTGATTTTTCAATGTGTGCGTCTACTGCACGCGCAGCTCAGGTCGTGTGCGCCACACATGTTTTCCGGCGTCCTGGAGTGGAATTGGGTACCACGTGTGCCACTGACGGTTTCTCTGGCCTCCAATCCTTTGGATCAGGCCACCCATGCTCTTTCTCTAATGATGTGTGTTATGCATGCGCCATCGCCGCAAGGGTCCTCAGCCGATGATCTGGCACAACTTTTGGCTTTAATCTATATTTCCACTTTTTCTAATCTGTGATCTTGACAAAGGGTTCATGGGCTTTTTCGATAAATATTTTGAGACATCAAGTGACAGTGCACTCGTCATCTTCACAACTCGTTATGTGGTGGTTTCATAGTTTGTTTTCTTGAAAACGCTTTATTTTTATCTTTAATTAAACTGGCGTCTTTTGGTAGGACAATGGTAGAGATTAATTATTGGTTCCAGATAAACTCTTTTTTTTTTTCTTTTTCCACCACTTTGGCACTGTTGTTTCTTGTTTTAATGGAGTATTGTTAGGGAATCTCACCTTTCCTCTTGTGTCACGTTTCCTAATTTAATGGATTTTTACTTGCTAAAAAAAAAATTAGTACTATTCAACCAATCAATAGGCCTGCCAAATTAATGTTTTTTAGGTACTTGGACATCAGTTATCATAATAGCCGAACTAACCCATTTAAAATCGTAGAACCAGCATTTGTCCTTTTCATAGCATATACTATTGTTGTTCTCTGAACATTTACGACTAGTCAGTATGTGTGTACCAAACTGAACCGCTTTATTGCGTATTTGTGTGTGCGACGAATGCCAACGTACCCTTAAATATCAAAAAATGCAGTATCGATAATGTTAAGCATGTTATAAAACTAAAAAGAAAACTACTACTATTGCAAGAAAAAAGAAACTCTTAAGAACTGAAACTTTATTTCTCTCTCTATATTTTCTTATGAATTTCATTACAACAGAAGCCCCTATTTATAGGCTTTGAAATTACTATGCAAGTTACTATGCAAGTCACTATGCAAGTTACTATGCAAATTTAATATAATAGTGGTGGGGTCATTCACATTATTTAGTGGTGGGACAGGGGGCGGCTGCCGTCCCTCCACTAAATTCATTACACTCCCCCTTGAATGACCACTCATAAGGAATCTGCCTCGTTAAAACCTTGCCAAGTAAAAACCCAGTGGGAAGAAAAACCAATGGCGAAGGAAAAAGAGTACAGTCTTCTTATGTATCCACAAGTGCTTTAAGATTGCCTCATTAAAACCTTGCAGAGGAAAACCCAGTGGGACAAAACCTCAGCGAAGGAAAAAGAGTACAATCAGCACATTTACTCCCCCTGAAAAGTGCATGACAAAAGATCTTTGAGTCTTCGCATTCCAATGTTATGCACAATCTTCTTGAATGTGGAAGTTGGTAACGCCTTTGTGAATAAATCTGCCAGATTATCACTAGATCGTATCTGCTTGACATCAATTTCACCTTTCTCTTGAAGTTCATGAGTATAAAAGAATTTAGGTGAAATATGTTTGGTTCTATCACCTTTGATGTATCCTCCTCTGATTTGAGTGATACAAGCAGTATTATCTTCATATAAGATTGTTGGGCTATTATTGATCATAGGAAGTCCACACTTTTCCTGGATATGTTGAATAACTGATCTCAACCAAATACACTCTCGACTTGCTTCATGAATAGCAATGATTTCTGAGTGATTTGAAGAAGTAGCAGATAGTGTCTGCTTAACAGATCTCCATGATATGGCAGTATCTCCATAAGTAAATAAATATCCAGTTTGAGATCTACCTCTGTGTGGATCTGAAAGATAACCTGCATCTGCATACCCAATCAATTCTGGACTTGAACCACGTTGATAAAATAATCCCATATCAACCGTACCATGAAGGTAACGAAGGACATGTTTAATGCCATTCCAATGCCTTCGAGTTGGTGCAGAACTATATCTTGCAAGCAGATTAACTGAGAATGTAATATCTGGTCGAGTGCAATTTGCAAGATACATCAAAGCTCCAATTGCACTGAGATATGGTACTTCAGGACCAAGAATTTCTTCATCGTCATCACAAGGACGGAATGGATCTTTCTTCACATCAAGTGTTCGAACAATCATTGGAGTACTCAGAGGATGAGATTTGTCCATATAAAAATGCTTTAGGACTTTCTCAGTATACATGGACTGATGAATAAAAATTCCATTTGGCAAGTGCTCAAGCTGCAGGCCGAGACAAAGTTTTGTTTTGCCAAGATCTTTCATTTCAAATTCATTCTTTAAATATATAGCGGTTTTTGAGATCTCTTCAGGAGTTCCCACAATATTTAAATCATCAACATAAACCGCAATAATAACAAATCCGGATTCTGATTTCTTAATAAAAACACATGGGCATATAAGATTATTCTCAAATCCTTCTTTCAATAGATATTCGCTTAAGCGATTATACCACATGCGCCCGGATTGCTTCAACCCATATAAAGATCTTTGAAGCTTTATAAAGTACATACTCCTAAATGTACTTGGATTAGTTGCTTCAAGTATCGTAATAATCTAATGATGCTTATAAATATGCAGTGACCACATTCATTAACTGCATATCTAATCCTTTTGTAATAACTAAATCAATTAAAAATATGAATGTGATTGCATTCATACCAAGGAAATATGTTTCCTCATAATTGCTCGGGTTTCTACTGGAAACCTTGTGCGACAAATCATACCGCATAATTTCATTTCGCATTACGCTTTCGTATAAATACTCATTTATATCTGACAAATATTACACCCTTTGGTGTTTGGACAACAGGTCCAAATGCATCTCGCTTCACTAGCGAGTTTAATTCAGTTTTAATAACTGCTTTCCATTTTGGCCAATCATTTCTACGTCGACATTCTTCGACGATTTTTTGGCTCACTTTCTTCATTACTTCTGGTAATATCAAGTGTTATCATATATGTTGTCGACAACAGTTTTATTTCTATCCATAAATTTTCCAGTACTCATGAAATGTATTGAGATCTCACTGTTCCTCTCCAGGGGAAAACATTTCATGAAACACCTCTACAGGAGGTTCCTCTTCAGGAGGTTTATACTCTTCAGGAGTTATCTCTTCAGGAGTTATACTCTTCAGGAGTTACATCTTCAGGAGGTTTCCTCTTCAGGAGGATTATATTTTATACAGAAAATACGGTCTCTTCATAAGCACCGATTTTTATTTTTCTTGTGCACCAATAGGTCTTCAACGCTTCAGGTGTATCTTAGACTCATTTATTGCTGTTTTAACAACTCGTCCTTCAGGGACTTCAATTCTTGCTTAAGCATTAACAGCAGTAATATATGATTTTACAACACCTTTAGTGTTAGTAAATACATCATGTAATTGATTTGCAACACTTTGCAGATAAATAATCCTCTGAACTTCTGGTTCACATTTATTTGTAAGAGGATCAAATTTAAACAGGATTTTATTATCCCAAGTAATTTCTTGTCGTGCTTCAGGCACCGATATTTCATTATTTCAAAACATGATAAAATATTAATAAACTTATATATAAAAGCTTAGTATAAGTAAATCAAGTGCATGGCCGTACAACAGGTACGTGACTACTGTTTAGTCATACTACATCTATGACAAACATCTTCATCTTTTTATGAAGAATTATTCTGAAGGCCTTTACCCTTCTCTGAGTTTGATCACTTCTGGTGATACGATATATTTTTATCATCTTTAGTGTTGTCGCTTTTGGGACCAACACTTCTATAATTTTTCTACCACGTCTACGCCCTTAATTCCTTTGAAAGGATGCACTGTTTACTTCTGAGAATTGTGTAAATTCGATATTATTAATAGGACGTAACTGGTGTAACAAAAACTCATTATTTAGCTTAATCACTGGAAGACAAAACAAAAGTTCAGAATATTTGTTGAACTTTCACTCTCGATATTGCTACTGCAGGAGCACATTCGAGGTATGAAAAATAATGTCTTCTTTTATATATCATCATCAGTGACATTTTCACTGCAAAATTTTAATATTGAGCTGATTTTAAAGAGTGCAGAATATTCAATACCACTCTTAAAATCTTGCAACTTCAGGTGCAATAAATCATAATGATCTTTTGAGAGGATTACATCTTCTGGTGCTTATATCACTCTCTTAATTTATTTCACACAGTAAAATGATTTTTCATCATGAGATACACAGCACGGTCCTTCAGGGACACATGATTTTCTTCTATGATTGTATCTTTCAAGTTCATCATCATATCCAAATAGATCTCATCAAGGATCCTGGATAAATAACATTTTTCAGAAATGTCAATAGTAATAAATTTCAATATTTGACATTATATTACAAAAATAAATCTGTGAATTTAAGAAATATATTCACATTATCATGAGAATAAAAGTAGAATTTTATGAAGTAATATTCAGCAATATTACCTTTAATATTTATCTCGAGAACTGCAAATAATATATTGAAAAACTTACTTGAAGTAGAAGACCACTAGCTTCAGTATCAGTAGAACCTCGTGCTGATAACGTGTTATAAAACTAAAAAGAAAACTACTACTATTGCAAGAGAAAAGAAACTCTTAAGAACTGAAACTTTATTTCTCTCTCTATATTTTCTTATGAATTTCATTACAACTGAAGCCCCTATTTATAGGCTTTGAAATTACTATGCAAGTTACTATGCAAGTCACTATACAAGTTACTATGCAAATTTAATATAATAGTGGTGGGGTCATTCACATTATTTAGTGGTGGGACAGGGGGCGGCTGCCGTCCTTCCACTAAATTCATTACAAAGTAAGATTTTAATTTAGTTTTTATATATAGTAATAGATATGTGTGGCGTACTATGACAAATTAATGAGCTTAATTACGCGGAATTGCCTAGCTAGGCTGATCTAAACAAACAAAATCCTCGTACGTACAATAAATGATGGCCCCACGCGAAATTGGGCGCTGCCGCCATTTAATCTTTTGACTCTATTTTTTTCGATCTAAATCAGGCATACAATATTATGCATAGTTGATTTGACTCTTGTTTCCAGCAACTAGCTAGCAATCAAAGCTATAAGGAAGCCGAAGTGATGGAGGTTGAGTAACAACCTTTTTCAGTTCTATAAAAGCTTTGGCAGATTCTTTAACTTTCTTTGCGGTTTATATTTGGATTGGAAGACTTCCTGTATCTACTGATTATATGAATGTCGTATGTTAGTTCTCAAAAAAATAGCTAGCTGATTCGTGTTTCCCGCAAGGGTTCTTGAAGGATCTTGCTAGGAAATTATCAAAATACAAAAAATGTTCTAAATCAGGAAATATTTCCTCCTTAGGAAAGTCCCCCCGAAAAGAAATTTATTCCTTATAAACTGGTCGGTCGATGTTTTTGCCCTGTGGTCGACGCCAACAATCTCCATGAATATCTGATCTCTTGACCAGAGAAACGCGAAATTGCGCGTTGAAAAACCAAAACATCGTACGTATAATGTCCCCACGCGGAATTGCTGCAGGCTGCAGCTTTTTAATTAGTTTTTATTTTTCTAAATGATCAGGGCATACAATAGATATAGTTTTTTTCTTTTTGAGCTAATAGATTTCATTAAAGTAAACAAAGTGATGCAAGAGATGAGGTGGGTTTCTTTGATAAATACCCAAAAATAAAAAATTACAGTGCACAGAAAATAAAAATTGGGTTTATTTGAGACTCAAAACATAATCTCTACCCATGTTCTATCAGAAAATGCCGTCTTTCCAAAAGGCAAAAAAGTTGTTCGCATAAAAGCGAACAACTAAACCACTACATAGAGCAGTGGTATCCCCGCAAAATGCGGAGAGAGGAGCAAATGAACTGTCGCTTAATATATTGAGATGGCGTCTGGTGGTTCTAGGTGGCCACATGTGCATTGCACACGCCCATCAGAAGCACAAAGACACCTCCCGGACTAGAAGATCGGCGACTGTAGAGGCGATGGAGGCGGAGTGTGATGGTCCCAGGTGGTTTACATGCAGAAGATCAACATGATGAAGCTTAGAAACGAAAAACCAACATAAACCGGTCGGAGAAACACGAAAACTGACCGGGAAACTAACAATAACAATAAAGAAACTAACAGAAAAGTAAAAGAGGGGGGGAGGTGGTGGCCAGAGCCCAGGCTCCAACCCACCCCTTCCCGGAGGAAAGAAAGAATTTTTTTGGAAGATACTGATAATCGCTTCTTGAGAGAGAAAATATTGTATGTAGTAGAGAGAGGGAGGCTTTGAACTTACAATAAATATAGTTAATTCGGCAATAATTTCCAGCAGCTAGCTAGCAAGCTATATATAAGGATTCCATATGCAGATTTAGCAGCTAACTATTAGCATTAAGTGGTGAAGCTAAATGACAAACATGTACGCAAGCCCTAGCCATCAAGAGTCTGATGATCATGAACATCAAATGATGGTCATAGAAACAAGTAGTTTGCACATAAAAAGTAATGAAACTCACGTAAAAATTACATTTATAAAAAAAAAACCAAATGTGTTGTAGCGTCTCCATGTGGGACGTAAAAATCGATGGAACTATTTTTTACTCTTTAAACATTGAGGAGTGTGTGCTATTTTTCAAAATGAAAGAGGGGATATGATTATGGCTATGTCGCAGAAGGAAGAGGGGATTTATGCATGGATGTATTTAGGGTTGTAACTTGTCTAGTTTAGTTTGGTTTGGGACAAAATCTAGAATCAAATCAGTATCACCAACTTTGCATTTTTTAAAATCGATTACACACCATTTATACCCTAAATCTGATAGTACCGATTTTATTGGTTTCGATTTGATTTCTCAATTTTAAATTAGTCTATATTAGTCTATTAAATTATTAGTATATTATATATATTAGTATTAGTTATAATGATTAGAATAATTATATATTAGTATTTGTTATAGTAAATTTATTTTTTTTATAACTATATAATTGGTAGTAATAGTATAGTATTACTCTATCATTATTTTATATGTAATTATTTAGCATAATAATTTATATAGACCTAGTAATATAGTTTTAGACTATTAGTATTAGGCTATAAAATATAAAATACTATAACTAATTTACATTATATACTAATATATTTTTATATATAATACAAATATTATTTTATATTACATATAATATTAAAAAAATTAATTTAAAATATATATTATATTGAACCGGTTTGGTCCAATTCTAAAAAAGTTTATAATCGAAACTGGACTGGTACTAATCAGTTTTGACATTACCAAAACTGATTTTAGGCTGGTACTAACTCAAAACTGGATTGATTCCACTAGTTTGAACCAGTTCAATTTTTCGATATTTTCCTACAACCCTAAATGTATTAAGGTTCTTGTTGCCTTGCAGGCGCTTACAAATGATCTATCACATGAGGCTTTCACATTAAGAACTTGAGGGGGACACTCTTGTGATCGTGGAGGCACTTCAATCCAACCAAGAGCAATCATTAAGTTTTAGGTTAGGTTTGGATGGTGAGTTGCATGAGATGAGTTGAGATAAAAGTTGAAAGTTGAATAAAGTATTGTTAGAATATTATGTTTTAATATTATTATTATTTTGATATTTGAAAATTTTAAATTATATTTATTATATTTGTGTGAAAATTTGAGAAATTTGTAATAATTAAATTAAATGAGATAAAATGAGTTGAGATCAACTCTGAATTCAAATGGAGTCTATCCCTTCGATATGAGAGATACAACTTCTATTATCCTCATTCCTTTCCATTGATGTTCTACATGTTGGTAAAAAGACAATGAGATGTCTCATCGCTTATAAAGACTGGTGATCCAAATTGAGTTTTTTCTTGGCTCGATCTGGAACTTGGATATCCGAATTCCGGTTATGGGTTCCAAACTGGATTTTATCCTGTCCAAAAATTACATTATTATAATTGGCTTTATCCGGGCTGATTACGAGTATTACACTCGAGTACCGGATTTATCTGTACCTAGTTTATAAAAAGAAATTATGATCCCTCTTCACCCTCATAAAATCCTATTCCAAATTATAAAAATAAACTATGATCTCTCTTCTCTCTCCTCTCCACTCTCCACTCTCCACTCTCATTTTACATATTCATATTTGCCCTAAAACCTAGGCCAATTGCCATTATCTTCTCCGGGGTTGAAAAGGTAGTCTTGGAAGGCCCAAGAATGGTAGCCTCATGTGTTCGTCTCCATTGCCATGCCCATTTTGTCAGTGCAAGTCATATTTTATGCTATTCACTATTTTTTATTTTTTTACTTTTTTACAATTACAGTAACACCCGATCAGAGCACACAAAGCACATTAAGGCTTTTGCTGGGGTGTGATGCTTTGATTTTGCTAGATGATGTGGAGAACTTCGTTGGAGAAAAAACTGCAATACCTAACTTGATTTTTCTAAAGGGTTTTGATTTTTTTTTTCTTTTTTGTTGTTGAAATTAATAACATAATCTTTTGTTAAAAAAAGAAAATTCGGGCATATCTCGAAACTCTAATTAAACCGGGATTTGAATCTGTGTTCTGGTCTAATTCATTGCCGACTAATCCAGGGCAAGTTTCAGCAAAGGTTTGAAACCGGAATTCCAGATCGGATATACCCGAGTACCAACTACAACTTTAATAATGCTTCCAAGTGTAGAATTGTCACAAACTAATAACTCGGTGAGTCTGAGATTGAATCCACAATGAAGGTTGTACAACCCAAAGAAGGAAAACAGATTAGAACAATAAAACTTAATAGCAAAGATTATCAAGGGTTGATTGAGTTTTTGGAAAAAAAAGGCCAAAATTACCACTACAAAAGGAAAACACATGATGGATTATATAAGACGAGAATGACTATTGGCAACCAAAACAGGCTCATTTTGACAGAAAATAGTCATTTTAAATAACTTGCCACAACTAAGCAGTTTTCTTATAGTGGTACTTCAGCTAATCCAAAATATTGTCGGGTTGTTGATAACCTCCATGACAACTATGTGTTTTGGATATTCTCCTATTACGTACGGCAATCCAATTGCTTTGGGTGAACCAGCTTGTGGTTGCCCTTTTTGGTGTTGCACTACTGACTGAGCCACCAACATATCAGATATTGATGAGCAATTGGCCATTCAGACAAAATAAACCACTTATCAGCAAGGCGATGTGTGGGGAAAGCTTTTCAATCAAACTCTATATTAGACTACCATCTTAGTGACTTTCCAGTTAAAAGGGCAAGCTATCCTACTAGTAAGTTAGAAATGTCAATGATACCAAGATTTTCAATAGTTTTCTTCCCTGTCAAGTATTTTAACCTAGTGAGGAATAACTCTTAATTGAACTTGACATAAAATACACAAACCTTGCTTTATGAAGCAAGGAAGGCATTAGCAAATTAATAAGCCCTTGAGTGACTACAGTCTCTCCCTGAAAAAACTTTCATGCGAATAGGATTTTCCACAACAGCTATTGACTGCCCTTGGCAAATTCGGTGTCTGCCTCCCATCACTGATCCTTTGCATATATAATTCTCAATTCCCTTAGCCTTTTCCATAGGTTGTAATGCCTTTTCAGGCTCATAAGACTTTGGAGGGGAGGTTTGCGTGGTATTTTTGAAGCATGAAATTGATTGATTAGCATTGTCATTCCAATTCTCATTGGTATTGAAATTTTACGTCAAACACCATCCTTGGATTCAATTCATTCTTTTATTAGATCTAGATGGGGGCTCTTTAAGCAACCTCTTGTCTCCTTGATGAGCCAGCCGAGAAATGTTTTTATTCACATAACTTCAAAAGAAGACTTTATTAAAGCGTTACTATAGAAACTTGTGAGACTGATGGAGTTCCTTATAGAGATTTCACTGGATCACTGATTTTCATGAGGGTCGGGAACTAGCGCATGTTCTAGTGTGGATAAATTTGTCTGGATTGCCTCCAAACTTGTATCATGAATCCTTTTTTACATATGCTTGGCTCCTATTGGTAGGTTCCTCAAGAGAGATAATCCAACTAGATGCACTACATGTATACACGGGGCAAGAGTTTGCATAGATGGCTGATTCTAAGGATCTTTTGAAGGTGTTATGGATTGGTATCCCCATAAATCCATAGAGTTTTTATAAAGAGATTGAGTTTGAAACATTACCTGCATATTGCATTCAATGTCATGTGCAAGGACATAATGCAAGAACGTGTAAATGTTAAGGAAAGACATGGGATGTTGATCACAAATTGAGAAAGAAGGGAGCTAAACCAAATCACGTTTGGGTTCAAAATGATAAACCTAAGGACCAGTCTGTTGTTTTCTTTTAGATACGGAAGACCAGTAAAAATGGGGAGATGTTGTCAAAGGTTCCATGAAAAACCCTAGAGATGGAAAATGCATATGTTGATGTTGTTTATATCATGGAAGGAAAAGGAAAAGAGGTTGCTTTGAAAACCCTAGAAGTAGAAAAAATGAATCACTAGGGGTTGGAGTTGCCTATTTTGGTTGATAATAGGGTAGTGTCTAATGTTATGGATGATCGAATATTGGTTGAGCATCACAGGAAGGTGGTTCCAAATAAAGTTTTATTGCTGGAGAATGTTGAAGTTGCATATGTTGATGTTGTTTATATCATGGAAGGAAAAGGAAAAGAGGTTGCTTTGAAAACCCTAGAAGTAGAAAAAATGAATCACTAGGGGTTGGAGTTGCCTATTTTGGTTGATAATAGGGTAGTGTCTAATGTTATGGATGATCGAATATTGGTTGAGCATCACAGGAAGGTGGTTCCAAATAAAGTTTTATTGCTGGAGAATGTTGAAGTTCATCAATAGAGACATTTTTAGGTTGTGACAGAGATGGGTAATTCTGTGATTGTCAAAGTGGTGTAGGAAAACATGGTTGTTGAACCACAGAAGCCAAAACAATTCGTTCTTACAAACACTGAGGATTCATCGGTATTCTTCTGTTCAGTAAGTTGAAGAAAGCATAAGAGGTGATAGAAATAAAGCTAGCAGGCGATTCTCTTCTTTCTTCGCTTGAGGAAGTTCATGATGGGCCTATAACTTACTTTCATAATTTTTTGCCAGTTGGTGCAATGGGCGATTCAGCAAGAAGATAATGACAACTTACGGCATGTTCCAACATTGCAAGAGGCATTTGATGCTCTTCTCTCCATCCCAGTGGATAGTAGTTTGAGTTCAGATGGGTTTGGCTTCGAATTTTATTGATCTTGGTGGCACATTGTGGGTTCTGATGTTTGTAGAGGCAGTGGCTAGGTTCTTTAGAAGGGTGGCTTTCCCTCAGTTCTACACAGCATCTTTTTTGTCTTTAATTTTGAAAGTGAAAAATCTAGTAAGTTTTGACAAATCTAGGCTATAAGATTATGCTCGATGATCTATAAAGGGTGTTCTAAGATCTTGGTTAACCATCTTTTGCCATTGTTAGCCAAGATTATTTCTCCTGAGTAAGATGCTTTTGTACTGGGGCGAAGAGTATATTTTAAAACATCAATTTGGCTCAAAAAATGATTTATGGCATTAATAAACCATCTCATGATGGTAATGTGGTTCTGAAGATAGACACGGCAAAGACATATGATAGTGTTGGTTTGGAGTTTCTTTTCCATATGTTGTGATCATTTGGATTTTTAGAATTTTTTTGCTTCCTCATTACACAATGTATTTCTATGCCATGGTATTGTATTGTTATGAATAGTATCCCAAAGGGTTTCTTTAAAAGGGGTAGAGATTTATGTAAAGGGGACCTAGTTTCGACTTATTTGTTTATTTTAGTAGAAAACATTTTTACTTAAATGATCAAAAAACAAGTTAACATGGGTAAGATTGTTCCATTTTCACATTCCTGAGGTACTCTTATTATTTCTCATCTCCTTTACAATGAAGATATGTTGTCTTCTTTTCTAATGGAGGAAAAGCTTCGTTGCGGGCTATTTCTAATGTGTTGAAGCAATATGAAGAGGATTCTGGTTAGGTTGTGAATAAAAGGAACTCCTCGATTTGTTTTCTCAAAACATATTACTCCTTCTCGATGGAGTATATTGCTTCGGGTTATGGGTTCTCAAAAGGGGTTTTCGCTTTCTCTTATTTGGGTGTACCTATTATTTCTAGTAGACTCATCAATGTTCATTTTGAGGATGTCATTAATAAGATCCGAAGTCAACTTGAAGGATGGAAAGCTAGATTGTTGTCTAATGGTGCTCGTTACTTTTATTCAATTTTGAGACTCTAAAGCATGGTATTGAAAAAATATAAAAAATCATGAGCACTTTCTTCTGGGGAATTAAGGATGGAAAGGTAAAGAAGAAATTATGTGCATGGGATGATCTTTGTAAGTCAGTAATTGGCGGGGTTTGGTCTTCGAAATTTACAGGAGGTACAACTTTCTCTTCATATGAAATCGACTCGGAATTTATTACAAGAGTCTTTGTTCTAGTCGAAATTCTTTCTTGGAAAATATGTTGGTGATAAGCATATTTTAGTGTTGCAAGTTTTGGATGATTCTTATGAAGAGTATTCCTTTGGTACTTGTAAACTCAAAATGGCAAGTGAGAGATGGAAAACTGTCCTTTTGGAGGGATAACTGGTCAGGTCATGGGCATCTACTTACTAATCAGCAAATTAGTGATTTACCTAATTTAACATTGGAGGATTATAAGTAAAAAATGGGATGGAATGTAGACTTATTTACTCGACTAGTGGGGCAAGAAACAACATAGGAGATCTTATGCGATTGGTAGCACCAAACTTGGTATGGATGTGTTGATATGGTTGTGTCTATAATAATTTTGTTTTCTTTAATTTTGTGGGATTTTATGAAGAGGAATAACAACTCATATTTCATGAATAAGAATATAAGAGATTAATCAAAATCAAGAATAAAATGAGAATAATAATTATTCATGAGAAATAGGAAAAAAGCTTTATTTTTATTAATATTACATATTTAGTTATATATATATTTATATATTTAGTGTGACTTATATAAAGTTATTCAAAATTTTTTTTTTAAAACTAAAAAAAAATCATAAAATTATATCTTAATATTTTACGGAGTCCAAAGATTTATCTTATTTCTAGTCTTTTATCCCAAATTTATAACTTTAGATTTATTATAAAATTTAATATAATTTATTACAAAAATCTAATTTAATGTGACGTGGGGGGTAAATTGAGAATTGTGTTAAAGTTCGAGAGGCAAAGTGAAATTTTTCATGAGAATATTTTTGTTTTTACAGGTGCATGCACGTGCTCTACTTCCATTCTAATTAACGCGGATTATAGATGGAATGAGGATATTGTGAACTTTTAAAAGTATACGAGACCAGCTTGCTACAATTTTTATTTATGGAGTACATTGTGCATTGAATAAAAGTTGGATGAGATAAAGTTTAATTAATCCAAAAAACTATAACTAGTTCGGTCAAAGAGCATAACATTGAACTCAAGGACGTTCAAGCTTGCTAGCACTTCTCTAAGAAGTGGAACCGTAGACTCCAATGTTGTGGCCATATAGAGATCACAAGGCCAAATATTGCACTCATCCTCTATCCGTGTGCCATCTAAATTCATGGCTCTGAAGTGTCCAAGGTACTTTTAGCAACTTTTACCATTCCGAGAAGAGAATGGTAATGAAAACTATTACAATGAGAATGCGAGAAATCTTAGCAAGCAAATACACAACATATAACAGTTAACACAAGTATACAAGAGGTATATCATGCGATGCATGCATGAACATGTACTTGACACATGACTGAGAATTGAACCTTGACTTATGCACTGACCACTTTCAAAAACTCGCAACAAAGACTTGACATTTTAAGAAAACATTTTTAACTTTTCTTTTTCATGTCAATCTTTAACAAAACTTGCCCTTTTAGAAAGTATTACAAGATTTGCAACGAGTAATTTATAATTTATCACGAGATTTTCATCAAATGATCCATAGCAAATGAGCTCTTTCACTTATTCAGAAAGTAGAAACAAAATGGTTTTCCTTTATGTACCGTGTGTTCCTGCTAGTTACTGCAACATTACTAGTCTGTGTACCATGATGAATATCTCTTAAACAAAAACAAAACTTATTAACTCGACAGTACTTCATCGCGTTAGGCACTACCTCACTCTGGCATTTTTTAAAAAGACTCTATTTGAGGCATGTGGACGGTTCTTTGTCGACTCAGGAGTTACCATTTCATTCTTAAGCACTCGGAAGTGGATAGAGGAGTTCCACTAGAACATTCTCTTGCCCAAGCACTTGAAGTCGTAATAAAACTTTTAGACTTCTTGAAAACATTTCTGTTTTGAAAACACTTCTTCCATATGCATATAACATGAGACTTATGACTTACACATTCTAACACTTGACTTATAATATATGAGATGCCATGCATGAAATGACCAAACATAACATGTTCAATTCATGGTCTGATAGCATAGAATTCATAAGATATTAAAATACAAACATGGAACTATGAAATATAGCTTTGGCTGAAACTTATAGGTGCAATATCATGGAAAATCATCACTTAAACATGCTTTAAACTTCAAACACATTGGTTAAAAATCAAAGCAAGACAAAACAAAGCATGGAATCACATCATTTGGCTAAGATCTGAAAGTACCAAGACATGATTTACCCAAATACATAAGCTTCAAAAATTCCTACATTATTTTTTTTTCTAAAATTGAAACATGTGAGATGATTGTATATTCAAGCAAACAATCAAGAAATAACAACCAAAACCACAGAAAAAAAAAAACAAAAGAATCTACACAAGCATCTACAAGAATTAACCAAGAGCAAGTTGAGTGTATATTTAGGGCTGTAAAACAAATAGGCAACTCGAATTTGACTCAATAAAACTCGAAATCGGCTTGAATTGTATATGAAATGGGCCGATCGTAAATACAAAATTAGGCTCGATAATTCAACAATACAACTCGTATAAAGCTTAACCGACTCGATTAATATTCGTGAACAAAATCTTATAAAACTCGATCGACTCGATTCGACTCGGCTCGATTAATATTCGTGAACAAGCTCATATAAAACTCGATCGATTCGTATAAACGCGTGAACTCGATTCGTATATATTTTTACATATATAATACAAATATATATATATTTTATAACATATATAATGATATATATAGACTTATAATCCAAATTTATAAGTCAATATATAGACATAATTATGTATATAGTCATAATTTATAACATATGATATATAAATTTATAAATTATAATATTCTCTTCTAGTGTAATAGAACTATAATTTGTGATGATTGATAAAATACATGAGTCCAAATCCCAATAAATATATAACAATATATATTTACAATGCATCACATTAACATATAGTGGTGTATTAGCATAACATTAACATATAGTGGTCTATTAGCATAACATTAACATATACGAATATACTAATATATGAAAGAAAGATGGCGGTCTATTATTACTAATAGTATTATAATTTAAAGAGTCATATACTAATACTATAGACTATAGAATATAAATTTATAATATAATTATAATATTATAAATTAAAACTATATAATTATAGTGTATAATATTAATACTATAGACTATTAATAATTTATCACTAGTTATTAATCTTATTATTTTATATATAATTAATCAATAATAACTAAACTCTAGTATTATTTTATTCGGAAGATTATATAAATTTTAGTAAATTACTAAATTAGTAATATACATGATACATGTTTAGTGTTAATATATACTATTATTAATAAATAAGCTCATACTACTAAATCACTATATTGTATACTATTACAATACTAAACTTAGTAGTATATTAGTATTAAAAAAAAGTAAAATATATGTTTATGTATTGAAAATAACTTATAAGTTGATAACTTATTAGTATAAGTATTAATATTAGTAAAAGTATTAGTATTACTTATTAGTTATTAGTATCATAAGTTATATTAAAAATCCTGAAAACTTACCATATAACTTATAAGTATTAGTATTATAATCTATATTATATACATATAACATATGTTGGTGTATTAATAAATATATAGATTAATATAGTATTATAAATTAATAGTTTATTACTATTAACTTATAAGTATTAAGTAGTATAGTCTTACATAATATAAACTAATAACATTAGTATACTAGTTTTATAAATGTATAATTAAATTTCTGAATTTATATATTAATAGTTTATACTAAATATATAACTTAACAATATTGAAAATATATCTAATATAAATATAAATAGTATTATAAACTTACAGTCTAAGTCTATTATCTATATATACTATAGTCTATAGATATTAATATATATAATATAAAAAGTTTATTCTTAAAAAAAAATCTGGATAGTTTATTCTCATCCGTTGATTTATGAAATGAAGCCCTAAATATACGCCGTTGGATCCGTTGGTAGGATTAATCTTGGTCATTCATCCACCTCATATAAGTACCATAACGATTAGTGGAACCCTAATGTGTTTTTGGGGTGCTATCAAGTTCGAGTCCTCTCAAGTCTCACCTCTAGCTCTAAGTCTTTCTCTCGACCTTCACACATCCTTTCAGATCTTTTTAGGGCTTCCATTTCCCATCCCATGCCATTTCACTCTCACTCTCAGTTTCTCAACTTTCACGCAACTAGGGTTTCACTTTCACAATCATCATTCATAAATCACAACCCTAGTTTCACTTTCCTTCTTCTCACATAGCGAGTCTGCGACAACCCTAAGCAAGCAATCTAGGGTTGCTTTCTTGTTTCTTCTACTTTCCATCTCAATTTTTAGAAATCCTAGCTGCCATCGAGTTCTGTGAAAATATGACTCACCGAAGTAGACCAGCAGTATTGGTCCCCAACTGGAAATATGTTGATCATCATCGATGGCCGTCGAGTTCTGTGGTGAGTATAAGATCACCGCCACTGGTGCATTTCTTTAAGATAATACTCCCATCTACCATGGTCGACAAAAAAAATAGTAATTAATGTATATATCCATATATACCTTGCAATCTAGGCTTGCTTGTTTAATTAGTTGAATTAGTTCTATTCTAACATGCATGCGCCCTAGCTGTTTCTGATCTATTAAGTGTTTTTAACCTTTTGATCAAGATGGTAATATTGAAAAATAAAACATTAATTTTATAGTTATGGATTGCTTGGTTAAATTATTGACCTTTGTTAACTTTTTAATTTATTTAAATTCAAATTTAATATTAATCATCTGGTTAATTCTCTATGATATGCATGCAACATTAATATATATATATATATATGTATAGTAATGGATTGCTTGGTTAATTCTCTATGATAAGCATGCAGCATTTAGTAATATACACACATTTTATATAATTTGTATATTGATGATTTAGTATATTCAATATGAGTTTGGAACTTCTTTTATTATATTAGAAGGAGAATTTCTCCTAATGTTTTCAAATATTTATGTATTCATAATTAGTAGTATGTAGTCACAAATAATAATAAAAAAAAAACAATCAAGTTATATGAGCTTATACAAATTTATATGAGTAGAGTCAATCTTATTCCATTTGAGAGTTTTTTTTTTTTGTAAAAGCAAATGTTTACAATGTGATTATGAAATCATAACTTCATTTGATCTTTGCAGAATATCCCTGAAAAGTTTGTGAGGTTGTTTCAGCTGGAACTTGGAACTTCTATTACACTCACTCCTCCCAACAGTTGTAGTGGGATTGGAGAAAACCAAGAAGAATATATGGTTTCATGAAAGTTGGCATGATTTTGCAGAGCATCATACCATAGATAATGGCTACTTTTTAGTCTTCAAATATGAAGGAAATTCAAGTTTTCATGTTCTCGTATTTGACAAGACTACTATTAAGATCCAATATTCAGCAAGCAATATTACTAATGAAATGGACATTATTATTAGTGTATAGGATGAAAATCAAGTTACGAGAATCCATCAATTTCTGAAATATCTGAGCAATAAAGACTCAGGATTTGTAGAGGAAGAGAGAGAGAGCAACCCAGACAGCCAAAACACTGAAGTCTAAAAATCTTTCGTTCGTGCATTTTTTACTGCCCCATAATATAAGAAAAAGCTATATGGTGAGCCTAAACATGATGTAATGCAAGTTAATGTTCAAATTCAAATACTTTTTTGAAATATGCTAATGAGTTGCAGTTCTTCTTTGCTATGCAGTATGTGCCTGCTGAATTTGCTACAAAATATTTTTCAGCAAACCAAAGTGTAAAACTTCAAACTTATGATAATAGAAGACAATGGCATGTCATTTGCTGTTACAATGTCAAGACCTGTTCGTCAATGAAAATAGCAAATAGATGGAGTAAATTTGTGAGGACAAACAATTTGAAAGATGGAGATGCATTTCTCTTTGAGCTCATCAAGAGAAAGCCTACTGTGCTTAAAGTTTACATATTTCGCATAGCTGACTATGTTTGAACAAACTTTTAGTAACTTCTTTCAAATCCTGGTAACTTTCTTCTTATTCTGGACATATTAGTAACTTCTTTCTTATTCTAAACATTTTACTCTCTTTTCCTATTCTAGGCATTTTGGTACCTTGTCAACTAATTATAGACAGTTTGGACCTTTAGTAACTTGTTTCTTATTTCAACAGTTTGGTAGTGTGTTTGTAGCCTATCTGATGATATTTGATTTAGTATTTTAGAGAACTTTTGTGTTTTAGTTGTCCTAACTTCAATATGATTTTGTGAAGTTGAATGGGATGATATTACTTACTAGTTACTACTAGTCAGCACAATTCAAGTAATTTCTAAGTTCATACTCCTCACCATCCGGATTCCTTAAATATTTTGGATGACAAATTAAGTTTTGCGTTGCAAACAATTTGTTTTATTTTCTTTTGATGTATTCTGTTTGTGTGGCTGCTTTAACATGTCTTGGTTGTTAATTTATTGACGAGCCTCAATTTTTGAAGCATATTGAGCCACCAAAGCAAGAGTGTGCTGAGAATATTAAGAGTCAAAATTGTTTGGCTCTAACTATTTAATGTTATTAGCCTTGCCTTCCAAAAGCACATTGAGCCACCAAGACATTGCGTCCTGGAAGCACATTGAGCCATGAAGGCAAGATTGTATAAATATAACTATTGGAGTCAAATAGTTTATGACTTTAACATTTTTTGGTGTCATTACTTTAACTAATCTACATTGAGTTTCATTGTCAATTGAAACAACACATATGTTGTTGTGTGAGGCTGATTGGGTTAAAGCCATGTACGACACTAAAAGATCCTCAATTATTCATGTAAGTGTTACCTTTATTTTATTTGTTAGTTTAATTTTAATTTTTATAATTTAGTATTATTGCATTATTTATACAACTGTCAATTGACATACATGCTTGTTTAATTCATACTGATTGCTATCTTTCATTTGGACCTATTTAGTTTGTAATATTTAGATAGTTTCTTTGTTCTATCTGACTAAATTATTGGATCTGATTTGAGTAATGACAGACTGACTTCAGCTTTCAAGTAACTCCTCACCATCCTTCCTTACATATTTTTTAATGAAAAATTAAATTTTGTATTGAAAACAACCATTGACTAGATTACTAAGTTGAAAGTTCTTGAGTAATGATGCAAGGGATTAAAAATAATTTTAATTTTTTAATGTATATCAATGTATACAGGTTACTAAATTGTGTTTTTGGTTAAAATTTGAAACACTATACTGTCTAGAGGCTCCTGTCATGGTGATTGGTAACCAGTTTTATTCCATTTTTGTTTGGTATCTGTTTTTGTGTTGATGTTGATGTTAGGTTACTAAATTGCATGTTGATGTTGAGGTCCTATTATGGGCTTGGTTTGTGTTTACAAATCAAGGACAGAATTATAGGACTATTTTGATTGTGTATACAAAATAATAAGACTCTTTTTTATTAGATATATTTAGTGATGTTGAATTCATTATTCTATTTTTGTGTTTACAGAATAATAGAACTATTTAAAATTTTTAAATACTTTTAGATTTCAGTGAATCAGTGAAGTTAAATTCTGAAACTGTTTTTATTGTGTTTACAGAATAATAGGACTATTTAAATTATAAATGTTTAGTGAATCAATGATGTTGAATTCCTATTTTGTTTTTGTGTTTATAGAATAATAGGACCATTTCTTTTTTATATACCTTAAGTGAATTAGTGATGTTAGATTCTAGGACATTTTATTATGTTTACAGAATACTAGAACTATTTAAATTCAAATATGTTTAGTGAATGAGAATTAGTGATGTTGAATTCCTGTTCTGGTTGTGTGTTTATAGAATATTGAGACCTTTTATGTTCAATGATGTTTAATTCTGGGCTCGTTTATGTGTTAATAGAAAATTTTGACTCTTTATTTTGTGTGTATGTATAGTGATGTTGAATTATGAAACTGTTTGTGTTTACAAAATCTGTGTTAGTGTTATTGAATTGCTGTACTTGTGTATCTATTTATTGCCTCTTATTAGTTATTATTGCATCTTTTCTTTTAAGGTAAATTAAGTTTTGCAATTTTACTTAAACATGCCCTGACAGTATTGCTAAAGTGAGCATTAAGAGCACTTGAGAAAGGGATTAAAATTATGCCTAACTTTGTTAGTTTCATTAGTGTTACAATCAGTGTATGTAGAGGGCTAGAGGTAGGCTGGCAGTGGCAATAGGCCAACTGAGCAACAAATTTGGCTGTTTTTCTTCCAATGTTCGAACCGTTGGAAAATTGAAATGCATTTAATTATTGTTGTAATTCGTTAATTTGTAAGTTGTAATAATTTAATTTATTAAATTTTAATTGGTTGTAATTTGTAATTTGTTGTAATTTGTAGATCATCTAAGTAGGTCCAAAATTGAAATCTATAAATTTAATTTGTTTGTATATAGTATTTTAGATTGTTAGTAATAGGGTTGCACAATTGAGAATTAAAGATTATAGTTTTATAGATCTTTAATTTTGTATGAAACAAGTATGTTTGGATTTGGACCTATAATGTTGTAATTGAGAATTAAACATAACTATCATGTAAGTTTGGATTTGAAAATGGATTTTCAAGAAACAAATTTAAAATTATTCTTGGACTTGCTATTAACGAGCCAAGCTCGAGTTGGGTTTGGGCTCGACTTGAAATTAGGCTCAAACTCGAGTCGAGCTCAGCCTTCCTATATGCCTAAACGAGCTAAGCTCAAACACTGACTAGGCCCATTACTTGAATGAGCCAAGCCCAAACTCGACTTAAATAATAAATGGGCCGAGTTCGCACAACCCAAACTCATTCGAACTCGGCTCATTTACAGCCCTATGTATTTCAAACACATTATAATTTAAAATGCAAACTCAATACCACCTTGCTACTTTGGTTTTTTCCACTTTTCGCAAAATCGGATGTTTCCTCTATGTTTCTTGCATTTCATCAATATGTTACAAATCTTTTTGAATCCAAAATTGCTTCAGTTCAAACCGACGGGAATGGTGAGTTTCGGCCCTTGAACCAAATTCTTCAAAAAACTGGCATTTAACATTGTGTGATGCGTCACTACTCTGATGCCCAAAATGGCACAGTTGAGAGGTGACATCGTCATATCGTAGAAACTAGACTTGCACTTTTGACCCATGCCTTTGTTCCTAACAAATATTGGGCCGAAGCCTTCTCAATCACGGTATTTCTCATAAACGGAATGCCTACACCTACACTTCAAAACAACTCTCCATTTCAATTAATTTTTAATCAACAACCCGACCACACCTTTTTACGCACATTTGGATGCCTTTGTTAGCCCAACTTAAGGCCTTTTAATCGTCATAAAATGGACTTACGATCCAAACCGTGTGTCTTCTTGGGCTATAGCCCTGACCACAAAAGGTATTTTTGCCTTCACATTCCCTTGGGTCGAGTCTATATCTCACGGGATGTTCACTTTTATGAGGATACATTCCCATTTGCCCCAGCTGGCAGCTTGCAACCTCTGCCCCCTCATGTTCATCCATTACCAACTCCTCTAACATGCTCCACAATTGGGCCTTAAGGCCCAGCCCCAATTACAAACACCAACCTGCACGATCCCAATCACTCTCCAACACCAACCGACCCCAACACACTTGGACCTCAGCTCACACAGCCCAACATCTTTCTCCAAAGGTCTACATAGCCCACCCCCCATACCCAGTCCGAAATGTCCCACCCTTCATCGTCTTCCACCTCTCCAATTAGGGCATCATCTTCCTCATCCCCTCTTAGGATGTCACTACCATCACCTCAAAGACCCTCCTCTCCCCCTTCCGCTGCACCTCCCATCCACCACATGGTCACAAGGTCCCGCAACAATATTCACAGACCCCTTCAGCGTCTCGATGGCACCATCCCCTGGCCCTCGAAGAATCCATCACCCCACCTCACCACTTCCACATCCTCCATGGTCTCGGAGGAACCTTCCTCGTTTACTGAGGCAACTAAATTTCTTGAGTGGCATGCTACTATGGCTGCCGAGTTCAATGCCTTATTTCTCAACCACACTTGGGATCTCATCCCGTGCACCCCCAACCTCAACATTCTCGGCTGCAAATGAGTCCTAAAGACCAAACGTATTGCCGATGGAACCCTAGAGCGATGAAAAGCTCGCTTGGTGGCTAAGGGATTCCATCGGCAAGCAGGGGTCAGCTTCACTGAAACCTACAGTCCCATGGTCAAATCAGTGACCATTCACACCATTCTCTCCGTCGCCGTTACCTTCTCTTGGCCCCTACACCAGCTGGGTGTTCAAAACGCGTTTCTACATGGTGACCTAGAGGAAGCTGTCTACATGCAACAGCCGTCGAGGTTTGCAAATCCTGATCATCCCACACACATCTGCAAGCTATGTAAGTCCCTTACGATCTCAAACAAGCCCCTCGGGCTTGGTTTTCGAAATTAAGCAACAAACTTCTTTCACTTGGTTAGTTTGCTTCTAAATCCAATTCCTCGTTGTTTATTTTTTGTCATGGCTCTGATTTAATTTATTTTCTTGTTTATGTCGATGACATTATTCTCACTGGCTCTAGCAAAGAGATAATCTCTGAATTTATCTCTGCCATGAACAACTCATTTCCAGTAAAGGACCTAAGCTGCTTGCATTATTTCTTAGGAATTGAGGTCATCAGAAATTCGACTCATCTGTTTCTATCCCAGTGTAAATACATCTCTGACCTCCTCAGAAAAACCAACATGCATAACTCAAAGGCTGTCTTGACCCCTATGTCTACATCTGATAAACTCACTGCCACTGATCGATCTTCATTTAAAGATCCCCAGCTCTACCGTAGCATAGTAGTGAGTCTTCAGTACCTATCATTCACCCGCCCAGACATTTCATTTGCCATTAACAAAGTTTGTCAATTTATGCATTGTCTTAAAAGTCCTCACTGGCAAGCCATTAAACGAATCCTTCGTTACTTACGTAACACTCCTCACCATGGTCTTCATTTCTCACCTTCTTCCTCATTTAATTTGTCAGTTTTTACCGATGCTGATTGGGCCGAGTGCCTAGATGATCACCGCTCAACTGGTGAATTTTGTGTGTATATTGGCTCACACCTTCTGTCTTGGGGATCCAAAAAGCAACCGATCATTGCTCGATCCTCCACTGAGGCTGAGTACAAGGCAATGGCCAACACCACTTGTGAAGTCTTATGGCTCCAATCCCTTATCAGTGAACTTGCAATTTTTTTATCCACTCCTCCCACCCTATGGTGTGATAATCTAGGAGCCACTTATTTATCGGTAGATCCCATTTTGCAGTCTCGCACCAAACATGTGGCCTTAGATTATTACTTTGTGCGTGAGCACGTGGCTGCCCAAACTCTTAAAGTCTCATTTGTTTCAACTAAAGATCAAATTGCATATATTTTCACCAAGCCTCTCTCAAGTGCTCAGTTCAGCTTACTTCGATCAAGCCTCACAATTTCTCTAGCACTGCTTGACTCGCTGGGAGCTATTGAAGCAAACACAACTCCCGCAACCACGGCGCATGACAATACACATACTACACATGGCAAGGCTCAAAGACAAACTATTGTAGCTGCTTTACCAGACAACACGAAACAAATACCAGGCCACAACACAGACGACGGCTACAACAGAGTTCCTACTAAAAGTTTTTCAAAAGGACCAATAACAGAGTTACAAGTGTCTTAGGCCTAAAATACACTTTGTGATAGCTTGTGTAAATATCAACCATTGATGTGATCTGATTCTTTGGAGTGTTTCTATTATAAATACGAAAACACAACCGAATTCCTTTCTCTCTCAAAGGCATTATCTCAAGCACCTTGTGTGCATTATTGCTCTCTGTTATTGTTTGTTCGTTTATCGACCACACTTTACCATATAAACTGGGAAGTTGGAAACTGCATGTTGCGAAACATGAACTGTGTGTGATAAAAAAGTATAGATTAATACTACTTCCATCTTTTTTTACCATCATACCCTCCTGTTATCTTATGATATGATCTTATAAAAACGATTGATAATTATTTATTATATTTTACTTGGCTCAACCATATATTTAATGTCAAATTAAAAAATAATATATATTGAGAGGATGATGATAAAAATGATAATAAATAATTTTTTTCTAGAACCAAATTTTCAGTAAAGATAGTGGTAACTTTTGTTTAAGTATCCCAATTTCTAATAAAATAATTTATTTTGTAGTTCATATTTAGTAGATTACATTACAGCCTACATAAAAATACTCTTATTTTACAATCAAGTAAAATAAATTTTACAGATTTTAAAAATTTTTTATTTGTAAATAAGAATATTTTAATCAATTTTATTTTAAAATAGAAATTTTGCTTTTTTTTATTGCTTGGCCTGTAAAAGAATTTAATTTTTTTAACTGTATATAATATTGCCCTTTTTAATAACAGTTTGGACCGAATAAATATAAATAAATCACGAGAAGTTGGCTTAAGAAAACAACAATAATGGTGACAACAGAGAATATTAATTAAGTATTTGTTTGGGTCGTATTAGCTGATGAAGAAGAAATTACGCGACAATTTGGTCGCAGCTGGTTAATTTCTTAGTAGCATGCCTTGCGAACACGTGGATAAATCGCGCTGCAATTCCCCACAGCTCACGACCATTGAAGAAGTCGCAATAAAATCGAGTCACGACCTAGCTTAGTTTCCTCCAGTACGGTAGTACAGAAAGTTCAGTGGAATCTTCCCTATCTGCATCTGTTATAAGATAATAGATATTTATGATATTTTAATTATAATTAAAAAATATATTTATAATAAAAATAAATTATTTTTATTACAAATAGTACTTATAATTACAATTAAAATTTTACAAATATTGACTTTTTTTATATCAGAAGGACCTTGACCCTCGGACCTGTCGTACGTCCCGCATGCATGAACTATGATCATGTTGGACGTTGTTGCACGACGGCGCAAGATCATAATCAGTTCATCAAACTGATCAAGTACAAGCATTTAATTATTGTCTCTTCTGCTCTCTTCATGCCAAGCAAACCATTTTAGAAGTTAACGCGGTTTTGGATAGGGACGTAATGGAAGCCTCAATATCCAACCTTAGAACGCGGCAGTTGCTGCTGGCTTGGAGCTACCTAAACATTCCAAGGAAGTTTCGAGGAAAACAAATCATTTGACCTCAGTTTGTCAACAACGTCGTAATATAAATTAAGAACCTGCTTAATTTCATTCTTTCAGCCAAAGAAAGAAAAACCTAGATTGGATTTGAACAGGAAGCAATTTTCTATCAGCATCAGTACCATAATTATGTGGCTGCGCATGCTCAGGAGAAAAATACAGTTATGTTAGTATATATGTCTGGCTACCAATCATACCTGAATGGAATTCTTTCATTCTATTTTTGCCCACCCATTAATGATTAATTTGTTTGTTGAAGTGCAGAAAGTGAGTTTGATGCACAGCGCCAACCGCCATGCATATTCAGACAAGCCGTATGTCGAGCACAAGCTCTGGCCACGTTGTGGACCTCGAGTCCCAGCAGACGGCCGTCTTACTAATACCCAGCAACACTAGTACTGCAAGAGAACGTTGGCACTGGATTCTTAATTTGATCCTCCATCAGAGAAACCTAATATCGAGACTAGCAGATAACGCTCATGATGACAAGGGTTCTCCTTCTCTCGATACAGTCTCATCATCAACTTCCTATTACAGTATCATCAGCACTATTGATGGCACCGAAGAATTGGTAAGTCTTCTTCCTCTTGCATGTCTCGATCGCTTCGATCTTTTGTACATGGCAGCTACAGATATATTTCTTCCTGACTTCTTCTCCAAATAGATCAATGCTAGCTGATTCCATATATTAGTGTATTGGTACAGACAAAGATATATACTAAATGAATATTTCAAATGCCATCGTGCACCTATCATGCATGGCCTGTCAAGGATAACTATTATTAGATATTCATGGGATATTGATATTTCAAACTACATAATGATGCAATCAAAATTATACACTATAAGAAAAGCAGGTATATATAACCAATTAATTATAACCAAAATGACTATTTTCATTGCAAATAGTTAGTTTTTATTGCAAATGGTCATTTTGATTGCAATTAATTGATTATATATACCTGTTTTTCTTGTAGTATTATTTTGAGCGAAATATACATATATATGACCAATAAAATCTAGTACTTCTACTGGAGATGATTACAATATGTCAGTTGTGATCACTATATCCCGGTTTGGATTCAAAACTCTCTTCAACTCATTTTCATTTTATCATTACACTTTTTTAATTTCCATACAAAACACAAATTCCTATATACCTTTTTCAAATTCCAATACACATTTTTCAAATCTCAATTTAATTTTTTCAAAGTCTAAAATAATAATAATATTAAAAAATAAACTAAATTCATCTCAATTCATCTCATCTCCGAATCCAAACGAGGCCCATTTATTTTATATATAGTCCTTAATTTATTACATTTGTATGATTTCAGAAATTAGCAAAGGGAGAAAAATTAGTTGAAAACCATATTTGACCACCTACAAACAGTTACAAAATTAAGAAACTAGGAAATTGAGAAGACAGAAAAATAAAAACATAAATTTCTTAATTTTTCTAATCGATAAAGTATAACCCATCTAATTTAAGGAAAGTGAGACACTAAGGACCGGTCCGGCTCTTAATTCAATAATAGAAGCCCTCCATTCACTTATTGCCACGTTAGCATATACACAATAATTTCAATAAACTCTACTACACAAAATCTTGTATTCCCCAACCTACCTCCAATTGGTCTCTGCACCTTCCCGCTACAACGGCGTTGTCCTCCCCCTGCGCCGGCGACCCCCCATGAGAATCCCTCGGAGATGTGAACCCCCTCTCGTAACCCCACCCCCTCCCTTCTCCCCCCATCGCCAACTCCAAGTCCATTTCCAATGCAAGGTTTTATTTGCGCCGGAGATGCAAGGCTTTATTTCCGATGGACTGGAAAAAATACGGAAAGGGAGCTAATCGGATCAGGGAGAGGCCGTAGCAGCGACTAGCTTGGGCTTGCGCAAGGTCTCGAGGTCGGGCTTGATGGGATTGGTGCAGAGCATGAGAGGGCAGTCATCCTTCTCATCATCGTCAAACTGGATATATAAGTTCAAACTAGAATTATAATATCGAACTGTTATTGTCAAGTTCGATTTGGGAATTTTTATTTTGGGATGTAGCGATATTTCTAGTTCGAACTTATACTGAACTTGAAATTTTCAAATTCAAACTTGTTTTTACAAGTTCGAAGATGAAATTTTCTAGTTCCAAGATGAAATTTTCCAGTGCCGATCAAGGGTGATTGGGGATTCTATTCCATTTTCTTTTCGTTTCCAATGTGGCCTGGCTCAATCGAAATTTCCTATAGCCTCTGATGTGTCAAGTATTCATCGGTGGGCTGTTTTTTAACACTTATCAGCTGGTCCGGTCCCAGGTTATTCCTTAAAAGAAAGCTATGGTTTATATATATATTCCGATGGAGCAAACCTGAACTCTGCTACTCTGACATGTGACTAGCAAGGTTCTAAAATCTCGTAGGCTAAAATCTAAGGAATATGTCCTTGTTGATGAGAAACAAGAAGGAAAAAAAAAAGACTCAGCACTTGTGTTCAGGACCTATCATTTTTAGATGTCCCTGTTCTCTAAGATTTAGGGATGCTCAAAACCGCATCCCAACCTGGGAAAATACCAGAAAATCAAATATAGCAACAAGTGGTAGTGCTTGAAGAAGAAGATCAGCAGTTCGGGTGCCTTTTGGCTAGGACCTAAAAATTGCAATTCCAAGCACATGGGGAACTTAAAAAAGTAGAGATTCTAAACTAATATTCATATTTTAGCTGAAAAAATTTCATACTTGGCTTTCATAATATATATTAGGTACAATTTCACCTCTAAGCGAATCAAAGGCATGTGAAGAATTTCACGAGCTCATAAATTAGGAAATTGAAATTTATTAGTTGAAAACTAAAATTAATGTCATAGCTTGAGTCATTATGCAATAGATAGAGCTTTAAGAGTGTCGATTTATGTTAGCACTTTGATCTCCTATTAAGTTTGCTACACATGCAGTATGGTTAATTACTTATGAAAACACCAAGTTTCGTATGGATCGTATATAGCTATATTAATATACAATGAGGATGAGCTTTAGATCTGCCCTGAAGACTACTGACTTAAGTTTAAGATTATATAGTCATCACTCTGATATATATGTCGTAATTGATATTTTCAGGATCCACAAATTATAACAGGCGTGGAAATATCATCTGCATCACCTCAAGTTTCCATGAATGTAAGCTTGGACGGTGAAAATGATAATCGTATAAGCAGAGACGCAAAACTCCAGCAAAAAAACATTTCAAAGATGGTAACAGATAAGGACACGGATTCCTTACAGAAGTTTGGAGGCATTCAAGGAATTGCAGAGGCTCTGGATACGAGTTTAGAGAATGGAATACCTGGTGATGAGGAAGATCTACGTTCTCGGCGCACAACCAGCACACTCTCGGCCACAACCCAAACTCCTGCGCGAACCTTCCTTCAAATCCTCCTGAAATCATGCAATAGTTACATCATTTTCCTTCTCTTCGTGTCTGCAGTGCTGTCACTTGGCTTTGGGATCAAGGAGGAAGGACACAGGACTGGTTGGTACGAAGGGTTCATAATACTTCTTGCCATTGTTGTACTTGTACTTGTTCATGCGCTTCGTGACTTCTGGCTCAAGCATTCCCAGATGATGACATGTACAGGAAATCAGAAAGCATTAGAAATGTGGGAAAATCATGTTTACGTCGTCCGGGGTGGATGCCCACAGAAAGTATCCGTCTGCGATGTTTTGCTGGGTGACATAGTATGCCTGGAGAGGGAATATCTGGTCCCAGCTGATGGTTTGTTCATGTCTGGTGAATTTCTAAAACTAAATGATGGTTCAGAGTTCATTGTTGATAAAAACAACCCTTTTCTGTTCTATGGTGCTAAGGTGACTGAAGGAACTGGTCGCATGCTTGTTACAGCTGTGGGCATGGACACAACTTGGGGTCATTTGATGAAGCAGGGTACCCATGCCCCCAAAAAGACACCTTTACCAGCAGAACTTGACAAGGTGAATAATGGCATACAAATTGCTGGGCTTTTTATCTCAATTCTCATCCTTGTAGTGGTGTTCATCCGTTTTAAGCTTGGAAAGGAGGAATATGTTGACTCAAGCCTTCCAGACCTGAAGGGGAAACCAATCTCATGTGAGGAGATAATAAATGCAATCAAGAGAATTGTCCTGAAACCAAATGGGAAGATCAGTACCCTGACAACTTCACTTGTTATGTCTTTGGTTGGATTAATGGAAGGAATTCCTTTTGTAATCACACTAGCCATCACTTATTGGAATAAGAAGAGGCTCTCTGACAAGGCCATTGCTCAAGAACCTTTGGCTTGTCTCGCCATGGCTTCAGTCACAACTATCTGTCTCGATAAAACTAGTTGGCGAGCTCTAAATCCAAAGGCAGTTGATATGCGCTGCACAGAGATGCTAAAACAAATAGAAGCTTGGAGAAATGCTGGATTTAACATCATATTGGTATCAGAAGATAATGTGTCAGGATTGGAAGTTTGTGAGGGTGGACTGCTTCCCAACTCAAATAGGATGGTCCTCGAAGGTGAAAAGTTTTTCAATCACAGCCCAGAAGAGAAGATGAATATTGTAGATAAAATCACTGTGATGAGAAGCTCTTTTCCTTCTGATAGGCTCCTTCTGGTGCAGTTTTTGAAGAAAAAAGGCCATAAAGTGGCAATGATTGGGGTCAAAACAAATGAGATTTCAGCACTAAAAGAAGCTGATGTGGGAATCGTGTTAGAGACATGTAGTAGTGTAATGGCCAGAAAAAGTGCTGACATCATCATCAGGGATGGAAATTTCAATTTGGTCACCATTATAAGTTGCGGAAAATGTACTTATGACAACATACGGAAATATATCCAACTTGTACTCACCATGAATGCTGCAGGGCTGTTGACAACCTTGCTAACAACGATATGTTTTGGATATTCTTCATTAACATCAGTCCAGTTGCTCTGGGCAAACTTCGTTGTAGCCCTTCTTGGCGGTCTTGCACTACTGACTGAGCCACCAACAGGAACACTAATGGAGATGACTGAGCCACCAACAGGAACACTAATGGAGATGCTGAGACTAAGACAAACTGAACCACTTATCACAAAGCCTATGTGGAGAAATCTTGTCAGTCAAGTTCTATATCAGGTAGCCATCTTAATGGCCTTCCAATTTAAAGGGCAAGCTATCCTGCACATCAAAGAGAAGGTTAGTAAAACCATTATCTTCAATAGCTTTGTTCTTTGTCAAGTATTCAATCAAGTCAATGCAAGAGAAATGGAGAAGAAGAACGCATTCAGTGGCATTCATCGAAACATCTTGTTTTGGGTGGCAGTGGGTGTCACTCTGGTACTCCAGGTGGCTTTTATTGAGATTGCACATATAGTTTCACATTGTGCAAGATTGAATTTGGTGCAGTGGTTAGTCTGTCTTCTAATTGGTGTGGTTTCATGGAGCATCGATTGCACTACAAAGTGCACATCAGGCTGCATCAGGAATTGGTTGATTGCACCAATTAACTCACATATGGGAGTCAACAGTATGACACCCTCTGCTCCCTCAGAACCGACATCTAATCTTGAGCTGCCACTCATCAACGAAAACTCCACACCCGTTTCATCTTAGTGTGACACGTCGAATGACTAAGGGGAGAAGCTAGGGCTCGAAACTTCTGGAGATTGAAGTGGTTCGAAGTCTGAAGCTGTGTTCGTTGACTGAGGCGTGTTTTAAGAGTCATTGGGCCTCATGAGCCGAATGTGTTATGCTTTGTTATTTGGGTTTTAAACCATTGTCTTTAGTTTGTTTTATGGACTGGCCTTAGGCCCATTTATCTGCGTATGCTTTATTTGTCTGTTAGCTGCCATATCTAGTGTAAGGTAACTTTAGCATTTTCCATAGTCAATTACGGGGTGTATTTCCCGTTATCCTGGCTTGAGGGAAAATTATCTAGAATTTTTATTTTCTGGCTATTTGGCCCTGGAGGAGCTTCCCTCAAAGAAAGCACTATCAATCCCAAAAGCTTATGACTATTTCATCCATTCTCTATTTTTCTTTGGATTTCTAGATTAGTCTATTACAAGAGGCCAGTCCATAAAACAAACTAAATACAACAGTTTAAAACCCAAATAACAAAGCATAACACATTTGGCCCAATGACTCTTATAACACGCCCCAGTCAACGAACACAGCTTCAGACTTCGAACCACTTCAATCTCTAGAAGTTTCGAACCCTAGCTTCTCCCCTTAGTCATTCGGCGTGTCACACTTAGTCTATGCCAATTTCCACTTCTTGTATATAAAGAAAGGGCACGTACAAATAACATTCCGCAACCGTATAATATGCCTCCCCAACAATGTTTGGGAGCTTTATATTCTGGTTGTTGGACAACAAAATGGACTAATGTCCGTGTCTTTTTCCTGTTCTCAAACCAGAAACGTTGTCCACAACGATGTTACTCCGGCCTAAGCACCATGATACTCTCATATGATAAGGATAAGGGTAGGGGTGATGTATAGGATCCAACGTGTTTTATGAGAAGATAAGGTTCGAAATCTCAACCACATGATCTATACTCTAAAAAAAAACTAGTTAATAAAACAATTGTAAACTTCTCTTTTTCAAATAATATGGATCTCATACACTACCTACATTTATCCTTATCATATAGAGTATCACATGGTCCATTTAAGTTTACCGTATAATATATGATAAAAAAGGATATAAACTGAGCTCTAAATTCACTTTAGTCAATTAACAATCGATTGGAACAGGAAACTACTAAAACAATTAGTGACACACCGAACCCTGCAGTTCTCTGCCAATCTGTATCAAGATATTTCAATAATTAGCGTGCAGATAATGTGTTTATTCCGAACCAGAGGAATCTCTATTATCGTTGAAACGAAAGATAATTTGTGAAATGGGTATCGTACAGAAAGAAAGAACAATTAGAATCAGGCAATACCAGAGGCCAATATAGTGCCAATGTTTTGCCAAAAAAGAATATCTAACTAAACAAAGAGAAAGCATATAGCATTGAACAAAAATATCAGCATAGACAACATAACATTACACACACTGTGAGAGAGAGAGAGAGAGAGATTACGTACGAACCCATTGAAGGAAGCTGTTCAGAAATGTAAGAAACCCACCAAATCACTGAATTACCGGACGGTTAGTGATCGAAGGACCGTTCAATTGACTCGGTAGCAAAATGTTAAAGGCTTCAATCGCAACATGTCTCTCGCTCTCTCTCCCCCAAAGATTAACAGAGCATTGACTTCCGTTGAAGAAGACAGAGAAGACTTTGTACCATTGACTTCGGTTAATGTGCGCCACACAGAGTAATTAAGGCAATACTTATCGAACCTATAAAGTGGAAGTTTTTAAAAACTCGTTCACAAGTTCGTTTATTTACTTGCAACGAATACTTTGCCTAACTTTGTAAGGACCGTCAGTGATGCTAAAATAATCTCTTTTTTTTTTTTTTTGAAAGGGATGCTAAAATAATCTGATTGCCAGAAAATCTGATCTTAAGAGGCCTTATTTTTGTGCTTAATTTCTTGTTTCTTTTTTTTTATATATTTATTTAAGAAGATGATTTTCAGAGAAAAGGGAAAACATTAGAGAGGATAAATCCAAACCTTTTAAAACTACTGTCCGTTTATGATTTGTATTTTTTTTAACAGAATATTAACTAACTACCATTTTTTTTAATTCCTCATTAACACTTTATGAACTTTCTTAATTAAAAAAAAAAAAGATTAAAAAAATGACAATATAAAAGATTTTCTCTCAGTTTTTTTTTTTTCTTTATTAAAACTATTTCAATATTATTTTTAAAGTCAAGAAAATAGACAATACCACAAACATGGCTGCAGGCGCTCAGCCCTTGAGATCATCTAAAGAAATAAGAGGTGTAGCCCCAATTTGTCTTGAATGAGAGAAATTTTTTTTATCATTATTTTTTAGATGATCCCAAGGACTGTACGCCTGCAGCCATGTTTGTGCTATTGTCTATTTTATTGACTTTTTTAAAATTATTTAAGAATATATCATTATTAAAAACACTTTTTTTAATCATTAAATAACAAAAATTCAAAAAAAATACATCATTATTAAAAAAATAATTTAAAAAAGTACATCATTATTAAAAAACTTTTTTTTAATCATTAAATAACAAAAATTCAAAAAAAAATTGAATTCGGTAGACGAATTCAGTGGAAAAACCATTTCTGAAAGAAATAGTGCACCTTCACCATTTCCAAGGTTTGAAACAGCCAAAAACCGTAGAACTACAAGTCCTAGCGTCCTCCAAACTATTTGCTTATGTCCGCCCTTCGATTATTTGCCTACGAACAAGAGAAATCCCAAGCTAACACATTGAGGCGCTAAATAGCCACTGATAATTTTTGGAAGCGATATATTTTTATTTATCATCATCTTTACAAAGATTGGAAGTATATATAACAAAAAGCATATCTACCTATTTTTGGCTATACATATTTTATGGCAAGAGTAAAGTTTGACCTTTAAAATAGGAGATTTACTTATTTACATTTGGAAACTATTCTTATAATTTCTCTAATGAAAACTCACGCCAATAGTCTCTCTCAAATTGGTGCCTACAAATGTTGGATACTCAATTTGTCAAGTGAGTTGTAGAAATTCTTGCTGCAAACAGCCTTTATGAGAACATCTGCTAGCTGGTCCTCAGATTTGGCAAAAGGAAATTGAATTATTTTGGCCTCAAGATTCTGTTTGATAAAATGTCAACCCACCTTCACATGTCTCGTCCGATCATGTTGAACTGGATTATGTGAGATATAAATGGCAGTCTTGTTATCACAAAAAATTCATCTCGTAGTTAGGAGCAAATCCAATTTCCGTTGACAATCTTTTAGGTCATAAAAGCTCGCAAAGGGCCTTAGTCATCCCACAAAATTTAGCTTCAACACTTGACAGTGCCACCACTTTTTGCTTCTTATTTCTCCATATAACAAGATTCCTGCCAACAAATGTAAAATACCCGAAGTTGACTTTTTATCAGAAATATTTTCTGCCCAGTCTGCATTTGTATATCCCTCTACCCTTAGATGGTTATTCTTCGAAAATATAATCCCCTTTACAAGAGAAGACTTCAGTTATTGAAGAATTCTGATCACCGCATCCATGTGATCTTCACTTGGACAATGCATGAATTGACTTACTACCCTCATGGCATAGGCAATATCTGGGCGAGTGTGTGAGAGATAAATAAGTTTTCTAACCAATCTCTGATACTTTTCTTTGTTTGTAGGTACTTGATCAGGATATTCTCCAAGTTTGTATTTTGGACAATTTGTGTGTCTGCAAGCTTGCACTCCAGTAGTCTAACTTCTAATAATAAATCTAGAATATATTTTTGTTGGGAAAGAAATATACTTTACTTTGATCTAGCAACCTCAATTCCTAGAAAATATTTAAGTCCTCCTAGATTTTTCATCTTGAATTCAATTGCCAATTGCTCTTGAAGTCTTGATATTTCTTCTAGATCATCTCATGTAATAATCATGTCATCCACATAAACAATTAGAGTTGTTACCTTGCCCAGTTAATGTTTCAAAAATAGTGCATGATCTAAATTGATTTGTTGAAAACCATATTTTTTCATTGCCAAGCTAAATCTCTCGAACCATGCTCGAGGTGATTATTTTAGTCCATACAATGCTCATTGCAATTTGCACACCACCTTGGACTCTAAGGTTGCCTTGTAGCCTAGTATAGTGGCCAATCGAGATTAGCTGCAATAGATAACAACACCCTAATTGTATTCAACTTGGCCGCTGGTGAGAAGGTCTCTTAATAGTCTACACCGTATGTTTGTGTATAGTCGTTTACCACCAGTCATGCTTTATATCTCTCAATTGATCCATCTGTTTTGTGTTTGATAGAGAACACCCATCTGCATCCCATCGATTTTTTTTCCTTCAGGTAAGGGAACCAAGGTCCAAGTTCCATTTTTTAGCAAAACATCCATCTACTTTTTCATAGCTTGAGTCCACTTAGGATTAGCCAATGCTTCATGAACACTGGTAGGTACATGACATGAAGAAAGTGCATGCACAAAGGTTTTGAGAGGTTCTAAAAGCCTTTTCATAGACACAAAAAATTGCAATTGGATACTTTAGCCTTCATCCTTCAAATTTTGGAGAATATCTATTAGGTGGTTTGCCTCGATTATGCCTAAAAGATAAACTATAGCCAATGACAGTATCTATATTGTTCGAACTTGGAGATATAGTAGGAGAGCTTACCTCAGGAATATCCTCAAGAGAAGGGTCATCGAGTCTTGAGGAGATAGGGGGCTCTATGTCTGCTCCAGTTGTATCCTTCAATGGTGTCGGTTCTATGTCTGCTTCAATTGTATCTTCTAGCAATGTTGACACATTCGGCGTTATATTAGATTGTACGTGCTCAGTGTCATTATTAAATCGTAACCAATTTGGTGCTTTGTCTTGATTCTCCCCTTGAAGTGGAGAATTGATTTATCTCGAGAAGAAGGTGTCAAATTCTAGAAGAGTAACATCCATAGTCACACAAGTTCGTTTATTGACCGGATCGTAGCATCGGTATTTTTTTTATGGGAGCCATATCCCAAAAAAAGACATCGAACAACACAAAGATCTAGTTTTGTGCGCTAGTTCTTATGGAGAGGAACATAGGTAATACATCCAAAGACCTGTGGAGAGATCATTAACACTATAGGCAAGGAGACATAGGTGGAAAGTGCCTCAAGTGGGGTCTTAAAATACTTTGAAAGGCATCCAATTAAGGAGATGCATTGTTGTGGCAACTGCATTGGCCCAATATCGACTAGGCACGTGAGCGTCAAGTAACAGTGCCCAAGCAATTTCAAGAATATGTCAATTTTTTCGCTCAGCAACTCCATTTTGTTAAGGGGTCTAATGACATAAGGTTTCATCAATAAGTCCATGTTATATAAAATAATCACAAAACGACCGATTCACATATTCTCCACCATTATCAGAGTAGAGAACTTGAATTTTAGTGGAGAATTGAGCCCGAATCATAGCATGAAAGGACTGAAACACATCTAGGATTTCATCTTTATGTTTCAGCAAATAAAGCCACATCATGCGAGTACAATCATCTACAAAAATTACAAACCATCGAATACCAGACACAGTAGAAACTGGCTAAAGACCCGACACATCCGAGTGAATTAAAGCAAAGGGGACATCACTTTTATTCATACTCAAAGGATAAGTAACTCGATGACTTTTAGCTAAAATGCAAGTATCACATTTAAGATCAAAATCCAACATATGTAAAAATAACTTAGGAAACAAATGCTTCATATAACCAAAGGATGGATGCCCCAATCGTTGATGCCAAAGCCAAATCTATCACTCTTTCATGCCAACCGGATGATGCATATGATTTGCTCTACCCACACTGAAATCATCCATGTAATATAGCCACCCTCTTAGTATCACGTCCAATGATCTCTTTGGTGAGAATATCCTGAAGTAAATAAAAGGTAGGGTAAATAAATATTATATAATTTAAATCTGTAGTAACTTGACTAACAGACAGTAATTTATATGAGAGAGAGGGGACAAGTAGGGTATTAGATAAAGTCAGCGCATGAGATAATGTGACTGTGCCAGCCCTTATAACTGGAGATTTAACTCTAGCATTAGCAATGCTAGTCCTTCGTGGTAAGGAAGTCGGTGAAAAATCGGCAGCATCAAAAGTCATGTGGTCGGAGGCTCTCGAGTCAAGAATACACACATTGCTCTCAACATCTTGAGGAGAATTAAAGAGTGCAGTATCTAGACCAGTGGCCAAGTTGGTGTTGTCCAATTTAATGCTAATCAAAACGTCGGTCATTTTTGTGGTTAATTCAATAATGAAGGAGTTGGTTTGAACACTGCTAGAGTTGTCCAAGTCACTGGTGGCCTCCATGGATGTATGTGTAGTGGGAAAAAAGATTCAAAAGTTAACGATAGAAGAGAGCAAAATGATCGGTTTGCACTGATACCATGAAAATTTTTGAAAGCTATATATTTTCATCTATCATCTTTATAGAGATTGGAGGTATATATAACAGAAAGCATATCTACCTATTTTTGGCTATACACGTTTATGGCAAGAATAAAGTTTGACCCTTAAAACAGGGAATTTACATATTTACATTTGAAAGCTACTCCTATAATTTCTCCAATGATAGCTCACACCAACAACCACTCCCAGACACCACATTGTGATTGGGTGATTACATCTCGTAAGAGAACCAGTACTTAAAGCCTGATCATTTGGCGCGGTTGGCTTCTAGAATGGATAGCAACATTCATCTACCTTGCATGCATGGACTAGTCCACTGCTCTTTCGAAAATTTAAAGAACTTCATTATAAGATAAAAGGAAAGGAAGAAAATTCTCTCGAATGAATTATAATGCTATATAAAGTCTTCATAACAATGAATTGTTTGTCCAAATGAAATCTGGAATTTAAGGCTACTCAGATATCAAAACTGGCCTCAATGATTGCAGGCCATTGGATTCAGCTTTGAGATTGCCAAGAATAGGCACTCTCATTGGATTAGGCATTTAATATTCTCATATCATTTTGCATTTGGCTCTTTTATTTAAAACTTATTTCCACATTGGATTATCTATCTTTTAGTCATATAATAATATAATATTATCAATTTAATAATATATATTTTTAATTGCATTATATTCTTTTAAAATAGAGAAATATTGTCGGTCTTTTTGTCAATCATGAACAGAGAAAATTAAGAACCTCATTTATGTATCATTTTTCCATAATTTCTAGCAAAACAAGCACTCTATTATAAATAAAATTATCCTAACTTCAAAGAGATAAATCCAAAACAAGGTCCTTTATATTTGGAGTGGTTTAAACAATAATATCTACAAAACTACATCTATCTATCAAACAAAGAGATTAAATAGTAATTCCATAACGTCATTGTGGAATGCCCATCAAACATGTAGTCTAAAGGATTTTTACAAGTTCTTCCCCAAGACCTAGAGTTTAGTCATTTACTTCCATCACACTTTAGATATAAATTAGAGAGAACATAGGATGATATAGACTGCTCTCAGGTCCCTTTATCCTCTTTCCGTATCTTAGTTTCTCTACAATCATATAGTAGTGTTCTTCCAACACTCTGGAGTGAAAATTTTGTACATTTCTTTTTGAATTACAGTTTGTTTGGGATTGTTGTTATATAGTAAAATCCAATGGGGCTGGCTCCATCTATGCTAATGCAATAAGATATCAAGAAAGTGCATGAACACTACATGGGTTACCTTCATTCTTGTCTTTAATTCGTGGTTTTCTTTTATTTTGTTGTTTAGTCCTCTATCGGAAGTGTCTTATCTTTGAAATATTGTAGTTTCTCAACAAGAAATAGTTTCTCTATATCAAATATTTTGCCAACTTGATCTTATTAGTTCCTGAGTTTGCCATGAATCCGCTTTCTCAAGTATTCTATATCTAGATGTCTAAGAGAATATGTATTTGAGTCTTTAAAAGTGTTTAAAAAACTAAAAAATATGGCATATTCAAAAGCATTGCAAAAGTCTCTCTACTTGTTTAATAATTGCATTCAAAATCTCATATGCAAACAAAACCTAGACAACCACAATGCATATGCACAAAACAAAGCCAACAACCACAAGTTAAGACAACGCTTATGCACAAAATAGAGAAAAAAATCGCTAGTTCTTCCCCCCCCCCTTCTCAAAAAGAAAAGAAATTGCAAACCTCAAAGGCCTGAGATCACGGGAGAGAAAGAACTTGCAACCCTTATGGACCTAGTCTTCGAGCTCCAAGGTTTGCCCTGCAACTTAGGGTTTTCAAGATGCACTGCAACTTAGGGTTTTCAAGTAATGAAGAGGGGCCAAAATCTTGAGAGAGAAAGAAGGAGAGTTGAGAAATGAAGAAAGAGGGAGAAATAGATAGGTGCTGAAATCAGGGGAGAGAAAGATAGAGCTGAAATTGGGAGAGAGAAAGAGGGAGTAATGGAAAGGGATGAAATTGGGGGAGGGAAAGAGGGAGAAACAAAGAAGGATGGAGAAATGGAGAGTTCAATGGAGGGCAACAGATCGTGGGAGAGAAAAAGGGAGACGTGGAGAGAGAAATAATTTTTTAATACTTTTGGCTTACCTACAGTGATAGGCAAATATTAGATTGAGATATTACCATGTTACCCCTGATTATGCAAGTAGGCTTTTACCATGTCACTCCTAATTATGCACGTTTATGCTTAACAGAAACACTTAGTACTGTTTAGTAACAAACAAAAAATATTAAATAAAATAAACACAATATTTGATTACGAAGAAAAATCCTTTGAAGAACTCTTCAAAGGTAAAAACCCTATGGGGTAGCCAAAGCTAGGAAAACTAATTTCATTAGATTAAGATATTACTTATAAGTAAAGTTCTTAATTCACAAAACCATTGTAACTTAGACATTCTTACTCTACAAGATACGCGACATGTTTGTCTTCTACCACAATAGTTTGTTAGAACTTTTAATGGTCTCTCTTGTCTTTTCTCCTGGAACCTCTAGTGGCCAAACACGAACACTTCAACTCTTTCTTAGAGTATGCTAACACTCAATCCCTCATAATGAGTATCTTGAAAAACTCTCCTCTTGAGAATTTTCTCTCACATGAATATTTGAAGCCTTCTCTCGGCTACAAGCACACAACTATACTTATGAACGTATTTTTGAAGTGTTGCTTGCGGTATATTCACCAAAATCTCAGCTGAACCCCTCTATAAATAGACCCTATAGTGGTATAGTCATATTAAGAATCTATTAACGGTTTATCCAGTTTTCTAATCGATTATGCTGCTAGCGACTTGCTAACATGTATGACTGAAACACTGCTACTGGATGTCTTCTAGTTCAAGTCTGCTTTGATATCTTTATTTAAATCTTGCATCTCGATCACTTTGATATCTTTAGCTATTTCCAAGTTAGCTATCCAGATTTTAGATAGGACTTTGACTCACAATAAAACTCTATTGAATTAGTCCTGACAGAAATTTGAGTCATAGTGAAACTTTACTAATGGATAAGATCTGATAAGAGTTTAAGTCACAGTGAAACTCTACTGATGACTTTTGCTGACAGATTCTGCTGAACTCAATATTTATCTTCTCAGCACTAGCAATTTCAAATTCAAACTCTTCTTTGGATAAGTTCTAACTCTTGGAACATGACTTAAAATTTATCTAGGACTTTTAAAATCTCTTAATTTTGAATTTAAATGTTGTTTGATAAGAGTTACATTACAAAATAAATTTTACCCTAATCGGATAACACTTAGCTACGTTTGGATGTTGAAGTGTACTGAGTTGAGTTGAATTCTTTTTTAATAGTAGTTAGTTGAAATAGTTGTGTGAGTTTAGTGAGACGCACTTAAATGAGTTTAAAGTATGTCTGGATGGTTAAATAAGTTTAGATAAATTTATATAGGAAGATGTTAAATTGTGGGACCCACAACTAGAAAAGAGAAACTTGTCCTTCACGAGCGTGACCTGCAACAAGAAAGAAAAAAAATTAAATGCATTCACACCTTGTCGCTGAATTAGAGAGAGAGAGAGAGAGAGAGAAGAGAGAGAACATTGACAGCTACAGTGACATTAACAATGTAATAGTGATGGATGATTGCTATAGTGACGTGCTGTAGTAATATACAATGACGAATTCTCTTTAAAGTGAGTTTAGTTTGTGTATTTGGATGATGAACTAAGTTTAAAATAAAGTATACTAAGTTGAGTTCGATAACCAAACGGAGCCTTAAAGTCCTATTAAGATTACATTCATCCAATATTCAAATTTAATTCTGACTCATCTAATCTTAGCCAAGCTTAAATTACATTTACAGACAATAAGAATTCATTTTACTGTAGCTAAAGCCATCACTTTTGTCTTTGCCTAATCCAATGTAGGAAATTATTGGGTTTTATTATGCAAATGACTAATTAAATTTGCAAATGACTATTCTAATGAGAGTGCTCTTAGTTTTTAGAGAGATTAAAACCCCAAAAAGCCAGCCCCCAATATTGGATTGCCACATGCGCAACACACCTAACTTTTTGTGCGACTGCACAACACATAATATCGCAACCATTCACTTAGCCCCCCCCCCTTCTCCCCTCTTCCTTACCTGAAGCTTCTCCGCAAGGACCTTCATGTAAATCTCGGGCCCAGTACCAATCTTGTTTTCTAAATATATTTGGTAAGACGTATAAAAAGCCCAGTTAAATTTTTTGAGTACTATTTTTTTCTAGATTGAGGGCCCAAATTGTATTTTTAGTGGTTATAAAAATTTCCTAATGGGTTTGCCATTGTAGTTAAATCTTGAAATATTTTTGGATTGAATCAATTATTTTTATGGGCCAAGACCATTTTTTTAAAACAAGTTGGATTATTTTCTTTAGAGTATGAGTACTCGAGGCCTAAAACTTAGAGAAATCCCATTTTATTATTCATTTCGAAACATGGGCCTAAATATTTGAAATGGGCCCTACCCGATCACCCCATAGCTCATTTATTATTCTTTGCTCAACACCAGATGTGGATTTCTAGCTTGCCAGCTTGTGAGAACATGTTTAAACCCCATGCCATGCACGTTATCCTCTTCCTCGAGGTTTTCAGCTCCTATTTATATACACATATTCTCGCACCTCCACTTGCACTTTCACTTACTCCCATTGCCCTCTTCAGTACCTCAACCCCATGCTTACCACCATTGTGCCCCCCCCCCGCCCCCTTCTTGAGCAGCAACAAGCTTCCATCTCCTTCACCTAAACCCCAGTCGTGCACCTTAGCCTTATCCTCCGCAAGAAATTGACCCCAACCACTAGGCACCGCTGTCAAACCCAGCCCAAGGCGCTTATGGTGGTCGGTCCGAGGCATTGCTTCAGTAGAAACTAGTTTTCTGTGCGACCTCCCCATTATGGAAGCACAACTTGGGTCCATCCATCACGTGCAAGCACCTGCCTAGACCACACCATCATAGCTCAGCCATGTTCAACCATATCCAGCCTTGAACCCATGACGGATGAAACCAGCCCACATAACCATTGTGCTTAGCTATCGAAACACCCCTATTTTTGGTCATCAAAATAGAACAAACCAAAAGTCCTCAGCTTGGTTGATCACCACCTTGCGACGATAAAATCATCTGGCTAGCCACAAAAACTACCAGTCTTCACCTCGTCTTCAACCTCATACCGCCTTTGACCCACTGTGTCTTCTCTATTCTAGCCACAGACACCAACTTCGTCGTCTTCCCACAGTGACACAACTTGCTTCCACTCAAAGTGGTTGTTGTCGTTGGCCTCGATTTGATCATTGGGAACTTCAGTTGTGCAGTGTATCTCTACCCCTTTCAGTAAGCCTAGTGGCGGAGCCACGTTGGTCTAAAGGGGGGCCATCCCCCTCCCCCTCCCCCAAAATTCAAAATTCTCCCTAGATTTTATACGTAATAATATGGATATAGAAAATGGCCCCTTAAAGAATTTATTCTCCAAATGATTATTAGTATCTAATATTATTCTTTACGTAAATATGTCTTACAGTTAAAAACTTGGCCCCCTCAACACAATTGTTGGTTCCGCTACTGGTAAGCCCACTACTGCACTTTACCCACCACGAATGGCTCTTTGTTTTTCTTAACTAAACTATTTTTGCCAAAGGTTCTTAGCAATAGAAGATAAGTTAGTTTGTAATTAAAATCTTGCCCTTTTAGTCATGAGTCTGAACCTGTGAGTTACAAACTTATGTTATGGTATTAGGCTTGATTGTACATTGGGCCTTGCATATCGAAATGGGCTAGCGTGTAGTTTTGGTTTTGGGTCGTGTATATTTTGGGAACAAGATCAAGTGTTTGTGGATAATTCTATAAAACCAATTTTTGACTATTATAATGTTAGGTTTTAATGAGGACTCATGTACTCATTTAGAGAAATTTTGGGAAACTCAGAACATTTTGAGAGAGTTGATATTGAAGGTTTCGAGGATGTTTAGATGTTAAGAAAATATATCAATTTTATATCTCGGGTTTTTTTTACAAAGTATATGTTCAATTGGAAATTTACATAGGTTACGTGGTAATTTTGTAAGTAATGATTGATTTCCGTTTAGTACTATTGTAGAAAAATTCTAAAAAGTTAAGAAATTCAGATAAACAGAATTCCTATGCTAGACTTTGCATTAAATATATTACTTGAGGTCAATTTCAGAAAATGTGCATGTTTTGTGGTTAAAAAAAAATTGAAATCACCTTAGTTATTTGTTCTGCATATATATTAAATTTTGTATAAGAGTAAAGTATTTTCTGGTATAATTGTTGTAGACATGAGTTATTTTGGCATTCTTTATGAACCTATAAAAAGAGAGCGAATATGAATTTTTGTGCATAAATTATATCTTTGTGATCTGATTTTGTTTTATTCTGAAGATGTTTCTGTACTCTAATAAGTATGATGTGTTTTTTAAAAACTTCTGGCATGACATTTTGTTTCTATTTCTATTTTGTTCTTATCTTACCATGGGTGTAAAGCCATGGCCTCTGTTCGGGTTAATACCAACTTTTCTGTTTCCGGTACATCCACTTTGGAAATAAAGTGGTTTATGCGTGGTCTTTTCTGTGTATATACTCGGGGCTCCGAGAATACTAAAGGGAAGATTTACATTTTGTTTCTGTTTGGTTGATTATCGGGGTTTGCACAACCCTACCACAAAGATTAATTATGAATTTTGTTCTGATATGATAATTCAATTATGTTATGCTAAAGGAATTTTGATTCTGATTAGTTCTGAACTTTTGCTCTGATATTTGTGATAATATGTTCTGATTATATATTCTGAAAATAAAAATATTTTTGGTTTGCATTCTAGATTCTAAAAATATTCTGATCAATAGATGTTTTTGCTTATTGGGTTGTTGATAACTCACCCCTTATCTCCATAATATTTTTAAGATATTTTAATGATTTAGTTGGAGAAAAAAAATAAGAAGTATTTGGAAGTTTTGATGATCATAGTCGAATAAGTGATAAGAGTTCAAATATTTTGGAAGATTATATTTTAGTAGATTTATCATTGGCGGTCATTTTGGTAAGTCGAGTTATGGATAATTCGAGTACTTGTAGAAATGTAATTTTATTTTATTGAAATTTTTGTTTAGTATTTCTGTGGAGGGACATGAATTTTTTGTTGAATAAATAAGTTTACATTTTATGAAGAATTTGGAGTATAAAATTATATTATTGGAGATGATTTTGAGAAAAACGAGCTAAGTCTCCAGGCCTCTGGAATCGAGGCGTTACACCACTTCACTTTGCCTTCCACAAAGTACATCTTATAGCTGGCAACCCTCTTATTTCTTTGGAATTCAGGGTCACCAAAAGCCCAAGAACTTGAAGAAGATGACCCAGAAGTTCTCTTCCCCTTCTTAAACCTCAACTCACATTGTTGCCATCTTGGTTTGTTTTCCTCTTGCTACCTTCTTTTCGCCTTTTTTTTCCTTCCAGTAATTTATTTTGTATTAATTGTGTATGTAAAAGGGTAATCAATGACTTTTTTTTGTATGGAAAAACTAAGATTGTAGAAAATATTTTCTTCAAATTGTAGGAGTTTGCCTACTTCGATTTTTCTTCATATTGTTCGTATTCAACGATTGGAGGTAGGCAACATCTTGGTCTTGGATGGCGATACAAAGAGATTGATTTGATGGTAATTGAAGAAGACGAAAAGAGGGAAGAGTTCCCTTGGGGTTGTCAAAGGGTCTCTCTCTCTCTCCGTGTTGGCCTTGTTTAACCGAGTTGCACACCCAATTGTGATGACCCACCCCCATTGTGTTTTCTTTTCTCTTTGCACACCCATGTTCTCAAGATCGGCCCCCGTACACAAGATTAGTAGTTGGAAAAGTTAAGAGAGGTAATTTATAGCTTTGAAAACTCTAATCTTATAAAATATAAATTAATTTTGGACTGACAATGACTAATTTTTAAAATAGAAAAACCAATTTCAGACCGAATCTTTCAAAAATCGAACCGAACGAACCAGTCTAGTTCGAGCTGATTTTTTGATTTTTCATTTATTTTTACACCCCTATAGAAGAAGAGGATGAAGGCGCAAATTGGAGGGACGGTTAGGGGTGTTCAAACGGGTTCCAAACCGGAAATCTGGGTCAACCCAAACCAGAACCATGTCTTCAACCTGGTTTGGATTCCAACCCGAATTTACCTGGGTTGCGATCTGGGCCAAAACCCAGATCCAATTGAATTTTAAAAATCCGAAAATCCGAATTTTGAACCCTTTTTTTTTTCTCAGGCTCTCTTCCTCGAATTTTTTTTTTATTTCTCCTACTGTTCACACCCCTTTGATATATGTATTTAGGAAGCTTGTTTGTTTTCCTATCATATAAAAGCCTGCTTATATTTTTATCATAGCTACCATTAACAATAATTAAGGCTATAAACAAGTAATTAACTTTTTAACTAAAAAATAAAAAAAATCCACTAATATTATATTACAATTATTTTACTGTTAAAAATCCACTAAAAAATAAATTTATGTTAAAAATGAAATGGCAAATCTCATATGCCGCTTGAGTGCTAGATCTTCATTTGAAGCAGAAGGATCCTGAACAAAATCATCTCGCAACTCATATCATCAAAATCTACAAATCCGAGAAAGTAACATTACAATTATTTTACTGTTCAAAAACTTTCATTGATGTAAATTCCACATGGGATAACTTATAAAAGGATAATTGGCTTCATGAGAAATAGACAAAAACAAAAACAGAGATAATGCATAACTTGAAAATCACATTCTAAGATGAACTAAACACATATATACACTGATAATGTATAACTATGTAACCCCTCCCAAAATAAGCAGATTGTATCGAAACCCCAAAACCAACCTCCCACCACCCTAATCCAGACCTGGAGCTTTAATAACAAGACCACAATGTCAGCTTTCATTTGCATTAATTCAGTGACATTTTATTTTGTTTCTAGCATAAAAAGCATTACAATCACTGAAGGAAAGGGTCATACACTACCCTTGAGAATTTGTGGAACTATCAACTATGATTCTGCAAGCTCTAATCAAAGAGCAAGGAGGTGGAAGGACTTCTATCAAGAGGCAATGCGATATGTTAAGCACCTCTAGGTGTTGCAAACCATCCAAAATTATTATGAGAGCATCTTTATATGCAACTGAGCATCGGAGACTTAGGACCTTCAATTTTGGAAGAAATGCAGCAACTAGCTAGTGTAGAAGCAAATAAAACATCAAAAAGGCTCATAATCTTCAGTTTATAAAACCAACCAAGAAGTAATTGATGCATTTGTTGCATTGATATTATGTCTCTTCAGATAAAAAAAAAAAAACAAAGATCAGCATGCAGAAAAAGGTCTATATTTTTTTAGATTTTAACCTATAAATCTTCCATGGCATAAACTTATTTAGGAAACAATACGCTTTTATGGGGTTGGATGAGATGATGGGGGAGAAATTAAAATACTTCAAATTACACTTATGATTTAGTGGCTTAAACCCATTTCAGAATTCCTATAAATTAACTGATTCGGATCAAAGCTGCTATCGTATGGAATCTGTCCCTTTCCAAAATATTGAAATATATAACTCCCTCATTTCATAGCCACTGTCCTTCATATTAGCAAGAACCTTATTCAAAAATTGAAATACAAAATCCTAAAAACAGATCAAAAGATACAAAATTTGAAACTATATGGTATTTAAAAGAAAAAACATCTAAGCTCATCCACTCATCAAAACATACCCACATCTAAAACTGTGTTATTCTAAGACATGAAATCGTTTCACCATAAACAAATCTAAAACAGATCTAGCCAAACGGAAAACATACCCAAACGAAAAACCAAAAAGAAAAGTGTAGATCTAGCCAAACGGAAGAACGAACAGACAATAACCATCGAGATAACCCAAAAATACTCTATAAACATTCAAAAATTTTCATCAAGACCCATTTTGAGACCCATTTCGCACTGTAACGGATGGCCAAAGTCCAAAAAATAGACCCGTCTAACCAGACATGAGAGACTTGCCGAAAGGTCACCAGCGAGACAAACACGGCAAAGAGAGAGACGGCGACCAAAGGTTGAAATAGAGAGACAATAGCTAGAAATGCATATGAGAGAAAGTGATATCGGGGGAGAGGGATATGGCATCGCAGCTCAGAGAGAGAGAGAGTAGATGAGAGTAAATCAGGGAGGGGAACCGCTAGGGCATCACGGGGAGAGAGAGAGAGAGAGAGAGAGAATCGGAAGGGGAGAAGTGGCTAGGGCAAAATTCATCTTCATTTTATAAGATCCGGATACGAATCCGGATACCGGATTTTAAATTGGATACCGCAAGTATGAGACCGCATCAGATTGGATAGACCCGCTTTTTAACAAATACGGGCACCTGGCTGGATTAAATCCAAGCTGGATTCCGCAACCGAAAACCGGTTATTCGGTTTTAAAATCGGAACCGAAAAAAATCTGACTCGAATGAACACCCTTAGGGACGGTGGTCCATGGGTGAGGTTCAACATGATTGTGTGTGGGTGAATCTACTCTTTATTTTGTGTGATATCTGATCTAGCAAATGATAATAAGAGAGTTGCTTCTCTAGAAAAATCATCTAGACCACTTAGAAGTTGTTCTGTAGTTTTTATAGGCAAGTTAGTAGTGTTGAACTGGTTTGCATATAATCTCATCATAAAATTTTTAATTTTATCTCATCTCATTTTTTTTTCAAACATAATTTAAATACAAAATTTTTAAACTAATCATTCTAACTTTTTCAAAATAATCATTATAATTTTTTCAAACTTTTAAATAAAAAATAAAAAGTATTTCAATGTTTTAAATTTCTAAATAAAAATAATATTATAAAAATATATTTTAATAATATTTTAATTTTATAATATTTTTTATTTAATCTTCTCTCTCCTTTTCCAAAACTCAAAAAATACTCAACTCAACTTATTTAATTATTTTTTATAAATTATCTTACTATTATTGACAAAATTTTCTCTCTCTCCAAACGAGCAATGTCCATAAATGTAGAATTAGCAGATTATTAAATGCTTGATTTTTTAATCTTTGTAACCCTCGAGCTTATAATTAGAACGGTGCTACCCAAAAGTAAAGGTTATCTATTAAGTTTGGATATCATTCTCTTTTTAAAAAATGAGATCCTCATGAGTGTTTTTAGTACTTAATTATTACAATCCAATATAAAAATCTCTATCAAAAATTAAAATTCGGAAAAATAAAATTGATCACTAGGCTAGTACTCTCACCGCGAGGATTGTCTATCACTTGTCTAGCTATAAGCATCATGTGCTTATTCGATCTCAATGCAACCTAAGTCATAACACCATTGTAGTTTGGAACAAAAATGAGAGGAAACTAATTGGTATTATTGCTTGCTATGTACTATCAATTAAAAACAATTATTTGTTCCATTCCGATCGATACATGAGAACTTGTCTTATAAATTAGACAAAGCAGTGCAAATATACATCGTGACATTGATTAAGGACCGAAGGCAAGAATCTGCATATATATTTTAATTGTGGAAATTATTGGGCTTGCGAAGAGAACGAAACCTCATAATTTTATCTATAAAACTTCAATAAATATAGCGATGGAGATCATTATCATGGTTACTGTTGAGGACGTGTCTCTCCGACCTCCTGTTCCCGTTATTTGCAAGAAGAATTAAGGGAAGATGGTGGCTTTCCACTCGTGATAACTCTGACGCTCAAGTTAGTGCTCACGTATTTACAGGAAAAATTCTTAATGTACATAGTTGAGGTTTACCTGGTCTATTTATAAGCCTCTGGGGCGATACATGTCCCTTGTAACGCCTTCCGTAATCATCGTGATTGCGTATCTGCATGATATATCTTTCTGAGTTTGTTGATATTTCGTATCTACTTAAAATCTCGATAAAGGTGGCGACGGGTTTGATATATATTTTGGATTCTGCAGAGTTGGGACCTTAGTATGCTTTCCCTTCCTGGTGGACTTCTATCGCTGTTGGGCCTTTGGGCCAAATCTGATCCTACAATTACCCCGCAAATTTTCTTCGCCTTGAGGCGTAGGAAATTTAAAACCTTTTTTTTTTTTTTTATATTTCCCGCAAAGGCAAACTTGGGAATTCGTTCCTTTTCCTGACCTTTGCTGTCGCGTGCTTGTGCTTGTTACTGTGTGCGTCTTCTGTCTGTTTTAAGGTGACGTGGTCATTTGGCTCCATGCCCCTTTAATTTGTTTGAAGGTGGCGTGGTCATTTGACTCTGCGCCCCTTTAATTTGTCTGAAGGTGGTGTGGTCATTTGACTCTGCGCCCCTTTGCTTTATCTGAAGGTGGCGTGGTCATTTGACTCTGCGCCCCTTTGCTTTGTCTGAAGGTGGCGTGGTCATTTGACTCTGCGCCCCTTTGCTTTGTTTGAAGGTGGCGTGGTCATTTGACTCTGCGCCCCTTTGCTTTGTTGAAGGTGGCGTGGTCATTTGACTCTGCGCCCCTTTGCTTTGTCTGAAGGTGGCGTGGTCATTTGACTCTGTAACCCTTTGCTTTGTCTAAAGGTGGCGTGGTCATTTGACTCTGCGCCCCTTTGCTTTGTCTGAAGGTGCCGTGGTTATTTGACTCTGCGCCCCTTTGCTTTGTCTGAAGGTGGCGTGGTCATTTGACTCTGCGTCCTTGCTTTGTCTGAATGTGGCGTGGTCATTTGACTCTGCGCCCCTTTGCTTTGTCTGAAGGTGGCGTGGTCGCTTGACTCTGCGCCCCTTTGCTTTGTTTGAAGGTGGCGTAGTCGCTTGACTTTGCGCCCCTTTGCTTTATTTGAAGGTGGCGTGGTCATTTGACTCTGCGCCCCTTTGTTTTGTCTGAAGGTGGCGTGGTCATTTGACTCCGCGCCCCTTTACTTTGCTTGAAGGTGGCGTGGTCATTTGACTCTTCACCCCTTTGCTTTGCTTGAAGGTGGCGTGGTCACTTGACTCTGCGCCCCTTTGCTTTGTTTGAAGGTGGCGTGGTCATTTGACTCTGCGCCTATTTGCCTTGCTTGAAGGTGGCGTGGTCATTTGACTCTGCACCCCTTTGCCTTGCTTGAAGGTGGCGTGGTCATTTGACTCTGCGCCCCTTTATTTCGCTTGAGGTAGCGTGATCTTTGATAAAATGCGATTGGGCGAAAATTCAGAAAAAATATAGCAAGAATGACTACTGGTAAATGCAGATTTACGAAAACTTAAATAAAAAGCAAATCTGAAATGACTATGAGATTTCTACTGGTAAAACTTCTTCAGGTGTTCTGCGTTCCATGGTCGAGGTAGCTCTTTCCCTTGACTGTCCTTTAGCCAATACGATCCTCCTATACTGTTTGTTAGCACTATATAAGGCCCTTCCCATTGAGGTTCCAATTTTCCAGGACTTTGGGTGGTCACCCAGCATTTCCTTAGAACCAGGTCTCCGACCTTGAAGGTCCGGGGTTTGACTCTTTTATTGAAATATCGCTCGGTCTTGGCCTTTTCTTGCAACAGTCTGGCTTCTGCCTTTTCCCTTTCTTCCTCCACTAAATCCAGATTTTCTTCAAGCTTGCTGTTGTTTTGGTTAACCGAGAAGTGACTTGTTCTGTGACTGGGCAGCCCTACTTCCACTGGCGGTATGGCCTCTGTTCCGTACGCTAGGGTGAATGGGGATTCCCCGGTCGGCGTTTTGACTAACGTCCTGTACGCCCAAAGTACTCCCGGAAGCTCGTCTGCCCAATCCCCTTTCTTCTCTGTGACTTTCTTTTTTAGGATGGAGAGTAGAGCCTTGTTGGTTGATTCGGCTTGTCCATTAGCTTGGGGGTGGCCTGGCGAGGAATACTTGGATCTGATTCGTAGCTCGGCACACCATTCTCGGTATTGGTCGGAGTCGAACTGCCGCCCGTTGTCTGTTATTATACTGTGGGAAATTCCGAATCGGCAAATTACGTTCTTCCATATAAACCGTGTTACCGCTTTGCTGATAATCGTCGTCAGGGGTTCGGCTTCCGCCCACTTGGTGAAGTAGTCTACGGCTACTATCATGAACTTGACGCCTCCTTTGCCTGGTGGGAAAGGTCCCACTATGTCCACGCCCCACTGGGCAAAAGGCCAGGGTGCCGTGATGGAGGTCAATTCCTCTGGCGGGGCATGATGTATAGGCGCATATTCCTGGCACTTGAGGCATTTTCTTGAAAATTCCTGCGCATCCTTTACTGCATTGGGCCAGTAATAGCCCGCTCTGATTGCCTTCCTAGCCAGGGCTCTTCCTCCTGAATGGTTCCCACAGATTACTTCATGTATCTCGGCGAGGACATACTGCGCTTCCTGTGGAGAGACGCATCGCAGCAGGGGGCGGAGAGTCCTCTCTTGTAAAGGATCCCTTCGATAAGCACAAATCTCGTCGCTTTCCTTTTTACTTTCCTTGCTTCATCTCGTTCCTCCAGAAGTTTGCCCGACGTCAGATATTCCACTATTGTGTTTGCCCATTCGGGAAAGCTACGGTCTATTGTTGCTACTTCTGCGCCCACAGCGGGTATCTCAATGACTCTTCTTTCTACTTGCCAGGGGAGGGGTGCCATTTCCGTTCCCAAAGCCGCCCTGGCCAGCTTATCCGCCACTCCATTGTCAGCTCGCGGGACCTGGGTTATGGTAAAATATGAGAAAAGGTCTCGTACTTCCCACACCCGATCCAAATACTTCTTCAGCTTTACGCTCTTGGTGGCGTACAGTCCCAAGACTTGGTTGACAACGACTTGTGAATCTGATCTGGCTTCAACTTCTGTCACTCCAATCTGGGCGGCTACTGAGACACCGGTGATCAGTGCTTCGTATTCCGCTTCATTATTCGTCACTCTGAATGCAAGCGTAGCCATGTAGTGTCTTTCTTCACCGCTGGGGCTTATGAGGTGTATTCCTAGGCCGCCGCCGGTCTTGCAAGAGGACCCATCTATGTGCATTACCCATGGTGCTCTTGTTTGCGCCGTGGCGGCGTTTTGAGCTTCCTGGGGGAAACCTGTGAACTCGGCTACGAAGTCTGCCAGTGCTTGTCCCTTCACTGCCTTCCTGGGTTTGTACTTCAGGTCGAATTCGCGCAATTCGATTGACCATCCTATCAATCTTCCCGTGCAGTCTGGTTTCCTTAGGGTTTTTGCCAGCGGTGCTTCTGTCAGTACCCTTATTGTGTGGGTTTGGAAATACGGCCGTAGTTTCCTGGCCGCCATTACCAAAGCAAAGGCTAGCATTTCAATCTTAGGATACCTTACTTATGCTCCTCTGAGGGCTCAGCTTACGTAATATACGGGATGTTGCTCGGCTCTGTCTTCTTTTATCAGGACGGCAGACACCGCATACGGGGAGGCGGCTAGAGAAGCGCAGATCACGTCACCCCTCTCGGGCTGCTTCTGGAGCGGTGGGTTGGCCAGGTATTGCTTCAGGTTTCTGAATGCTTCATTACACGCCTCATTCCAAGGGTATGATTTACGCAATACGTGGAAGAAAGGCATACACTTGTCGGTTGACCTGGCTATGAACCTTCCCAGGGCGGCCACTTTCCCTGCTAACCGTTAGGTCTTGTGCAGGTTCTTTGGCGGCTTCATATTGATTATAGCCTCTATCTTCTCGGGGGAAGCCTCGATTCCTCTCTCTGATACAATGAATCCCAGAAATTTCCCCGACTCGACGCCAAAGGCGCATTTGGTTGGGTTCAGCTTCATCTTATACTGACGCAACACTTCGAATGCTTCTCTTAGGTCAACGATGTGTTGGGAAGGCTCCTTGCTTTTTACTAAGAGGTCGTCTATGTAGACTTCTATGGTCTGCCCCATTTGCTTCGCGAACATTCGGTTGACTAACCTTTGGTAAGTTGCTCCTGTGTTCTTTAATCCGAATGGCATTACTTGATAGCAATATAACCCCCGGTCGGTTATAAACGCCGTCTTTTCCCTGTCTGCTGAGTGCATTTGTATTTGATTGTATCCTGAGTATGCGTCCATGAAGCTGAGCGTTCGGTGTCCTGCTGTTGCATCCACGACGAGGTCGATGCGTGGCAGGGGGAAACTATCTTTTGGGCAGGCTTTGTTGAGGTCGGTAAAATCTACGCACATCCTCCACTTCCCGTTGGTTTTCTTCACCATGACGACGTTAGATAATCATTCCGGGTAGTGGACCGCCTTGATAAAACCGGCGGCGAGCAGCTTCTCGACCTCCAAGCCAATGGCGGCGTATTTTTCCACGCTGAAAGACCTCTTTTTTTGGCGCACAGGTTTATGCGCTGGGTTCACGCCCAATCTGTGTTCAATGATGGTGCGGTCTATCCCTGGCATTTCTTCGTGGCTCTAGGCAAAAATGTCTCTGTGCTCTACCAGCAGCCGTTTCAGCCTCTCTCTATCCGCAGGGGAAGAGTTTGTTCCTACACGCACGGTTATCCCTGGGCGGTCTGCGAACAGTGTTATAAGTTCCAAGGGTTCGTTGACCTCAGCATGCTGCTGAATTGGTTCGTTTCTGACCTGTATTTCCCTTTGCAAAGCTTCGACCATGGCGGGCGAAAGTGGCAGGAGGAAGGCTTCTTCCGGTTCCTCGATTGCTCAAACTTTGTTTCCAATTTTCTTCAACTCCTGTACATAGCACTCCCTAGCCAGTGCCTGCTCTCCTTTTAATTCTCCTACCCCACTGTCGGTTGGGAATTTCATCTTGAGGTGGTACGTGGAAGTTATTGCTTTGAGGCGGTTGAGGGTTCGTCTCCCTGCCCGTCGACAGGCGGTACGGCTGTGTTGCTGGATTCAACGTTCCTTTGTCGCAGGGCTTCCATCGATGCTCCTGTCATTCGGCTTGCTACGGAATGTGTCACAGTTGGCATGCGAGAACCACGTTAATCGTCTGTTAAGTCGGATTCCACAGACGGCGCCAATGTTGAGGACGTGTCTCGCCGGCCTCCTGTTCCCGTTACCTGCAAAAAGAATTAAGGGAAGATGGTGGCTTTCCACCCGTGATAACTCCGACGCCCAAGTTAGTGATCACGTATTTACAGGAAAAATTCTTAATGTACATAGTTGAGGTTTACCTGGTCTATTTATAAGCCTCTGAGGCGATACATGTCCCTTGTAACGCCTTCCGTAATCATCGTGATTGCGTATCTGCATGATATATCTTTCTGAGTTTGTTGATATTTCGTATCTACTTAAAATTTCGATAAAGGTGGCGACAGGTTTGATATATATTTTGGATTCTGCAGAGTTGGACCCTTAGTATGCTTTCTCTTCTTGGTGGGCTTCCATCTCTGTTGGGCCTTTGGGCCAAATCTGATCCCACAGTTACAATTAAAACATATTGAGTAGCAAAAAAAGAAAATTAAGGTGTCAAATAACCGTAAAAATCTGACTAATTATAAAATTCTAAATAAACCAATATTATTATTTACAACTTAAAACAAAGAAGCTGCCACGTCTATCCACTGTCAAAATGTCTATAACTTCATTCAAGGTACTATGCCTTCAATCCCCAAGTATTTATTATGACTCCCCTCTTTCACTGCCCTCATTGAGCTATGCAAGCATATATCCCTTGTTGGTAACTATTGGAGGAAAGCGAGCTTGACTTCCTATTCCAAGAGTCGTTTTCTTTGCATGGGTTAAATGCAAGCAATATATATGCTTTGCAATCTAAAAGAGAAACCCATGGCTCCTAGGTGCAAGATCACTTATTTGTTTACCTAACTTAAAGTTTGTCATGCTTGATTTGTCTATACTTACGTTTAAAAAAAATGTGCAACTCTCCCTTATAGACTATAGGAGCATACATATGAAGATTTAGGGAAATTTGAAGAGCGTTCAAGAGATATACGAATGCTAGTCAATTAAGTATTTTCTCTTTGATGAGGTTGCAATGCTTGGGTGTATTGGAGTTTTAGGTTTGAGTTATTTGTTATCGCTCGCTCTTTTGTATTCCATTTTTTATTAGTGAATTTATTTAAAATTGTCTGTCGATTTTTCAAGTCGAACCACTTAAATTTTGATGTCTTGTATGACTGTTAAAAACTATTGATTATCTCTTATTCTACTTATTGCCCATCCTAAAACCTCCATTTTTTTTGTGTGAACAAGCAAGCATATATTAAACCAGATAGCAGCAGTACATATTGTAGTAATATTTAGTTACAAATCTAGGGTGGATCTTTTCCATTATAAAAGTTAGGAAGACTAGGCGGTAAGTAAATAAGAGGAACATTTCCTTGGGCCTGCGTTAAAGCTTGCCCATTGCACGAGATCATGTGCACATCGATTTGAGGATCGGTGAATTTTGACAACTTTCCATTCTTCTAAATGTTTAAGCTGTCCTGTAATGTCTTTGATGACCGGTTGTATTGTCCAATCCTGAATTTGATCTGGGTTTGAGATTGATTGTATTACAACATTTGAATCACCTGCCAATATAAATTTTTTGTGATCTCTTGAGATAGCTTCTTTTATCATCATGTTTGCTGCTTGAGCTTCTCCCAAGTTTACATTAGTGGAGGTTGAGGACTCTGCTTTTGCCCATAGTGTAGTTCTTGTTTCATTGTGCTTGTACCAGCAAGGGTGCTTCCCAATAATCTAATTGCTACATCAAAAGTTAGGGTGTGGAAATCTTTTAAAAACCATTGCCTATCATGAGTGTTTGTGTCCCCTATAGACCAAGCTGATATTTTTTAGACAATTTCTTGATAGCATTTGAAAAGATTTTTTAGAAAATTTGTAAGAGAGAGAGTTTCCTTACTATGCACTACTCTGTTTCTAAGAAACCATAAGCAATCCATTGCTAAAGTAGAGAAAATCTGAAACGAATGGATATCACTTTCTGATATATGGAGATGTTTGTGAGGATCAATAATATTGGCTATCCATTGTTGAATATTGAGGTTAGAATGATTTGAGATAATCAGTGACCAAGGTGCATTTCTCCATAGAATTCTAGTGTATAGACAATCTAGAAAAAGATGATCTGCTGTTTCCTCTCTTACCTCACACAAGTGACAGATTGTTTGTTCATCTTCCAAGTGAATAATTTGTTTGATTTTTGATCTAGTAGGAAGCATGTTGTGGCTTATTTTCCAAAGGAAGTGTTTTAGTCTATCTTGCATTTTGATATTCCATAGTCTCTTCCAGTTTATGCCATTGTTGTGATTGGAATTTTGATTATGAATAAGTGCAGTATAGGCTGATTTCACTGAGAAGTTTCCAGATCTGTGATGTTTCCATTGCAAATTTTCTTTTCTGTTTTGGTAATTCAAGTTGGAGAGAGGGATTCTTTGAATAGCATTAACAGTCTTAGTGTTGAATAATGCATTTATAAGAAGAGTATTCCCTCTTCTAGGTTGTTCCAATGTGAGTTCAGAGACCCTAATGCTATTATCGATGATGGTATTTTCAGGATTAGGAGTAGGTCTTTGAGATTGTAGGTTTTGGATCCAAGGGTCAATCCAAGCTTTAGTATCCACATCATTGTTTATTTGGATGCAAAAGTTGGATTTTAGAAAATCTTTTTGTTTCAGTAGACCTTTCCAGAACCATGAATCTGAATTTTTTGAAACTACCTTAAAGAAAGATGTATCTTTCAAGTATTTTTTAGTGAGAATGTCTTTCCAAAGGCAATTTTGTCCTGTTAAAAATAACCATGCCATCTTGGTTACCATAGCTTGGTTGAAGATGTTGAGTTGTTTTATACCCAAGCCTCCTATTGATTTTGGAATACAAATAGAATCCCAGGATTTTGGGGTATATTTATGCAGATTACTCGAATCAATGCCCCACCAAAATCATCTTATTATAGTGTTGAGCTCTTTAGTTGTTTTTGGGATCATAAGAGTGGGCATCACATAGGATGGAATAGCTGTTTCAACAGTTTTGATGAGGGTAGTTTTTGCAGCCTAGGAGAGGAGTTTTGATTTCCATCCTTGAAGTTTGTTTTAAATTTTGTCTTTTATTTCATTTAGGAAGTTGTTCTTGTTTGCTCCAATGATGAGAGGCATACCCAGATATTTTAGATTATGAGGAGATGTTTTGAGATTAAAGGAGTTTTTTTATCTCAATTCTTTTTTGAATAAGGGTATTCTCACAAAAATGGATTGAAGATTTTCCTTTATTAATCTTTTGCCCTGACCAATTTTGATAAGTGTCCAAAAATTTTGCAAAGGTTGAAGTGGTTTGAGTGAAGGTTGTTTCAAAAAGAATGAGGTCACCGACAAATAGCAAGTGGGTAATGGAGGGGCAGTTGCTTGAAATTATAATATCTTTAATGAGGCAATTTTTCATTAATGGTAAGCTTTTAAGTTTGGTTTAATTCTTTTAAAAGCTTACCATTAATGAAAAATTTTTTAACAACTTTAATGAGGTCATCTTTAATAACCTCCCAATAAGTTTTGTAGAATAAACCAGCGAAGGATTTGATGTTTGGAAGATTTTTTGGAAGTGTTCCTGGAATTTTTGGTTGATTTTCTGTGGATCTGTTATCCATTGGTTTGTGGCAATTTTCAGAGAGTCGATGTGATTTCTTCTTCTCCTTACAGTGGTTGATATGTGGAAAAATTTGGTATTCAGGTCACTTGTTGTCAGCCATGTTATTCTTGATTTTTGCCTCCAATAGGATTCTTCTTTTTTCGTAAGAGTTTAAATGAGTTTTAAAAAGAATTTCCTTGCTCATGGTGATCTGTGTGAGAGGTTCATTTTGTGTGATGGCTAGCACAAGGTTAGTCTTTTGGACTTCTGTTTGAATGTGACCAAAAACTTCTTTGTTCCATTTTTTTAAAGCTTTTTTGCTTCTTTCAATTTCTTGCTTAAAATGAAAGTTGGGGTGCCTTCAATTCCAATCTTCCAGGTAGATTTTATAATATCTAAACACATGGGATCAAAGGTCCAAAATTCTTCAAATTTAAAGTTTTTAGGGGAAGTGCTGGTTTTTTCTGTGTCCAAAACCATGGGTGAGTGGTCAGAGGCTGATCTAGTGAGATGTGTGATGTTTGCTTCTGGGAAAAGGATATTCCAAGGTATATTAGCCACTCATCGATCTATTCTTTCTCTGATATTTTGAGCACCTTGTCTATTGTTAGACCAAGTGACAGTAGGTCCATTATAACCTAGGTCTATTAATCCAAAGGTATTCAGATATTTTTGAAGTCCTGTGGGTGTGGAAGAACAAGCTACAGCTTGACCTCTGAATTTCTCAAATTGTCTTATAACAGAATTGAAATCACCTATGGAGAGAATAGGTCCTGCAAAAGAGTTGGTGATTTTTTCAAGTTGGTCCCCAGAAAGGTATTTGTTGTTGTGAGAAGCAGGACAATAAACCATATTCAACAACTAAGGATGATGTTGTGGATCCGAGTAGACTAAAAATGAGATAATATTACATGACATATTTATCCAGTCTATATCTACACCCAGGCGGTATAGTAACAAAAGACCACCCGATTTTCCAGTAGGGGGAATATGCACATAATTAGAAAACCCTGGAATATTTACAATACGAGGAGTGTCTACACTATTAATAAGTGTTTCAGACAGAAAAAATATGTCTGGATTGTGAACCCTGACTAATAGCATTCATAACCTACTAGCTAAATAACTTGTTTAATTAAATTTTAGCTTAAAAGTATTAAAAATATGCTTCAATAAACTCAAAAAAATTAAAATAAATTTAATTTTTTATTTCCTTATTCTTCATATTTGGAGAGTGAAAAAATAGAAAGTTAAATTTTGTTGAATCTTTTAAAACTTATTTTTATGTCTTTTAGTCAAATTTTAATTAAACAAATTAGATAATTAAAGAGTTGTGAGTATTTTAATTAGAATTAAAATAAAAAATATATAAAATAAATTAATATTTTAATAAAATAAATTTTGATTTGTTGAATTTATTATTTGATGTAATAAAAAATAACTAGTTAAAATTTATAAAACTGATATTTTAAGTCAAAATTTAGCTAGTTGGTTGTGAATAATCTAAGGACTTAAAGGTTCGGATTGCTTGAGGTCGACTTATACCCCGGCAATTCCATGATATTAGCCTCATGGATCCGTTTGAGGTAGTGTAGGCCCTGCCTCGTCAGTCTTTGAATTATGGGGGAACAAGTTCATAATAAAAGGCTGTGATTTACCAACCCATTTTACCTCTGCTTTGATGTATGGCTTGAAACGGGATAATGCTCTTATGTCGCACGGTTGAGTTTCTCTTTCTCCAGTTTGTTCTTATCCTTTGTTTGTACCATCAGATGCAACAGAGTTTCTGTAGCTTCTTCTTCTTTCTTCTTGGCGATATCCAGTTTGGGTGTGGAGCTCAAGGTACATGATTTTTTCTCTTGTGTTTTCGTCTCTTCCTCAAAGAAGAAATTTTTTCTTTTTTTCTCTATTACCTCGAATGGGATTGGAGTTAGGGTTTAACAGAAAGAAATAAAAGGAGCTCTGAATATTCATCATTGTATTGATTCCAGTAATTTACAGTGAGCAATGTATTGCCTTAACATAGGCACAGAAGCCGTGAGGATACAAGGAGAAAAAAGTAAAATATATTGAGAGTTTATTACAACTAATTCTGCTGTAGAAAATAAAGGAATATTTTGAAGCTTCTAGTCATGCTGATTCTGTTGACTGAGGTGTCTCTGATGACTTGGAGTTTGCTGAGTGTTCATTTTCAGAGATTATGTTAATACGCCCCCTCGAGTCTAATGGGGTATCCACCACATTGAGACTCGTCCTGAAGAAAGAGAAGCGATCAACTACCAAGGGCTTGGTGAATACGTCTGCAATTTGATCTTTGCTGCTACAAAATTGAACTTGGAGTGTTTTGGCAGCAACTCTATCTCTGACAAAGTGAAAGTCAACATCCATATGCTTGGTTCGAGAATGATAAACCGGATTTGAGGTGAGGTAAATAGCTCCAAGATTGTCACACCACAAGATAGGAGGCTGGGAGATGGAAAACCCGAGATCTTTGATAAGGGTTTGCAGCCATATGAGTTCAGCAGTGGTATTTGCCAAAGATTTGTATTCGGCCTCAGTGCTAGATCTAGCAACATTGTGTTGTTTCCTTGAACTCCAGGAGATTAAGTGTTTACCCAAGAAAATACAAAAACCACCGGTTGATCGTCTATCATCAGGGCAGCCTGCCCAGTCGGCATCGGAGTAGGCATGGAGTTTAAAATCCGAAAATTTTGAGAAAAAGAGTCCATGATTGATTGTGAGTTTGAGATAGCGCAGTATTCTTTTGACTGCTGTCCAGTGAGTAGTTTTTGGATCATGCATAAATTGACAGACTTTATTGACAGCAAAAGACACATCTAGCCGAGACAAAGAGAGGTACTGCAGACTACCTACTATGCTACGAAACAAGGTGGTGTCATCAAAAGAGGGGGAGTCAAATTTGGAGAGCTTTGTAGAAGCAGACATAGGAGATGAAATGGATTTGGAACCAAGCATGTTTGCTTTTTTTAAAAGATCAAGAATATACTTCCTTTGTGAGATGAGAAGACCATTAGAGAGGTAGGTAAGTTCAAGGCCGAGAGAAAAGGACAATGGCCCTAAATCTTTTACAGGAAAAACATGCCTTAAAGACATAATTAGGTGTTCAATGGCAGAGGAGGATGAGGAAGTGATGATCATATCATCAACATACACTAAGATGAAAATACAGAGATCAACAGTATGCATGACAAATAGAGAGGAATCTCCTTTGGAGGCAGTAAAACCATACTGAATAAGCCATGAGCTTAGCTCCGAGAACCAGGCTCGAGGAGCCTGTTTCAAGCCATAAATGGCTTTATGCAATTTACAGACATAGTCAGGTCGCAGAGGATCTACAAATCCTTGCGGTTGTTGCATAAACACAGTTTCAGACAATTTTCCATGGAGAAAAGCATTTTGAATGTCTATTTGTCGTAGAGACCAACCTCTAGCAACAGCAAGTGAAAGAACTAGTCTAATGCTTGATGGTTTTACCACAGGGCTGAATGTCTCCGTGTAGTCGATGCCTGACTGTTGGTGAAAGCCTTTGGCCACGAGTGTAGCCTTCCGTCTCTCAATAGAGCCATCCGGTTTCAATTTAGTGCGGAACACCCACTTGCAAGCAACAACATTAGAAACAGAGGAAGAGGGAACTAGGGACCAGGTATTGGTTTTCAGAAGGGCGTCATATTCAGAGGTCATGGCTTGTTTCCATTCGGGGTATTTTGAGGCAATAGAGAATGAGGAGGGCTTATCTGGAATAGTGAGTGAGGTAGTGAAGCAATGGCGAGTTAGATAAGGAACGGTGCCGTCTGTAAAGATTCGTGGGGTGAAAGAACCGGTTTTAGATCGGGTGATAATGGGTGATCTGGGAGGGATTAAAGGAGAGGAATTAAGGGTAGAGCCAACGGGAGAACCACTCGGAGAGATAGAATGACGAGGGTTAGGGTTAGCAGGGGAGGGATTTGGGGATAAGGATAAAGACGGACAGGTCGAAGGATTGGGATGAGTAGGAGAAGTGGGTGAAGGAAAGGAGAATGTGGGCTGAGAATACGAGGGAGAACTGGGCCGAGAGGTAGGAAGAGGAGACGGAAGTGATAGAGGCCCTGTGAGGACGTTAGGTGCAGGACCAAGAATTGAAGGGGGAAAGCAAGGAAGAGCAACAGTGGAAGGATTGGGTTTGGACACAGGAGTGGGCTTTTGATATGGAAAAAGATTTTCATTAAAGATAACATCCCTGGATATATATATTCTGTTTTGGGCTTGATCTAGACATTTATAGCCTTTGTGAGATGGGCTATATCCAAGAAAAATACATGGAGTGGAGCGAAAATGGAGTTTATGGCGGTTATATGGGCAAAGGTTGGGTCAACATTGACAACCGAATATTTTGAGGAAAGAATAATTGGGAGGTTTGTGGTAAACCATGAAATAGGGAGAACGATTTTGTAGGACCGGTGTTGGAAGCAAGTTGATGAGATAAGTGGCGGTCCCAAAAGCATCATCCCAAAACGTGAGAGGGAGAGATGCTTGAGACAAGAGAGTAAGATGAGTTTCAACAATATGACGATGTTTTCTTTCAACAATGTCGTTTTGTTGATGAGTATGAGGACACAAAAAACGATGAGTAATACCAAGATTTTTGCAAAAGTTGGTGAGAGGTCGAAATTCACCTTCGGCATCAGTTTGGATATTTATTATTTTAGTGTTGAAGAATCATTCAGCGAATTTTATGAAATTAGCGAAGGTAGAAATAACATCAGATTTAAGTTTGAGAGGAAATAGCCAAGTGAAGCGAGTAAAATGATCAACAATAGAAAGATAATATTTATATCCATTCCTTGAAACAAAGGGGGCCGGACCCCATACATCAGCCCATAACAACTCTAGGGGCTTAACAGAAACAGTAGAGCCAAATTTGAAAGGGAGTTGGTGGGCCTTGGCTAATGGGCAATGCGGACAGGTATACGAAGGGTTTGGGAAATAGGGCAAACGAGTAGAACGGAGAATTTGGGACACAGTCTGCAGAGAGGCATGCCCGAGTCGTTGGTGCCAATGATCGAAGGAAGTCTTTTCGCTGAGATGAGCAGATGGAGAAGAAGATAAGGAAGGCGACGGGAAGCAGTAAAGACCATTACGAGCTGGGCCGCTAATGAGGGGCTACTTGGTCAGATTGTCCTTCACCACAAAATGAGAAGAATGAAATTCAAAGAAACATGAGTTGTCAAGACAAAATTGAAGAACAGAGACCAGATTTTTCGTGATAGTTGGTACATGAAGAAGATTGTGTAATGTGAAGGGAGAAGAATTAAAGGAGAGAGAAGAATCACCGATGTTATGTATAGGAAGGCCCGTTCCATTGCCAACTCACATTTGTTCTCCGCCATTATAGGGTTCAGATGAGAGATTAAGGTGATTGAGGTCATTGGTTATATGGTGAGTGGCAGCACTATCTGGGTACCAGGTGGAGTCGGAAATAGGGGAGGGAGAAGTGTAGTGAGCAGAGAAGGAGCTGGGAGGGTCATATTGGTAGGCATGGTCGAATCGATAGTAGCATTGAAGGGCGATGTGACCTGGTTTATTACAAACTTGACATGTGGGTCGATTGGTGGAAGGTGGAGATGGAGAAGAGTGGTTTGGGGTATTGGGGGAGAATCTTCCTCTGTTAGAGGAGTGCCTGCCTCATCCGCGGCCTTGACGACCACCACAATAGGCACCCCTTCCTCGTTGATCACGTGGGGCGTTTGAACTAAAGTGAGCCGAGGGTTCAAAAGGAGATTGGGAATTTCTTGAGTTGTGGCTCAGACGATTTTCATGCACCAAAAGAAGATGGTACAACTGATGAGAAGTAATAGGATCAGTCCTGGTGGTGATTGCAGTAACAAAGCTCTCATAGGTTGGACCCAAGCCGCTTAAGAGGTAAGTAACGAAATCTTTGTCTGCTATAGGTGACCCTGTTGTAGCCAGAGTGTCAACAAGCATTTTGGTTTTGCTATAGTATTTAGAGATTGTTTGTTCACCACGGGAGAGGTTAGCTAGCTGGAAACGAATTTGGAAATCTTTGGCCTGAGAGTGAGAGTTAAACATTGATTCAAGGGAAACCCATAAGGCCCAAGAGGTGTTTGATGAAATGACATGGGTAATAATCGATCAGATATGGAGGAGAAGAGGATACTCAAGATAAATTGATCTGTCTTTTGCCAAGAGAGAAAGGCGGGGTTGATTTTAGGAGCTGAGTTGCCTTCATCAGTGAAAATTTTAGGGGGAGCAGATTGAGTACCATCGACATATGAGAAGAGGTCTTGACCTCTCAAGTAGGTTGATATTTGAACTTTCCAGAGGGTATAATTTTCAGAGGTAAGTTTGAGAGTGTTTAAATGAGAAAAGGAAGAAGGAGTAGGGATTGAGGATGAGATTCCGGATGCCATGATGAAGAAGGATAATCAAGAGACTGCTAGTCTTAGCAACTCTGATACCATAACAGAAAGAAATAAAGGGAGCTCTGAATATTCATCATTGTATTGATTCCAGTAATTTACAGTGAGCAATGTATTGCCTTGATATAAGCACAGAAGCCGTGAGGATACAAGGAGAAAAAAGTAAAATATATTGAGAGTTTGTTACAACTGATTCTGCTGTAGAAAATAAAGGAATATTCTGAAACTTCTAGTCATGCTGATTCTGTTGGCTGAGGTGTCTCTGATGACTTGGAGTTTGCTGAGTGTTCATTTTCAGAGATTATGTTAATAGGGTTTCTAGTCCGGCTAGGTAGATTCGAAGATTGGGATTTGTGATAGCCTTAAGATTATCAGTTGAGGGGTAATCGGAATGACTAATCTCAATATTAGGCTATTGGTTAGGTTGAGATGGATATGGATGATAAGTGTTTAATGCAAGGCAAGCTTTTCCAGATGGGCTTACCATTATTGACAAGTTGGGTAATGCCTCTCTCGGTGGGCTTTGTTCTTGATTGAATTTCGAAATGAGCTGCTGAATATTAAGATGTTGGGCTCTATTCTCACACGGGGCTTTGGAACAGGCTGAAACATGGGCCCTTCAAATGTATTGAAGCCAGCGGGTTTATTGTTTGCCAAAATTATCCTTTTGGGGCTACTTTTTGGTTAAGCTTATCTGGGTAAGTGGACACTTGTTCGACTGGTATTTCATCTGTCATGAAGGGTTTATTCAGCATGGGCTCCTCTGTGATATTTGTCCTCAAATTATGGCCCGACCAATTGGTGATATCCCTTGCATTAATGAGTAATGAAGACTCTGAAAGTTGGTTTTGATCCCCAACACGTGGAGCGTCAAAGACTCAAATGCAAGTTGATTGAATGAGTAGTTTCCCTACGACATTGTGATAGGAAGACAATGAACAGTGCCGCTTCTCGCTTCTGTGTTTTTCGAATTTGAAAAGTCACCAATTTTTTCCTTCCCTTTCTTTTTGATTTCTGGCTCTGCTATCAGTATTGCTTTTCCTTTTCCTGCTTCTAGAGTTAGCTACTGTGATACTGGAGCTGTTAATCCTTGTTCTGTTGGCTCATGATGAATCCTCACGGGAGGGAGAGATGGATGGTGTAATTGTTGAGCTCTTTCAATTAGCATTGGGTCTCTCTGCTCAGAATGGAGTTCTTCTTCAGGTTGTATTGCTTCAAGCGGTGCTGGTAATATTACTTGTTCAGTTCGAGACAAACGCCTTGGTTCTTGTTGCTCAACTCTCATCCACTGACCATATATTGATGGTGCGGTATGAGTATGGGTAATGGGGTAGTGTTCTGCTGAGTATGTCCTAAATGAAAGGAGAGTTGGCAACCAGCCAAAACTCAAAAGGAGTTGGACTCGAAGCCCATGGTTCAAATCCGAAAAGCACATGTCTAGACCCGACTGGAGATGTCGAAATCAGATAAAATTCGAATCACCAACCACTACGACAAAAGAAGAAAGGGACGAGGCAGATTTGATCATACGCTAATGTCAGGGACGAAATTGTGCTTACCGGCGCAATTTCGGATCCCTCTCACGTCAGGATCACTCTCGAATTAATGAATGACCAGACTATCGTCGTTCTGACAAATCTCCTCACTTAAATGCAAAAATGATATGATCACGCCACATTAATTACAGAACTAGATAAAGATGAGGCCGCATTTAATATTACCTTTAGAAGGACCTGACTAAGCATTGATCGAAGCAAATTTTGATTCAAAGGATGGGACAGACTAGATCAGATTATCCTTCTCCAAGATGACGATCGAATAGTGTCCCAGCTAGTAGATCTTTTTCCTCTGACCGCTTCCCAAGGAACGCATAGGTGACTACCTATAAATAAGACTTGATAAAATCCGAAAAAAGTACATTCTGTCATATCATTTGCAAAACCTCATAATTCATATTCCCCATGCTAACTTAAACATCGGAGCGGTCTCGGACCCCGACCATTCTTCTCTTTGTATTTGCAGGTCCCAGTCGATTGGGAGCTCAAAAGGCTGAACTGCAGAATACGTCCTTAACAGTAGCGCCGTCTATAGGATTCCAATAAAAGCGTACTTTTTGCATATCAACCATACCACTACCCCAGATGATCAAGCACGAGCAACACTTAGATTCAGTCATGGTGGAGAAACTAGAAGCATTGGAAGAAATTGTGAGAAAGCTGAGGGAGGAGAATGTTGCCCTTCGACAACCCCATGAAGAAATATCGGCCCGCAGCGAGGTTAACCTTGATGAGAATGTGAGCTCCCGACATCATGATGAAAATGACGCTTCCGAATAAGAACGACGCCGAATGCACACTGAGTTAAAAGAATTAGGAGACAAATATGCTGAAATGGCTAAATTAATCAACCCACCCGAGGGACATGGCTCATCACGAAGAAGCATGGGGACACCCTACAGTTCAGACTTCATCGCCGTCCCTCTCCCGTCAAGATTCAAAATCCCACAAGTAGAGCTATACAATAGATCTCAGGATTTTATGGAGCACCTAGAGGCCTTCAAAGCACATGTTAGTCTGCACAACTATCCCAGTGAAGTAGCATGTCGAGCATTCCCTCTAACACCGAAGGGAACAACTCGGACATGGTTCGGAACTATTCTTCCGGGTTCAATCGACAGCTTCGAAACATTAGCCCGACTCTTCACCACCCAATTCATGGCCAGTAGGAAAAGGAGGCATCCTGCAGCATACCTCCTGACCGTCAAACAAGGAGAAAAAGAAAGCCTAAAATGATACCTGACCAGGTTCAACATAGAAAAAATGACAACCGATCACCAAGATGAGAAGATCACATTGGCAGCTTTCTTGGGCGGCATATGGCCCAAAAACCCTTTTATGGTAGAAATAGCTCGTAAGATTCCTACAACCTTAAACGGGTTCATGGATCAAGCCGATGGATTCATTAACGCTGAAGACACACTCGAAGCCTGATAGCCCCCCAACGTGGAGAACTTCGACAGTATGACCGAACGACAACCAATACCAGAGAAAACTCTAGCCAACATCGAGTAAGGAGGAAGTTACTAGATGAAACAAAGAGGGAGAGGTCCCCCATGGGAATACAGACCTTCGCCATGGCCCCAATCCAACCTGGCGGTTGAAAATCAGAAACGATCCAAATCAAGATGAGAGTCAATTAGAAGGAAAAGAGGAAATATGTATTGCGAATATCACAAGACAACTGGACACAATACAGAAAATTTCCAGGCCCTAAAAAATAGGCAAAACGATGAGCAACTAACCAGTCGACAGGGAAAGACCCGATCAAGGTCCCCCCCCCCCAAATTGGGAGCGAGAGTCAACACGACATAGAAGCGAGCTCACATCTGGCCACCCGCTCGGTTTGATCAGAACCATGATCGGAAGACCATCCAGAGGAGGATCTACTTCCTCCTCTCAAAGGGCGCATGTTCGAAAAGCCAGGTATGAAAAGTTTATACTATGGGAAAAACACCAAGACGAGGAAACCAGATCTCTAAGGGAGCGCCAATCATTTTCAGCGAACAAGATGAGAAGCGCATCATCTTCCCACACGATGATGCGTTGGTGGTACACATGTTAGTGGTTAATTTCACGGTCAAAATGATACTGGTTGACAATGGAATCCCGGCCGATTTCTTGTTTTGAGAAACCTTTATACAAATGGGAATCGATTGCAATCAACTTCGGCACATCCAAGCCCCCCTTAAAGGATTCACAGGTGAAGCAGTACACCATGAAGGCATCATAACACTTCCAATTTTGATAGGTTCCGCGCCCAGAACTGTGTCAGTCATGACTGAATTCCTAATAGTGAAAGCTCCCTCCTCTTACAACGCCATCTTAGGGAGACCAACCCTGAATAATTTGAAAGTAGTCACTTCCACCTACCACCTCAAGATCAAGTTTCCGACTGACAAAGGAGTGGGCGAAGTCAGGGAGAGCAAGTCACATCCAGGGAATGCTATGCGCGAGAATTGAAACACAAAATCAATTCCGTAGCTACGATCTCCCAAAGGCTCGAAAATGTCGAACTCCCGCCAGCTCCTCTCCAAGCAGTCTAAGATGACGAAGTCAGGGACGAAGGAACCTTACATCAAGCAGAAGCCAACGAACCTCTAGAACTGATCCCAGTCGATCAAAACAATCCAGATCGAACTATGCAAATGGGAACCAGAATGGATCCTGAATAAACGCAGAGCTCAAAAACCTCCTCATCAAGCATAAAGATGTGTTCGCTTGGACGCACACTGACATGCCCGAAATCAATAGGTCAATAATAAAACACCGACTATGCATCAACCCAACAACTCGGAGAATTAAACAAAAATGGAGAAGTTTTTGTGCCAAGAAATACGCCGCCATAACAGAGGAGGTCGACAGGCTCTTAGTTGCAGGACTCATTCGAGAAGTTCATTACCTATAATGGTTGTCCAATGTTGTATTGGTGAAAAAAACGAGCGAAAAATGGCGAATGTGCGTGGACTTCACTGATTTAAATAAAGCTTGCCCTAAGGATAGCTTCCCTCTACCACGCATCGACCTCATCTTGGATTCAATTGCTGGACACTCCCTCCTCAACTTCATGGATGCATATTCAGGTTATAATCAAATCAAGATGAGCTCAGACGATGAGAAAAAAAAGCATTCATCATGGATCGAGGACTCTATTATTACACTATCATGCCCTTTGGACTCAAGAATGCAGGGGCGACCTGCCAACGGCTAGTCAATCGCATGTTCAAAGATCAAATTGGAAGGAACATGGATTACGTTGACGACCTCCTAGTCAAGAGCCGAAGCCCTAAAAGCCATTTGGCGGACCTAAGGGAAGCTTTCTCCATTTCGTGGCACTACCAGATGAAACTCAATCCCGCCAAATGCACATTTGGAGTCGAATCCGGGAAATTTTTAGGCTATATGGTCTCCGAGTGGGGAATCAAAGCCAACCCCGAAAAAATATAGGCTATCCTCGGAATGGTTTCCCCTCGAAATTTACAGGAAGTCCAACAATTGGCCGGTCAGGTCGCCGCCCTCAATCGGTTCATAGCAAAGTCAACCGATCGGTGCCTCCCATTCTTTCAAGTCCTCCGAAAAGCACACGAATGGGACACATTGTGTGAACGAGCGTTCAAACAATTGAAAGACTACCTGACCTGCCCTCCTCTACTTAGCCAGACCGCTCCTGGGAAAACCATTGTGGCTTACTTAGCGGTCTCACCTCATGCAACATCTGCAGTCCTAGTAAGAGAAACCGATCGAGGACAGAGTCCTGTCTACTATGTTAGCAAGGCTTTTCAAGGTGCGGAAGCCAGGTACCCTCGAACGGAGATGATGGTGTTTGCTCTGCTGATAGCGGCACGTCGACTACGCCCTTACTTCCAAGCTCACACCAAAGTGATGACCAATCAACCCCTCAGAACTATTCTTCAGAAGCCCAATACCTCCGGTTGATTAGCCAAATGGGCTATCGAGCTAAGCGAGTTTGATTTAACATTTCAACCAAGAATAGCAATAAAAGCACAAGCTCTGGCAGATTTCATAGCAGAATATACGGGGTTTCCAGAAGAAATCCCCAATAAACCTCAGGAACAACCGTGGCAGTTATACGTCGATGGATCGTCATGCCAAATCAGGGGTGGAGCAGGGGTACATATCATCACTAACCAAGGGTCCGAGTACAACTACGTTATAGGCCTGACCTTCAGGGTAACCAACAACGAAGTAGAGTATGAGGCACTCATAGCTGGGATGACAATCGCCCGGATCCTTGGAGCGACAGAACTAGAAGCCCGAACCGACTCCTAGATTGTAGTAAGCCAGGTACTTGGTCAGTACATCACAAAGAGCGAAAAGTTGAAAAAATATCTAAAGCTAGTATGCACCGAAAGAGATCAATTCAGATATTTCCATCTACAGCGAATCCCGAGAGAAGAAAATCATTTGGCAGATCGGTTAGCAAAAATAGCATCAGGAAAGGATGAGCACCCGCCCCCAAAGAACACTGAGATCAAAACAATAGACACACCCTCCATTAACAACGAAGTCGGAATTGTAACAGCCACAGTCCCCAATTGGGCAATTGACATTGTCAAATACCTCAAGACAAACACATTATCCTCTGAACAGGATCAAGCACGCAAAATTAGAAACAGATCAGCCAGGTTTACTCTGATTGAATGAGTGTTATACAGTAAGGGTTTCTCCGAGCCTTTACTCAGATGCGCGACGAGAGAGGAAGGACATTATATACTTGCCGAAATCCATGAAGGAATTTACGGGGCTCACACGGGAGGAAAAACACTAGCTGCCCGCGTAACTCGCACGGGGTATTACTGGCCATGTTCACTCTAAAAAGCAAAGTAGTTCGTCAAAAAATGCTCAAAATGTCAGAAGCACAGCCCAATATCACATTCCTCGTCGGAGGAACTCACTTCAATAATGTCTCCCTGGCCCTTTGCTCAATTGGGGCTAGATCTGATAGGACCATTCACAGTCGGAAGGGGTAGAACCAAATTCATCATAGTAGCAATGGACTATTTCACAAAGTGGGTAGAAGCTGAAGCCCTCGCGAGCATCACCTCTCAAGCCATCACAAAATCTTTATGGAAATCCATTATTTGCCGATTTGGAATACCTCAAAGTTTCATATCCGACAATGAAAGACAGTTCGATTGCAATCATTATTGAGAGTGGTGCTCTGAGCTAAAAATCAAAGTAAAGTACTCCTCGCCTGGCCACCCACGAGCTAACAGACAGGCTGAAGCGACCAACAAAATGATCATTTTCACTCTGAAAAAAAGACTCAGAACGCACAAAGAGGAGTGGGCCGATGATCTGCCTGGTGTCCTTTGGGCTTATCGCACGACAGTCTGAATTCCCACGGGTGAAACGCCATTCGCCCTTACTTATGGCTGCGAAGAAGTAATTCCTATTGAGGTCAGGATACCTAGACTGCGTGTTCAGCACTATGATACGGCCACTAATGATGCCAAAATGACGGAACGATTGGATTTATTAGAAGAAATGAGAGAAGAAGCCTTCACCCAAGTTGCTAACAACAAACGCAAGTCAGAACAGTACTTCAATAGAAAAGTAAAACCACGTAACTTTTGGACTAGAGACTTGGTGCTAAGACAAACAGGCGTTATAACACCAGCACAGGGGAAACTGGGACCAAAGTGGGAAGGGCCTTATGTGGTAATAGCAACCAATAGGCCTGGATCTTACCGACTCAAGGATAGCTTTGGGACCGACTTGCCACATCCCTAGAATAGCGAGCGACTTAAGAGGTATTATGTAAAACACTACCGGATGTGTTTTACTTTTTGAAATTATAAAAGTTCAAATGTTATTAGTCTCCAATGCATTACGAGTTATACGCAAAGTCAAATCCCGCGAGATCGATCTGTCCACCTACGCGAAGTCGATCGAATCCCACGGGGTCGGTCTATCCACCTACACGAAGTCAAATCCCACGAGGTCGCTCCGTCCACCTATGCAAAGTCGATCGAATCCCGTGGGGTTGGTCCGTCCACCTACGCGAAGTCGATCGAATCCCACGGAGTCGGTCAACCCACCCACGCGAAGTAACAATCAAATCCCGTGGGGTCGGTCTGTTCACCTACGCGAAGTTGATCGAATCCCGTGGGGTCGGTCTGTCCACCTAGGCAAAGTCGATCGAATCCTGTGGGGTTGGTCAACCCACCCACGCGAAGTAACAATCGAATCCTGCGAGGTTGGTCCGTCCACCTGCGCAAAGTCAATCGAATCCCGCGGGGTCGGTCAACCCACCCACGCGAAGTAACAATCGAATCCCGACATCAAACATATAAATATTTCAAAATTTCCAGTTAAGTTTACACTTAACCAAAAATTCACGGGGTATAGCACGACAGAACAGATATAAAATTAAGGAATCGAACCAGTAATCACAAAGTATATAAAGAAAAATCAAATCGAACCAGCAATCTCGAAGCATCACTTACAACAAATTTTATATATCTCGAAGCGGATAACCACGCTTCCCGATCTTCTTCACAAAATTCTTCGCAACCCGATCCGGACGAAGAGACTTCGGACTTATATTACTGGGGTTGAGCTGAGGGTCCACCAAAAGTTGGGCTCCTATCTGACGCAGACCTTTGGCATAACCGTACCCCTAGGCCGAGTTGCGAATGGCTACCACTCGAGATATTTGATGCTCGAGATCAGCTATTCTCGTATGGGCATCCTCCAATGCATTATGAGCCCCCCCTAACTCGGTATCTTGAGCAGCCCGAATACTTTTCGACCTAACTAACTCCTCCTCTAAAGCCTCCCTGGCACGCTCCGAGCTAGCCAATTCTTCTTCCCGAGCTACACGAGCACACTCAAAAACCATCAGCTCTTCTTCCCTTAAAGAAAGGGTTTGAGCAGAGGCAACCAGTTCCGACGTCCGAGCGTTCAACTCAGCTTTAAGAAATACTTTTGTTGCTCGGTGGCCAATCTAGCATCTAGGAGGTGTGCGTTCATTCGGTGAGCTATTGCGAAGGAATCCCGAGCCGCTTCCAATTTGGCTCGAAGGGAAACATTGGCTTTCTCTAGTTTGTTCTTATCAGCCCCCAGCTCTTCGACCGTCTTGATCAGGCCGCTACAAGTTTGTTGAGAAGATTCAAGTTGGCCTTTCGCCTGTTGTAACTTGTAGAGACTGAACTTGCAAACTGTCTCGAGCTCACTATTAAATTCAATGAGCCCTGCTAGCTCGGAACCCACAGCTTGGGATATTTGCTTAGCGACCTAAATGCAAAGGAAAAAGATTATTAGGTCGACAAAAGAAAAAAGACCATGTACAGATCTAATAAAATGCATGGGTCGCACCTGTGTCAACAGAGGCTCCAACATTCTAGCCATCCGCTTGGAAGCATCCGCCTTGGCTTGCTCAAAACAGGAGGGATGCTCCGAAGTCGCTTCACCGGTTCGATCTCCCTCATCCGATTCTGACTCGAAAAATTATCCAAGCATTGCAAGTCCACTTTGAAATCAAAAAGGGGATGGAAGGTGAGCAGGAATTTCCGAGCTCGAAGGCGATTGTCGACTCTCGGGCTGAGTCCCTGAACCTGACCCCATCTCAAAAATGGGCGGTGGTTTAGTTCGAGTGTGCGAAGTCGACCCCTTCTCAAAAATCGGAAGTGGACCTTTGGGGGACTCATCAACTAAAACAAAGGGCCGCTCACCCCCACTAGAAGCATCCATATGCATCCCTTCCTCCAAGACATCTGCCTTGTCCGACCTCTCGGGCTCGATCTCGCCTTGGCAACCTTCGTCATTCCCTCGCTCCTGCACTTCTTGTTGGCTGACATCTTCCTGATCACCTCCAGGATCGGATTCCCCCTTGCTTTCACCCGTACCTCCAAAAGTGTCCGAGTGATGCTCAGAATAAAAAGAGGGGGGGAGTGGGCAATTGACTTGCCCTAATGATTTGCTCTTCTTACTCTTGGCAGAAGATCTGCTCGAATGGCATAGCACCCGAAGAAAGATCAGCAGCACGATCTAAAGCCTCTTGGAAGGCCCGGTCAATGTCCTCTCCACCCGAAGACTCAATCCCCGCCGCATCTATTGCTTCTATTCGAGCTTCAAGAACAATTCTCCTAGCCTCGGACCTGATCCGCTTAGTTTCCAAGAAATGGAGCCCATCCGAGGAAGTCGGCGAAGGAGCCTGCAAGGGACTACAGACGGGGAAATTCGTGGGAGAGACGCGAACATCATGGTCTTCGATACGTGGACCCTTCCATTTCTTCTGTTTCTTTGGATGGGCGCCACGGCTCAAAGTTGCGTCACCATGACGACTTTTTGTCCGTCGCTCTTTCTGAGCCTCCTGGTCGAAAACCCGCTTGCGAGACAAACGAGGAGGCTCCTCAGGAACGTAAAAAAAATTTTGACCTTCGGCATAAGATCGATTTGGCCGAGTCAGGTACTCTTCAATGTTCTCCTCGGTTAAAAAAACATCGGACCATAATCGGTCGGGATCTTCCGCCCCCTAGGAGAGAACAGCCTTCACTCTCTCAGTTTCCTGAGCAGTGAGAGTGATCTCCATGTGCGTCGGGGAAGGGAGAAAACCCCAGTCCTTCTGGACAGGGAATTCGCTCCCTTCTCCCTCAAGGAATTCCCAATCCCTGCCCGAAACGAAGAAAAACTTCTTGTGATAGTCTCAGGCACTCGAATGCCTCTCCTCCATCCGAATCAATCGACACTTATGCTTTATTTGGAAACTCGCGACATTTCCATCACGACAGAGGAGCCGATACATCAAGAAAGATTCCCGAGCTGTCAAATCGGGGTAAGGATCGTTCCTCCCAGAGAGAACGATCTGGAACACCACACAAGTGGCCAAAAGAATGCGCCACCCGTTCGGCAAAATTTGGGCAGGGGCTAAGCCTAAAACATGAAGGACTTCTCGAACGGGGAGGATGAAGGGAAGGCGAAAACCTTTCGAGAACATCAAGTAAAAGAGAGCAACTTTTTGGGCCCTCCCTTCGCGATTGCAAGCCCTAACGCCATCCCCGGGAGCTTCCAAGGAATGCTTCCAAGAAATTTGATGCTTATTTCTAAGTGCATCAATATCAGAGGTCTGCATGGAGGAAGTCCAACCATTGCCCGTGAATAAAGGACAAGGATCAGAGGAAGCCATGGGAACAGGAGTTCAGAAAAGCGCAAGAAAAGGTTGAGGGGCAACAGAGAAACAACGAGACAGCAAAAGATGAGAACCAAGATTGCGCAAAGGAGGAAGAATAGTAACAAGGTTTCTAGATAATTTATACCCAGAAATCGAATTAAAGACGCGCGGGAAATGAAGCTATATCGATGCCGTATCCCCTGACGTGACCCATGGGAATAGGGGGTATGTTCGAAGCTAGCCAATCAAAAGTAAGAGGCGTGCACCGAAATGACAGACCAGGTAATAATGATCCAACACATGCATATCACGAGCTAATCGTTGTTTGACAGCATAGCAAGAAATGTCAGCAACAGTTCGAAAGTCAAAGCGACGGGATAATTAAATTTTAAAAAGTATTAAATACTCAACACGAGATACGAACGGTCGTGATCAAGCATTAATAGTTCAGAAATTGAATTGTCCCCAGAAACCCAACCGGTAAGGGAAACGACATGCCAATTGGCATAACCTCGGATTTATTCGACCAAATCTTTCAGCTCGGACAAGGAAACACAGGAACGACCCCCCGTTGCTGAGATGGAACATGAACAAGAAAGAGATGAACGTTATCTCTGAAATTTTTTAGAATCTCCATTGAAGTGCCTTCGATAAAAATTCGCGGAGTACTGAAAGGAGAGTTAGCAACCAGCCAAAGCCCGAAAGGAGTTGGACTCGAAGCCCATGGTCCAAACCCGAATAGCACATGTCCAAACCTGACTGGAGATGCCGAAATCAGAAAAACTCGAATCACCAACCACCACGACAAAAGAAGAAAGGGACAAGGTAGCTTCGATCATACGCTAATGTCAGGGACGAAATTGTGTTTACCGGCACAATTTCAGATCCCTCTCACGTCAGGATCACTCTCGCATTAATGAATGACCGGACTATCGTCGTTCTGATAGATCTCCTCAATTAAATGTAAAAATGATCTGATCACGCTACATTAATTACCGAACTGGATAAAGATGGGGCCGCATTTAATGTTACCCTTCAAAAGGACTTGACTAAGCATTGATCGAAGAAAAATCAGATTCAAAGGATGGGACAGACTGGATCAGATTATCCTTCTCTAGGATGACGATCGAATAGTATCCCAGCTAGTAGATCTTTTTCCTCTGACCGCCTCCCAGAGAACGCACAGGTGACTACCTATAAATAAGACTGGATAAAATTCGTAAAATGTACATTCTGTCATATCCTTTGCAAAACTTCATAATTCATATTCCCCATACTAACTTAAACATCGGAGCGGTCTCGGACCCCGACCATCCTTCTCTTTGTATTTGCAGGTCCCGATCGATTGGGAGCTCGAAAGGTTGAATTGCAAAATACGTCCTTAACACTAAACATCCACAACCATAACAAAATTCAAAAAGTCTTTCATACCTAGATGTGATTTCTGCTGGTTTTCTGTTTGCCTAAAACCTCCATTTAATGTCAAAACAAATTCTTCTCTCTTTATAATAATAAACTTTCAAAAAAGCAACAAAGCACATCTGCTCTCATTTGCATTAGAGAACTGATATTTACAATCTTAATTAAAATATATTGTAAGTTTTGTGTACTTCCTTTGAAAAAAATTAAATAAATATCGAATCTACATAAACAAATTATTTTTCAAAAAGAATATGTAAAGCTTACACGCCTTATAAGTTATACCTATTCTTTTTATTAAACAGATATAACACATTTCTTGATCATCTATCATATCATTGCACGGAGTACTCTTCTTATTAAACAGATATAAATTATAACACATTTCTTGGTCATCTATGATATCATGGCATGGAGTACTTGTTGGGATTTGGGCCGTTCGACAAACAGCAAATATGAATTGATTGCAACGGATGCAACAAAGAGAAATGAAACAGAGACACACAAAACAGCGATGGACACCAAGATTTAAAGTGGTTCGGCTTAATACAAACCTACGTCCACTGTTGGGTCGGTCTCAATGAATTCCACTATAAAAAACAGAGATGAAGTACAGATATTGAATTACAAATTCCTCACTATAGAAACACTCAATCTCACTTACAAGTTGCAAAACTCTCCCTCACAACACTCAAACCCTTACAAATAGCTCTCAACTCACAAAATCAAACAAGAAAACACACTTTTGGAACTTCTCACTTTCGTTGTGTTTGTCTTCTCGCTCGAGCAGGACTCTTCTCGCTTGAGCGAAATCCTAAGCTCCTCACAGCTACAGTGTTCAAATGAATGCGATCCTTTTATAGGCAATAGCTCGCTCAAGCGAGACCTTCTCGCTCAAGTGGAACACTATTCAACACGGCACTAACCCTAGTATCTGGAAGCGATGCAACCCTAGGATTGACTCTCGCTCGAGCGGGACGTCAAGCGAGAGTCGAGCAAAATTTCTGCCTGGATCTTCCGTGATCTCGCTCGAGCTGGATGTCGAGCGAGGGTCGAGCGAAGTCTTTGTCTGATGCCTCACTCGAGCGAGATGTCAAGCGAGGGTTAAGCGGAGTCACGGGTTGAGGCTCGCTCAAGCTACCGCTCGAGCGAGAGTCGAGCAAGAACTATCTGATGTGCTTAATTGAACTCAATTCAAGCCACATCTCCAACAAATCTCCACCTTGGCTTGAATTGTCACAAGCCCTACAAATTTCAAAAGACCCACAAATCCCTAAAAGGGAATATCCAATACAAACGGCAATGCACCACAATACAGACTGCTTACTTAAACAAAACGCTTCTGAATACGAATGAAGACAACCAATATTCTCTGCCAAAGTAAAAACTCAACAAAGCATGTGTAAGAATACACAAAAGGTGACCCAAATGGTCTTCTCTATCAACCAACTATAGACCTGCTCTTACTGTGCATCAATGCTATGGACAAAATCATACTCAACCACAAAAGCATGATCTAGAGTACCACACGTACTCCGTTCTGAAACTCTCTCCGCAATTCCACCTTCTTGCTATAACTCTCTCTCCTTCTTGTGGAATAAAAAAAGAGAAAGTTCATCGAATAGCAAGCTGTAGTTGACCGCTTCAGACACAATCTATAGATAAGTCTGGCAAACCAAAGAGCAAACTGTGGACTCAACACGAATCCACCTCGTTCCATCTAGTGACTCCATCGGGAGTGAAACAAAACTATATGGTCTGAGTAACGCTCTACCTTCTTGTCTATATATTACTTGTCTTCACCAAAGTATTTGAACACCAAACACATCACAAAGAAACAGATTGACAAAGCCAAACTCCAATGATCATAAAACAAATATGAGTAATAACAAAAGCACTTTACACAAGATATATCTTATCAGAAATACTACAAAAAACTTGATTCTATAGTGTTTTCCAAGAATACAATGCAAACAAAAATCAAGATTACTGTCTTCTAATCACACCAAGTAAAAAACTACCGACTCATATATGACCACACCTGTCTGGAAAACTCACATGTGCTGCACGCAAGTGACATCTAAATTTAGAGTATGTGAGGATACTCCACGTGTTACCGTACTGCTTTCAAAGAAGTAGAGACTAACTGTCATCTTCTTCACTGTCATCACTATTAGAGGAACTTTCCTCTTCCTCCGCATTTTTTAATCGAGGACAATCACTTCTGTAATGACCCAACTTATGGCAGTGGTAACACTTAACCTTTTTCTTGTTAGATCTGGAGCTACTGGAACTACCCCTATCCTTTCCTGAACATCTCTCCCCAGATCTATCACAAGAGGAACATTTTATAAACAAACCATCGGCTTGATCATCTATGCCTAAATCCCCAAATTTTGTTCTCAATTTCTTAGAATTCAAAGCAAACTTAACATCTACTAAGGAGATTGTATCTCTACCATACAACATTGAGTTTACAAAATTATCAAATGAAATAGGCAATGAACACAAAACAATTAAGGCTTGATCTTCCTCATCAATCTTAATGTCTATATTCCTCAGATCTATAATAATTTTATTAAATTCATCTAGTTGTACAAAAATAGGAATACCTTTCATCATTTTGAGAGTGTATAACCGTTATTTCAAATACAACCGGTTAGTGAGAGATTTCTTCATATACAAGCTCTCCAGCTTGTTCTGCAGACCAACGGCGGTCTCCTCCTCAGCAACAACGTCCCTCAAAACTTCATATGATAGTGCCAATAGAATAGTACTGTGAGCCCTTTCTTCCTTATCTCTTGACGGTACAGGAGACTCACCAGTAACCACTTCTAAAACATTAAACAGACCCTGTTGTCACAACAACACCTTCATCTTGATCTACCATAAACTGAAGTTGTTATGTCCGTCAAATTTCTCTACTTCAAAATTTACTAAAGCCATCCCTTCAAATCTTTAAAGCAACCGCTCTGATACCAGTTTGTTGGGATTCGGGTCGTTCGACAAACAGCAAATATGAAGTGACTGCAGCGGATGCAACAAAGAAAAATGAAACAAAGACACACAGAACAGCGTTGGACACCAAAATTTGAAGTAGTTCGGCTTAACACAAGTCTACGTTCACTGTTGGTTCGGTCTCAATGAATTCCATTATAAAAAACAGAGATGGAGTACAGATATTGAGTTATAAATTTCTCACTCTAGAAATACTCAATCTCACTTACAAGTTGTAAAGCTCTCACTCACAACACTCAAACCCTTACAAATAGCTCTTCACTCACAAAATCAAATAAAAAAACACATTTCTGGAACTTCTCACGTTCGCTGTGTTCGTCTTCTCGCTCGAGCGGGACTCTTCTCGCTCGAGTGAAATCCTGAACTCCTCACAGCTACAACGTTCAAATGAACGCGATCCTTTTATAGGCAATAACTCGCTCGAGCGGAACACTATTCCACACGGCGCTAACCCTAGTATCTGGAAGTGATGTAACCCTAGGATTGACTCTCGCTCGAACGGGACGTTGAGCGAGAGTCCCGTTCGAGCGAGAGTCGAGTGAAGTCTCTGCCTGGATCTTCCCCAATCTCGCTCGAGCTGGATGTCGAGCGAGGGTCCAGCAAAATCTCTGTCTGATGCCTCGCTCGAGCGAGATGTCGAGCGAGGGTTGAGCGAAATCACGGATTGAGGCTCGATCGAGCGAGGGTCGAGTGAAAACTGTCTGATGTGCCTAATTGAACTCAATTCAAGCCACATCTCCAACAGTATTTGTGTTGAAAACTTTTCCTATTTATAGAAATATTGCTTCATAAAATTATATTAAAATATTGTATTGGAATTTTAAATTTTTACATAATTATTATTTTTTATTTATTTAAAATAGACTGATATTAGAAATAACGTGTATTATTATCAGTCATATATATTTTGGTAGGCCAAGCAGTTGGGCATATATATGGACCGCTCCCTAGTCCCTTTAACATATGTAATAGCTAGGCATTTGTCAGCCCAATGCAAATGGATATAATCATATAATGAAGATTTTAAAAATGGCACGCCTTTCTCTATCCATCACTTTATACTGTCTTCTCAAACTGTCCTTCAAACTTCGAAGTTGCAAAGAAAATAATAGAGGCGCGCGCGCATCACAATCCAGCGCTCCACTAGTACATCTATCTGCAGCTTTCATTTCTGCATGCCATTCCCAGCCAAAAACTCCAAGACAAAACCTATATTGAGAGAGAAAGAGAATGTTGGTATGTTTGTCTTTGTTATACATTATTGTTCAATGAAAGCATAATGAATTCTCAAGATTATTTCCTCTTCTAATTCTTGTCTTTTTCCTCTCGGACCGTCCCCACATATTCTGCTGCAACAAAGAAAACGAAGCATATTAATTTTTATTTCCTGAGGGTGGGGAATTTGTAAGAAAAGGAAATGAAAATAATTAAAAAAAAAAAAAAAGAATCATAATCTGCTTGCACCTAAAGGCAGCTATAAATCTAGCCCCATCACCTGCAAAGCTAAGGAGACCTTTTCAGGGACAAGCAGCTGACAGAGCATCACCTATTATTCCTCCCAACACATCCTTCCATGCGCTAGTTTTCAACATTCTCTTGGACTTTCCTCCAAACCCTTTTCTTCTTTAGCAAAGCTGTTGCCTCTCTCCTCACGTACACTAAGCAAAACAACCCCCCTTAGATTTGGCTACTCAACCTCTTCTTCTTGGACTTTGCAGCTTAGTTGCCGATTCTTAAGTCCTCCTTTTCTAAATCATTTGGAATCTCATGGACGACTAAACTTGCTTACATTCAATTTAAAAGGGAACGATCTTAACAGTACTGACTCCCTATATATATGTTCTAAAATCTATTCGACACTCCTTACATCCAATATAGAAGAGGTCACTCCACCTCCACGCATCAGCTCAACTTTCAGCAGAAGCTTAAGAAGACTAAAAAATTAAGGAGTGATTAAACTCTCTCTCTCTCTCTCTCTCTCTTTCTCAATGGGTAGGGAAGAGCAGGATTCCAGTGCCGTCATTAATCGTTCCTCCATTGCTCTATTGCAGGAGAGATTCAGACAGCTGGAAAGACTGAAGGAAATGAGAGAGCAAAGAGAGCACATGAGAATGCTCGCCCAACCTAAACATCATGAACATCTACAATATCCCAATCTGTTCAATCCCACCATGACCAATATGCATTACGATCAGCAGCCATCGAGGCTATTTTTCCACTCCGAGTTGATCTTTCCACCGAGGTCGTCATCTCCCCAAGCTTCCCTCTCTATTTGGCCGCCGTCTCAGAGCAAACATGCCGGCTACACTACTGGGAGCGCCGGCGCCCGCGAGGCCCCTCCCTCGATGAAATCGTCGTGGCGGCCTACTGATCATACACCTGCCTCTGATTTCACTTCCTTGAATAAATTAAAGGATTCTGATTCTGACTCAGATGTTGACACTTCTCTTCATCTGTAACCTATATATACAGTACTAGTTTTCTACGGTGGTGTAATATCCATAATGAGTTACCTTATAATGATCAGTGCTATGAATATATATATATATATGTATGTATGTATGACATATGCTTATCTTAATCATATTTTTTATTAAGCGATCGATCCAAGATTTGTTCAGTTCATCACTCTTCGTATCATTTTAATGGATGAAACCGACGATATTGTCAAATCAAGCCTCGTAAATTTGCATGTAGCTGTATTGAGATTTATCCGAGATGGTGGTTTCTGAACCAAATGAATCATGTTGTTGCAGTGAATACTTAATTACGTGGCCTCTACTTCACCATATATAACACTCTTTGTCGCATGGGATGATCCAGTCAAAACGACAATAAGTCGTCTAACTTTGAAGTTAGTACCTGATCCTCCTCGATCTGCCTGCTAAGGTTACAAACTTGTGCTATGCCGGCCAACAAACTTACATGCATTTCATCCTGTCCGGAATGGAAGAACGGCCAATTCCTTCGACTATTACTAAGGTAACTACGTGCATGTTTGGAATTGTGCTAAAACATTTTAATTTATAGTTTTAGACTTATAGTTTATAGTAATTTAAATAATAAGTATTACTACTAAAAAACATTTACATTTTTTAATTTTAACCATATGTTGAAAATCCTTTCAAAGTTTACAAACGTTTGAATAGAAATAAATTAAAAAGTGATTTCTGATGTAGAAATTACAGTTATTTAAATTTTTAAAAATGATGACCATATCATTGAAAGTTTGAATTAATTGTAGTTACTTAAAAATTATATGGGTATTTTTGTCTAATGATAATCTTTTTTAATTCAAATTACGTTTCACATTATTTAAAAAATTATATTTCCTAAATGTACTTTTAACTTCTTTGAGATTAAAAGTGATTGAATATATAAATCGCAAATAACTTAATTTTTCATTAATTTTTTTTTAAGGTTATTTGAGCACTTTTTAAAACTTCTACTACAACTCCAAATAGGCTCCAAGTAATGATATGCCATGACTATTTTCAATCAATCAATACAACAAATTATTTTATTAAAAATAAAATCTAATTTTACAAAACTGTCTTCATTCGTGATCATGTTAGGCGAAAGATATTTGCAGAGGAGTGGGTGTGAAATGGCGATTCCCTTCTTTCCATTGAAGAAGGGACGGTAAGAACACAAGAATAAAAGGAGAAGTTATCTTTCATTGATGTGTTGAGAGTATATATATATATATATGTGTGTGTGTGTACATTGTCTCTAGAGTGATTACAACAATAGAGTAAATACAAATATTCTATACAACCAATCAAGCTGGATAGAACTAATTGAATACAAATTCCTTACAATCTGAAATCATGCTAAGTAACGGATGAATATTTGACAACAAGATGTGGTCTTGAGGAGTATATACTAGTATCTGAACTAGGGGTGTCAAAACGTGTTAATGGATCGTGTTTGTGTAGTGTCAGGACGTGTACATAATACTTTAAGAGTCAACACGAACATGACCCGTTAAGGGTTTCATGTCAAAAACTTCAACCCTGACACGACCTGTTAGGATAACAGGTTGACACGACACGACCCGTTAAGACCGTTAAGGCGTTAAGACTCTTGACACTATATGACGCAACATGACACGACAAGATACAACACGACTTGACCCGTTTCAACTCGCAAACCCGTTAATGACCTATTTGAGTTTAAATTAATTGATTTTATAAAAATATTAAAACTTAAATAATAGTTATAAAACATAAAAAAATTAATTACAAATTATAATCCTAAAATTATAATTCAATAAGTAATATACTATAAAATATGATAAACATACAAATATGATCTACACATTGTAAAATATTAAAATTATAACCCAAACATATTAAATAATAATGAGTTAACTCGTTAAAAACTTTTTAATAAAAATGGGATAGTTAATAAGAGTATAAAACTAATTTTAAATATATGATTTTTTGAAATTTAGGTTAGGGGTATAAAAGTAAATTTAAATTTCTTAACGTGTCTTAATGTGTCTTAACGGGTCATAACGGGTTTGACCCGTTATCAAATCGTGTCTTAACGGGTTGACACGATTTGACTCGAAACCCGTTAAAGCTAAACACTAACCCTTTTTTTTCGTGTCGTGTTCATTTCATATTAATGTGTCGTGTCACGTATTGCCACCCCTAATCTGAACTAAGATTAAGGTCTTGATGATCTCTGTTAACAAAACCCCTCAAGCTAATGGGACTTGGTTGAATCATGAACATGCAACAAAACATCTGCAACTTGATCTGAAGTTGGAATGCTTGATTTGAATATATTTGTTGATGACCTTCTCCCGAATGAAGTGATAGTCCACTTCAATATGTTTAGTGCGTGCATGGAATATTGGATTGGATGCAAGAGATATAACACCAAGATTATCACACCAAATTGTTGGTGTTGTGATTGGTGGCATTTTCAGATCATATAGTATAAGCATTCTTTTCCAGAAAATATCGATTGTTACCAGTGCCAAAGATCGATATTCAGCTTCTATCCTGCTTCTAGAAACCACAGCATTCTTTTTAGTTCTCCATGAGACAAGAGAGGATCCAATGAAGATGACATAGTCACTAGTGAATCTTCTATCATCGACTGGACCAGGCTAGTTTGAGTCATAAAAACTGTGTGATAGTATAAGACTGAGATGTAAGCCTTGAGTGATTGTGACTTTAAGATATCGAAGCCCCGTCTGAGTCACAAAAATTGTAATTGAGCGTAATAGTACAGCAATCCAATGTATGGTTGTGAGAGAGTGAAGGAACTGAGATAGCTGATTTACTAAGTATGCTATGTCTAGCCGAGTCAAGGTGTAGTATTGAATTGCACCTACTATTTGAAGATAAGCAGTGACATCTGTGAGAGGTTCCCCATCATGTATAGACATTTTGGAACTTGAGGCAACAAGTGAGCAGCATGGTTTTGCTTCTACCATTTTTGCTCGGTCAAGAAGGTCTAAGATATACTTGGATTGGTTGAGATGAATGCTTTTGTGTCTCAGATTGCTTGAATTCCAAGCAAGAATGCAAGTGGACCTAGATCTTTTACTGCAAATTCTTGTTGAAGTTGATGAATTAAAGTAGTAATTTGTTGCATTTGAGTCCCAATGACAATTATGTCATCAACCTAGACCAACAAAAAAATATGAATGTTAGTTTTATGAAAAGGGAATAATGAGTGATCAACCTGAGATTCCTTGAAGTTGAGAGCGAATGACTTGTGGAAATCTGATAAACCAAGTCCTTAGAGCTTGTTTGAGTCCATAAATGGACTTGTTTAGCTTGCATAGATAATCTAGGAAACCAGGATGCTTAAAGCCTTGTGGTTGTTCCTAGTAGACAGTTTCTTGCAAGCGTCCATGAAAAAATGCATTGGACACATCTAACTGTTTGATAGGCCAGTTAAATTGGACTGCTAGTGAGGACAATACATATGGTGGATGGTTTGATCATTCGGCTGAAAGTTTCACTTAATCTATTCCATCACATTGTTGAAGTCCCTTTGCAACTAATCATACCTTGCACCTATCAAGAGAACCATTTAATTTCTTTTTTTTTTATGCAAAAGACCCACTTCTTTGAATTATGTTGTGCTCCTTTGGTCTTGGACACAGAGTCCATGTGTGAATGAGTTAAAGGCTATTAAATTCTGCCTCATTGCTTCTCTCCATTCTTGTGCTGCCTGAGTGTAAGAGTTAGGCTCTTTGGGTGATGTGATGTTGTGAAAGGCTTTGATGATGGGGTGTTTGATTGAGTAGTAGAGTTGGTAATCTGAGAAGGATTTTGGTCTTAAGGTGCCTACTTTTGATCTGGTTGTCATTAGATGCACTGAAGTGATCATTACAAGAAAACTTCTTATCTGTGACTAGCTACTCATTACCAAAATGACTATTCACTATCAAAATGAGTCTTTTTTCACAATAAATAGTCATCTTCTTTGCATATAATCTGTCACAGATACTAGTTTTTTTTGTAGTAAATGTTTTTTAAATTGTAAGAGGTGTTGACTAAGTTAGAGGGAGGGATATGAGACTGTGATCAGAGGTGTTTGTGACGATGTTATCTGATGGTGGTATTGACATTGAAGGTGAAATGGGTGCAACAAATACAAAGTTGAAAGGATTAGAACTTGTAACAAAAGAATGTGAAAGTGAAGGAACATTACTTGTGTTATGTTATTTGCAAGACAATAGTGATGAGGATTGCATGGATGCAACAAGAAAGGTTAAGAAAAAAACCTTCAAGAGACAAAGACTCTACTTGGTTGAGGATCTAAACACCTGTAGCCATGATGGTTGGAGATGTAATCAAGAAAGATGCATTTCTTGGTTCTAAATTGCAGCTTCTTGTTGTAATATGGCCTAAGAAAATGAGAACAAGTGCAACCAAAGACTCTCATGAAGGTGTAGTTAGGATATTTGTTGAACAATTTGAAATATGGGAAAGAAAAATTGTGTAAGGGAGTGGGGAGTCGATTAATGGGGTAGACAGCAGTAGAAAATTGGAGGATGACGACCTTGATATGCAAAGTTCATTCAATGATAGCAATCCAGTGCTTGATGACTTGTCCTTCCATAAATTTGGCAAGGTACACAATCTGTGTTGCTTGAGTTGGAGGTTGATTTGTTTTGCTGAGAGAAGTCTTGTAGCGAAGCCCGGAATTGATTCTATTGTTTGGGATGAAAGGTTTTGATTTGAAAGAATTTTGAGATATATTTTTCTTGGGAGGATAGGATTTGCTAATTTTGTTGGAGAACATAACAACATGGTTTATGTCAGGTTGAATGGTGCTACGATAAGATTCAAGTAATGCCTGAAAGTTTAATAACTCTGATGGAAAGGCTTCTAATGTCACGGAGGTCTCTCAGGTGGCAAAAGAAAAACTAATTACAAATAGAGTGTAATCTGGGTGAAGACCACTAACAATATAAAAGATGAGATCATCATCTTCAATGGACTTTCCTATTGCAACAAGTTGATCAACATATTGCTTGGCCAATTGAAGATATGCTGAGCATGAGTTGGACTCTTGATGAAGAGTTTGTAATTGTCTTTTGATTGAGCTATTCGAGATCATGTGAGGCAAATCGAGTAGTAAGAGAGGTTCACACTTGATTGGAGGTGTAAAGACCATAAACAGTGGAAAGCACACCTTCAGTGAGGGTGGCATTTATCAACTTAGGATAAATTGATCATTTTTGGTCCATTGGACAAAGGATAGACTAATTTGTGGGTTGGGATCATTTGAGGAGGCAGGAATGTATTGTGGTGGAGGACAGGGGTCTGTGCCATCCATTATACTGAGAAGATCATTTGTGTGCAACACTGGAGGAAATTGGAAGACCCAAAGCAAGTAGTTGAAGTTGTCGAGTTTAATAAAAATGAACTAGGTGATGTTGGAGATGACAAAGGAAGAGATTTCTACCGTTTGAATTGAAAAATAAGCGTTACCGTAAGACTCTTATACCATGTAAGAACACAAGAATAAAAGGAGAAGTTATCTTTTATGTGTGTATATATATGTATATATATACTATCTCTAGAGTGATTACAACAATAGGGTTATAAATACAAATATTCTATACAATCAATCAAGCATAAAAGGAAAGAACTAATTGAATACAAATTAATTATAGTTTGAAATCATGCTAAGTAACAAATGAATCCTGACAGCAAGATGTGATCTTGAAGAATCTTTACTGGTATCTAAACTGAGATTAAGGTCTTGATGATCTCTGTTAACAAGGACTAGGGAGGGCCTCCTTTCCCCACCTTTACGACTTATTCTTTTTAGAAATTTTACTGATTCTCTATCACTCATTTAATATAAAGTCATAAAAGTGTTAGTTGAAATGAGTTGGTAAATTAATCAATTTTCATATAAACTATATGTGTGTGTGTGTCCGCTAGGATGCGTGCATTAATTAAACATTATCGTATGAATAAATCTATATTACAAGACGAAAAAAAAATTAAAGTTTTTATGTATCTTTTTATAGTTTAAGCTCAAATGATGATTTCCTGAATTAGTTTTTTTTTATGCAAGTAATTTCATTAAACTAAAAATGATATATAAGGAGGGGGTAGAGTTTCCCAACAAACGTCCCAAAACTAGGGATATAAACGGTCCGGTCCAATCCGGTCCTGTCCAATCCGGTCCGGTACGGTATGGGAAAGCAATGGACTAGTTTTATTCGGTCCGTCATTTTCATCACCCTGGACCGGACCAAACTCAACACCGGTCCAATTCGATCTGATCTAGTCCAAGGGGTCCATAAATATAAATATATATATATTATAATTTATTTTATACTACAACTCTTATAATAAAAATTTATAATACTAATATATTAATACTTATATATTAGTATTATAAATTTATATATATTATAGTTATACATTAGTACATGTTATATATATATATTAGTACTTATATATTATATATTATAGTTATACATTAGTACTAATAATTTATATGTTAGTACTTATATGCTATATAATATAATTATATATTAAAGAATATATATGTATATATTTTTTATTATAATTAAAGAGTCATATTGGGTCCGGTCTGGTCCAGGGGGAAAAATTCTTTGGACCTGGACCAAACCGAATAGTGTTCAGTCCTACATTTTTTGGACCGGACCGGACCACATCAAAATTCGGTCTGGACCGAATTTCTTACACTCCTATCCAAAACAGTAAATAACATTGTAAAAGAAGTGGAGAATGAGTTTATTTGAGACCAATTTATTTGTTTATATCATTTTCGCATAATAGGATTTCGTCTTATAAGAAGACAAATATAGTGAACATAGGTTTTACCATTGGAGGCATAGAACTATTGCGGAAAGTGGTAGTGGTAACGAGTGTACTGTCACTTATTGTATTGGAGTAATTTTTAGAGAGTTCTATGATCTCTCAATCAAGAACCTGAATAAGTTAAAGCTATATATGGTCACTAAAAGTTAGAATTTAATAAGAATAAAGTGTTATGACACTGTTAACAATAAATGAAAGACAAAAATGCTATAGACCAGGTGACAAAAACATCGTTTAGAATGTCCCTCGTGTACATCATGTATTGTGTAAGACCCAACATGAATGTTTGATTAAAAAAGGGATTGAAAACATTATTTATTTATTTTTCTTTTCTTTTCTTGGCATGAAAAGAGTGTTAATTCTCCATCAACAAAAAGCACCGACTGTACAAATTACTGCTCCATTGTACTACAGACTAGAGAGTACAAACTCCTACCAGAGAAACAGAGCACTAGTTGAACCTTTCTCCTTGTCTCAAGAGTACCCGTTGTATTCCCTTTTGTTAGTAAACTTTTTCTCATCATGTGATCTTATTCCTGGTAAGGACGTAGGCATTTGCGGCCAAACAATAAATGTAAATAGTACCGATGGAGTCCCTTTTGTGTGTCATTGATTGTAGTTTCTTTTTTCTCTACTTCTTTTAATTAGTTACCCTTTTCCAGATAATATTGTCAGGTAACGTTAATCTTCAAGTTTATTCTTTTAGATTATAATGATATATTCATTCTAACGTGCTACGTTATATGTTAAATCAACAGTTATCTCAAAGGTAGGACTGATAGTAAGAAATGAATTTTCTAATCATTTAAATCATATCTTAACATTCTATCAAGAATGATTTTATTTAGTTGTTCATTCTATATTTATCAAGTAGGGTTATATGGTATTAAGATGGTTATAAATGTGGAGACCACCCTTCAGATAGAGAATAGGGAATTTAGCTAGAAGGCCTTGCCGTGTAAAAGCTTTCGGTGCTTAATTAAGTTGGCCTCTATGTCGAGTAAGTTCAGGCCTCGTTGGTTACACGGACTAGATGATATGGGAAGTTTATAAATGGTAGTGGGATAATTTGTAAATAGTAGTTGTTAGCATCATGTTTCGTATATTTTTGAATCAGATTCCTACAATTCGAGTCTTGATTCTCGCACCTACACACTTAAGAAAACATAGAGTGGGGGCCTTAGTGGAAGTTAGAGAGTCTTTGATGCTTAAATTAATATATATTCTTAATATTTTGTGCGAAAGCTTAAAAGAATTAGAGAGAGTTCTTCATACTTGGATGTGGGTTTGTATATTAGGTTTCTGGGTGGAGTTAACTCATATCTTCCTTCAAGGAGTTTATGTCACTTCAATTATTTGCCTAGTCAGAATCTTTTAGTGCAATGTAGTTCTTGAGGTGGCACCACTAATGTTGCATGGCTCCTTAATTCATGTTATCTTGCAAATGTTCCTTGTTAAGCCTCTTAATGCTTGCGGTCTGAGGATCTCCCATATCTCTTGTCTACCTGCCTGCACAAGTTCCTAAAGGGCTAAGTGTCATCAGCGATATCAAGGCGGCAAGTCCCATCTACTCTTATTGTCCATTTTTCTCATGTAAGAATTGTTTCACGAATTAGTTTTGCTGATGGGGAAGTATCATATAATAGAGGTCCAATAACTTCTTTTAGGGGAGAGCCCATCTTTTAGAGGAGCATTGTTGGACTTAATTGGGCTATCTCTCCCTTCCCTAGAAATCACCTTAGGGGTTTATTACACGAACTAATAAGGGTAAATCCTCTTGCAGTATTGAAATAATTTGAGAAAATTTTAATAATTAGATAATGAGTAAATAAAAAATTAAAAAAGTTACAAATTTAAAATTTTGAAATTGATAAATATTTGTATTTAAATGATATTTAAATGTTAAGATGAGATAATTTAAAAGGTTTGTGAGACCAAATTAGACCTAAGTAACGAGGAGAGTAAAGGAAAGACCGACCAATTATTCCTACTTCATAACTGAGGCTATTTATATTTTGTAGCCAAGCAGGCAATCGTTGGTGGAAATTCTCGAGGGGCTCCTTTACCTTGATAGCTACATTTTAATGAAAATGAAGTCGTACTCGTCACATCTCTTTGGTCAAGTATATTTCTAGTTCAATCTTGTTACATTACATGAATTTGTGTCCCCTTCCCTTTTAGTTCAATTAAATGTGTTTTGCCCGCCATTTTTTCTTGCCATAAAATGTCTAAGATTCGTATGAAAGGACATAGCATGGCCGATCATACTTGCGTAGATGATGCCTTTGAGAAAGAGGGCTGGGCTGGCATTGGGTCTTGCTAGGCCCATTTGGTCATATATACCGACCCTCCAATATATGATAATTCAAGATGCACTAGTGTTCGCATTTTATGTAGCATATATTTGTGTAGCGTCTTTTGAACTTGTACGAAAGTCCAAATGATCAACTGCAAGATCAAGACTCAGTACTACTGAGAAACTTATAAACAGTGATAAATTAAATGGCCAGTCAATATGTTTCAGCATGCCGTTATAGTTTCCATGTGAGGTAATTAGTGGGGGCGTTTCAAAGAAAGAAAAAGTCAAAAATGTTTACGTAAAACCGAAGGAACGCACAAAGAATGGCATCTTTACTTTTTTAAAAGCATAATGTTGAAGTGATCAGCTGGATCGTATAATATTATAGGACCAATTGTTGGTTGTAATATTGTGTATGTGCAGCTCTTCCGGGTGTTGATTGAATTAAGCTCCTGCATCAACTTCTAAATCAAGATCATCAATGTCATCCGCTCTGCAGATCAAAAGTCTTGTTGTTCTTCTTCTCCTTTTGATCCTTGCTTTTCAAACATCTGGTAAATTAATCATCCTTGCCTTTCCCCCATTAATTGATACATATGCAATATTTAGTCCTGAAGTTTAGTCCATATTTGTGGACTGTATTAGAGTCTTAATTGAAATACTTCCGTTTCATGGATAAATAAAATTAGTTTTCTAGATTTTTGGAGTTTTTTTATTTTTAAATAAGGATATTTTAATCAATTTTATTCTAAAATTAAAACCTTTTTGTATGTTCATTGTTTTTGGACGATAAAGGAGTTCAGTTTTGTAAGTAGGTAGTAGTGCCCTGGAGTTTAATCCTGAAGTTTGTTTTTGTCCCCCTAAATTAAAATGTTAGATGGGCAATTTGTGGAATGGTGCATAGCTGATGAGCAGACCCCAGATGAGGAGCTGCAGACGGCGCTGGACTGGGCGTGTGGAAAAGGAGGTGCAGATTGCAGCAAAATACAAGCAGCACACCAGCCTTGTTTCTTGCCAAATACAATAAGGGATCATGCCTCTTTTGCGTTTAACAACTATTACCAGAAGTTCAAGCACAAAGGAGCTACTTGCTATTTCAACGCTGCTGCAATGATCACAGATCTTGACCCAAGTAAGATATTGATGCCCATTGCCTACTAAATATAAATATATATATTTTTAATATCTGATCATGATCAACACTTAATTTTCCTCTGCATATCGAAAAGTTTCCCCAAAATGAATGAAATCTTGCTTTTCAATCAAGTTAACATGGATCAATAGTATAGATCAACAGAAGTAACTTGAGAATACATACTTGAGTGGGAAAGTTCATGTGACTAAAGGTGCGTACACCACGTGAAACTTACTTGCTTTTGAACATATTATGTGGGCCGTCAGTAATCTATGTTTCGAATGATTTTGAAGAAGAAGCTTGGGCTACAATATTTTTCTTTTTTCTTTTCTTTTCTTTTCTTTTGTTTTTCTCTTTGAGCAAAAGCTTGCATCATGGGCTAGCTAGGTGGTGAGAAACCAAAATTAAGGAGGTACATGAATTCTATATATTGTCTCCTTTCGGTGCATGGATGACTACCATTTATCCATCCATACATACATGAAATAGGCGGAATTAATTATCAATTAAAATATCATTTGAATAGTAAATTGAGATGAGATGAAATAAAATAAAAATTAAAAGTTCAATAACATACATATTGTTAGAAGATTATATTTTAATGTTATTAATTATTATAAAATTTGAAAAAATTAAATTCTTTATTAATTTTTTTGTGAGAATTTAAGAAAGTTAGAATATATATATATATATATATATATATATTATATGCAATATTTCCTGAAGAAGTAAATTTGATCTGCGTATGGACATTATATAATATGTTATAAATTGGTGAATGTATAATGAAAATCATGTCGTGATAATATTTTCTTTATCTTTTGTGACAGGTCATAATTCGTGCAAGTTTGAGTATCTTCCATGAATGATCCAATTAAAGCATCGAAAATTTGCGGTGATTCATAATATAATTATTAATATTAATATTTAGGTTGGTGTGATATTGCTATGATATTTGATTGGCTATAACTTACATAGATATTGCAAAATTTTATTCCCGAATTAATATCATTTGTTTGTTTTGTGCTTGTGGTCCTATATTAATAACTTCACGTTTCAATTAGTATTTTTGCTCACGATGGAATCTGATTTATTGAGAGAAAGTTTGACATATATATTAATTAACTATTATTCTTTATAAATACGTTTATCATTTTTTCCCACAATCCTCCTTTTATATTTTGTCCAATCGAAGAGAGAAATTAACTAAGCAAATGATCATAAAACGAATATAAACACAAGTACTATAATTCAGACATAGTACTACTTAATGAAACAATCAATTATATCCTTCAATATTTATATATAGGAAAATGATATACACATAATACATTTTACAACATTAACACAACATAAGTTATAAAATATATTATCTCTGAACAAGGATTTATCTCTCATTTCTATTAAGCTCTTTAAACAGAGAGATAAGGAGGATCGACACAACCTCTCATATATTTATCCTCCTCCTTAAATTTCCTTCTCTATCTACGAGGTAAATTTATCATTTTTTTAGAGTACTAACCACATGGTGCAAACCCCTCGTATGGGTTGAGGGCGAAGGTTTCCAACCCAGGGGTGGGGTTGAAATCGCACCTGCTTGCCCCCGCTCAACCCAATGACCTATTGGGTTTATAAAATATTTTGGATATATATTTTTTTAGACCCAAATTATAATATAATTTAAGTTATAAATTAAAATTTATTCATTAAAATAGAATATAATCTCATTAGAATTGTATTTTGAATTACGTTAAGTCTCATATTGCTTAAGTATAATTATTATATTACCTTGATAGTTTCTATAAAGATTGGCTTAAGAGGTCGAAGTAATCTATTAATTTAAATTCAATTTCAAGCTTTTAACAAAGGGTGATGCTGGGGGCCAATCAGGCTATCCTCAGCGTCAAAAGCAGCCCACCCCTATATTCCTTATAAAAATACAATAAAAATAATAAAAAAATAAATTTAGAAAACACAATAAAAAAATAAAATGAAGAAAATATAATAAAATATTCAATAAAAAAATAAAATAAAGATGATTTGATAGGGAGCTTTCGGCCTCAGTCTAGACGGAGCCGCCGCTGGTGGCGGTGGGCGACACCGCAAACCCATTTCGAGTTTAAGGCCGCCGGGGGGAAGTGAGAAGTTGCCGGGGGTTACCATCGCAGGGGTGAGGTCGTCGAGGGTCACCATTGCAGAGGTGAGGTCACCAGAGCCCACAGGTCCCGCCCCCGCCACCGAAGACGACGAGCTGCTTTTAATGGGGGGTCAATCCGACTGATCCTAATATTTGTGTTTAACAAATTGTATATATTTATATGAAATATATTTGTATAAATATTAAAAATATAATATTCTATATTAAATGGAGGAGGGGTGCAGAGTCATACCCCTGCTAGTTGTTTTCTATGAGGGAGAAGATGGTTATCTCGCATCGCCCATGCAAGGTAGGGTGAATGAGGGCGGGATAGTGTGGGGGCGGGTCCCCACTATCCACCCCTAATTTCTTTCTCCTTGTTGTTTTAAACTGTTTTAACATATCTATTGCTACTAAACATGGCCACAAGGCTTGTCGTCATTGCTCTCATATCTAATGTATCAAGTATAATCTATTTTTCTTTTATCACAAGAGGTTCTAGAAATTCTAAATCCGTAATTGTATTTATTGGAATCTTGATCACTCTACTTCTTGTTTAGATTCCATTTGGATATTGAATTGAGTTAAGTTTAATTTTTTATAAATATAGTGAGTTGAAATGGTAAAATGAGTTTTGTGAGATTTACTTAAGATGACTTTAAATGTATTTAGATATTAATATGAGTTTAAATTTATTTATGGAAAGTTGATAAAGATTGTGAATCCTGCATATAAAGAGGTGTTGAGTTAAAAAATATTGTGAGTCTGCATTTATAAAGAAGTTTTGAGTTAAATAAATTTAATGATTTGAGAATTAGATGTTTAAATATTAAACTGGCCAGCTTAAAATTAAAATGAATTGAATTAATTTCAATCCCATCCAAGTTCTAAAAGGGATTTATTCTCTTAACATATTATTTGCATTTATAGGGAAAAAGAACTCCACACAATAGGTTTCCCATGATTAAAAAATAAATAAAAATTTTGATATGATATTTATATACAATAAAATAAGCTATGAAAACTTACGTATCATTCATTCCCCAAGGTACACATGTTGATAAAAAAATATAAGATTATATCTGCACCAAAACACGACCTAGCTACCACATCAACATACATACCAAAGTACAGCTAGATCATTTTCTTTTTCAATTATTTTATAAAATGTAATAGGCTCCATTGTACGTTATGGTGCGGTACTGAATCACGCTAAACGTAACACTATCGTAATGCTGACTGCATACAAAATATTAGGTTCATCCAAATAAAATTATGGCCAAAGTGATAGCGACCCATCCAATCCCCCCAAGTCTGGTGAATTTTCCATTAACGTCTATCAGTCCCTTGTTATCCCTGTCGGTGTCAACCCAACACACGGCCCATCTTGCACTTCTTGTGAATTCAATGAAAAAAAGGATTTGTAATGCATATATACTGGAGATGAGAAGATATTTTGTTTGAGTAATTATTATTTTATAATATATATTGTAAAATGATGATATTTTTGTAAGATTATATTATTTGTATAACATATTTTACTAAGATATTCTTCATTTTAAAATATTATTATATAAAGTATTATAAAAAGAGAATGTGTATTTATTATTTTTTTTATTTTGTTTCGGACATACCAGTTCCGTCATTACGTGCAAGCTGCAGTTCCACTCTCAATAGACTCGGTAATTTACTCATTACTCAACTTAATTTGTTTTTCAAATTGGGTAAGCTCACTGACAAAACAAACACAACCCCGTAGCATAAGCTCCCTAAGCCTTTCTCGTCTTCTCCTAAACCCTCTCCTCTCCTAAGCTCCCTAACCCTAGCCGTCGACAGAGGGAGGCTCCTCGCTCCCTCTCCTTTCCCTTCGGTCACCCCACTCTTTCGCCCTTCCCCTTTCTCCTTTCTTTACGGGTTTTGTGATTCTTGTAGTTTTTTTTTTTTCAGAGCCCGTAGGCGAAAATAGAGTTTTTGAAACCGGGACATCCAATGGTAGTCCCTAACTAGCACGCGCACCATCAAAAGTTTCACCAGCCACCGATGCTCCAGTTTGCCAAAGGTCTTGCCGCATATAGCGGCGTTTCGGCTACACTCGGTTGAGGCGTTTCTTCCATACGCCTCCAACCCGTGAGTTTCTACCGCCTCCAAGAGCGGTGGTCCTGGACGCAGCGCCATCGGTAGCTACTAAGCCGTCGTTTCATCATTCCCTGGGGGCGCTTGTCCGCCACGCGCCTTGTCCATCCTCGGCTCTGCCCTTGTCCCAAACCAGTTTCCTTTGATCTGGATTTTGGCCTGTTTTTGTGTTGTTGTAATTTTATTTTGTTTAGTTTTTTTTTATTGTGAGAATAATTAGAAATAGACTTCCTTATTGGTTTTCCACTCCTCTTTTAGAGGATGTGGCTTATTCTCCTTCTTCTTGGAGAATGGAGGTGATCTACTCCCCTCCTTGAGAAGTAGGAGTCTGGTTATCCCAAAATCCTCTCAGATAAATTGCATTTATGTGATGTATTTTATGAGAGTTTAGAAGTTAAGATAATGTCCGTCACTTTATGTGCGGAGATCCTACAAATCAATATTTAGTTAAGCATGTAATATAATTTTTCCGTACTTATCAGTTTCAAATATAAACTTCATGTTATGAAATGAACTGCAATATTTTCCTTTCAAAAAAAAAAATCGTGTAAGCTATGGTAGGCACCATATGGTTTCTTTTCATACCTCAAATTTTGAACATTATTTGAGACCTTATAAACATGTTTATCTCATCTTATTTTATCTAATTATTAGACTTTTATAAATTTTCATACAAAATAAAATAAACAATTCAATAGTTTCAAATTTTAAAATAAAAATAACATTAAAAATTATATTTTAACAATATTTTATTTTTTAATTTTTATTTTAATTTATCTCATCTTATCTTATCTCATTTTATCTACCAAAACAAACAAATAATACTAGAGAAAATAGATTTTATACCCTCTAATTTTTGGAATTTTTTACTTTGCACTTAAATCTATTAAAATTGAACCATCAAAATGTGCGACAAGCGATTCGACCGTCAAAATTATCGCATTATATTGTTTAATATTTTCATTGGTCGCAATAAACAAAATTAATGAGACTTATCAGTTTTTAATAAGTGAGAGTATAACATATCAGTTTTAAAAATCTTGAAATATAAATTCTAAAATATAAACCATCAAGCAATAAAAGTTATAACAAGCTACAAATGCCGTATCATAAAATACCGTTTTTTACAGTTTTAAAATACAGTTTACTACAATTAGAAGATATACAGTTTACTATAAATCTTGGACGGTAATCAATACGAACCGAGTCGGGCTCTTGAGTTATTGTGTTAAGTTGGACTCAAATAACTTAAGTTTGAACTTTTGCTCAAGTTAAGAACTTGTCGAGTCGAGCCAAGTTCAAGCTAATTAAATACGACTTCGAGTTGAGTCAAGTTATTTAACGATTTTTGTTTGTACTTTTTAATGATCTTAAGTCAAGTAGAGTTATTATTCAAATTCTATTTGTACTTTTATATATGATTTTTGAATGAATTGAATAATTAGAAATATCAAATTATAAAATAAAATATTAAATCTAATAAAATTTTAATTAATATATAAATCTTATATTGAACTATGAAATTATAACATTTTTATGAATACATTTTTTATGTCATGGATGAGTCTAATTGAGTCGAGCTAGCTAGCCGAATCGAACATGAATGAGTGAGCTTAATAAACTTTAATCGAGTCAAGTCAAGTATAATCGAATATGTATCATTTATTAATCAAGTGACTTTTAATTTTACGATAGAGTATTTTTTTTTAAATCAAACTCATTATGAGTTTAGCCAAATGAATATCGGACAATCAATCAAATAAACTTGTTCATTTACAATCCGTTATTATAAAATACAGTTTTAGAAATCTTGAAATATAAATTATAAAATACAGTTTACTACACAGGAATAATCAATAGAAAAAATTAGAAAAAATGAAATCAATATTTTTTATGATTTGTCATCAATCACATAAAGCGAGTGTGGGATTGCGCCAGCATCATATTAAATCTGGACTTATCACCTTTTCACAAATTTATATATAATTTTAAATATAATAATATTTTTTATTGCAAGAATAAGTTATTACGTTTATTTTATTTGATACTTATTTTTAGCATTCCATATATTTTGATTTTTTTTTTCTTAATCACTAAGAGAGTTATTATTAGTGTATTAATATTTTTTTAATATATTTTTAAATAATAAAAAAATAAATTTTAACTAGACGATATAGTGGAGTGATCAATATGGTGCAGTACAGTAGCACGCATATTTAAATTCATCAAATCAAAAATAAAAATAAAAATTATTTTATTATATAATTATAAATAATTTGTTATAGAGTAACAATTTTCTCATTTATCTGTTATGTCTGACCATAATTAATTGCTGAAAGAGCCATTAAAGTTTCGGTCCTCGGAAGTGAAGCATCATTTTCCAGTTCATTAACCATGAAGGAAGTGCCCAAAAAATAACATAAACAGAAAGTCTTATGCAATAATGACGTAAGCAAACGGATCACCTTTTCGATTTGAATTAAAGCATTCATCCATCTTTAAAATCATCAAAACTTAATGAAAAATATAAATTTAATAAAATGAATATATCATACTCATAATAATATTAATTTAGATTCATCATTAAATTCATCAAAATAATAATATAATAATATTTTTTTTAAATATTTTTAAATTTTCTTCAATATTTTATAATTATACTAATTATATATATATTAATAATTTAATTTGATATTTAAATTATTATTTTCAACAATTTTTAATAAAATTAGAAATTAGAATTAAAAAAATATAATAAACATATTTATTTCATAGAGAAAATATAAAGAAAAACAATAAAGGGAAAAGGGAAATAAAATATATTAAATTAATAAAATGAATGGTGAATAGTAATTTTTTAAATTTGAAGAGTTTATCTATTTTTATTGTAGTTTAAAATTTAAAAAATATAATTTGATGAAATTAATGTGAGATAATTTTTAATATAAATTATTAAAGGAAAATGTTATTCACCCTTATGGGTATTGTCCCGATCCCATCCCGTTTTCTTTTTTTTTTTTTTTTTTTGAGTTTTTCTATATATGATTTTTAAATAAATATTTTTAAATAAAATTATGATTTTTTTATATTTTTTAAAAATATTTTAATATATTAAAAAAATCATGTAAAAAAGTATAAAAAAAACATTTTTTTAAAATGATTTTTTTAACATTTTAAAATATTTTTTAAAAATAAAAAAAATCATAATATTATTTTAAAATATTTACTTAAAAATTATATATAAAAAAAACTGAAAAAAAAAAAAAAAAAAAAAGAAGCGGGATGGAATCGGGGTACTTACCATCGGGGTGAATAGCACTCTCCATTATTAAATTTGTATTTGATAATTAATTTAATGAGATCAATAAGCATGCTGTTAGGCGTACACCGGATGGAGGATCTCACCCAACCAGATTACGCTTCACCACTGTTTAAAGAAAGTGCATGCTTGATGAGTGACTTCAAAACCTAACCCCGAATGGCCCACCACCACAAACAGCAACTCAGCGCCAAAACGACCCACTTTAATCATTATCTGTTGTAAGCAACTAAACTTATTGCATATTTTCACACAGATAAACTCTCTCTTGTTTTGTCCTTTCTGTGCAGAATGCAAAAGCAATGGGACATCAATATCATAAATTGCCCCCCACCTCCTTCATTCAATGGGAACAGCAGCTTTAACCCCTGCTCTACCCTCACCTTGTCTGACTCTTTTTCCTTGGGACAAGAAACTGTTGCCTTTTCCTAGAAAAGAAGAGCCCTCAGTTTACCACTTTCCAAATCGACCTAGTAGTCCCTAAATTCTGAGGAAAAAAAAAAAAAGAGTTGCCCAAGTGCAGTAGAATAAATGCCACTAACTTGTAGGATGAGGTGCCCGTCTATGCAGGTCATGCATTTCTATGCTCTTCAACTTTGACCACTTGGCAGGCACTAAGCTCAACCACCGCACATATATTAAAGAACTGAAAAAAAAAAATCAAGTAAAGGAAAATTAGTTGTGTTCGAGTATTTAAGTAGTGGAGTTTCTCTTGTGGGTGTTTGAGAACAATCTACAGAGGCTGTTTCTGTTCTCTCATCTTCTCTTTTGAGTGTGAGTGAATCTTAGGATCGGAAGGATGAGTTATTTGGGTGTTGGAGTTAGTCCTGGGAATGTTCCAGTGTATCATGGCACAAATGTGAAGGTTATTGATAAGAGGGTGCGGGTGGCAGAGTTGGTTCTGAGGTGTTTGATTTGCGGTCTGGGAGTTCTTGCTGCTGTTCTTGTGGCGACGGATTCCCAGGTCAAAGAAATCTTCTCAATTAAGAAGAAAGCTAGATTTATAGACATGAAAGCGCTTGTGTAAGACCTCTCTCAAATAACTATCCATGTCTCTCTCCCTCTCTCTCTCTCTCTCTCTCTCTCTCTGTGTTAATCTTTTAGGGTTACCATAATATAGTCGCAATCATCCTTTGATTTCGTGAGCAATATTGCGTTATGCATATGACCATGTAGGTTTTTGGTGGTAGCTAATGGTATAGCTGCTGCCTATTCGTTCGTTCAAGTGGTGAGATGTGTTGTGAGCATGGTTAGAGGCAATGTGCTGTTCAGCAAGCCCTTGGCTTGGGCCATCTTCTCTGGTGATCAGGTACATTATTTCATATTCCAGACTTCTTATGACTTATGACCTTTCTACTCTTCACATGGCCATGGCATGTATGAAAAGCTCAAGCACACTGCCCATGATTTTGTTTGTACCTTACATATTAACTTTTTAGCATTGAAAATATGCATGATTCCAATGGCCTTTGCCTTTGGTTGGTTTGATAAGGGTATCTGAGATTTAGCTATTTCCTTTTCCCCTGTTGAGAGTAAGAGTAAACCCATCTATGGTCTTTTTATTTTATGGAAGGAGTGACATATTGTACTTAAAACGATTTCCCAAATGTCATGTTCTGTTTATTGTTGGATCTCTATAAAATATTGACAACATTACATAATACATTTAGCTATATAGTATATACCCAAAAAAGAAACTTGGTACATAAATAATGTTATGTTTGTCTATATATGCTGCATGCTTGCCATTTTGCAATAGCATAAGCATTGTTTTCATCTGTGTCCCTCCCTGCACGTGTCCTTTTTTTGGTCGCCATTACAACCGTCCATTAATTCTTAGAATCATGGAGATGTTTCTTTTGTTGCATTTGGAATAATAAATGGAAACTTGCATATCATTCATGACATCAATTAATTTTCTATATTAAAACCAAACTTCTCTATGTTCCTAGAGAATATAATATTAATGAACATACCCTTCGTTAAAAGGTATCTTGAATGGTGTTAGAGAATACCCTTTCCTCCTACCGAACGGGCCTTCTCCTGAAATCGTCCTATTTTCACACAAGTATTTCATTACTAGTCATGATCTAAATCAGGAATGTGATGCTATAAATATTAAATGGTTGAAGAAAGGTATTTTTGGAGTGATCATTTTTGGATTCATGCCACCGGAAGAAGTGCAAAATATGTGTGTTCTTATTATTTGCATTACATCAGCAATTGTTTGTTTGGGCAGGTAATTGCATATATGACCGTGGCTGCAGTGGCGGCTTCGGCACAATCGGCGGCGTTTGCAAAGTTGGGACAGCCAGAACTGCAGTGGATGAAAATATGCAATATGTATGGGAAGTTTTGTAACCAAGTTGGAGAAGGGGTAGCGAGTGCAGTAATAGTTAGCCTTAGCATGGTGGCCTTGTCTTGCATCTCTGCTTTCAGTCTCTTCCGCTTGTATGGAGGTGGGAACAAGGGCAAGAGCGGCGGCGCTAGGTGGTAGGTCTTCAAAACCAAATGATGTAAAAAAGTAAATTGACCTGCCTGTGTATCCCTCTTTTGGATCTTGTCCAATATGGTTTTTGTAACTTGGAGGCCTTTGGGACTCTCCTCCAATACATGCAGCAATAAGTTTTATGCTGTCGATTTCCATAAAACTTGCTTGTTTTTTGGTTCATTCAAAATCCCAAATATGTAAGTTAATATATATGTGTTAGTGTACTGAATTGGGCAATGGCCACTCTAAGAATAAATTCAAGTTTAGAATTTACTAGGAAATAACAGTGCTGTTGTGTGAGCCAGCTGCAGAGAAGGAAAGCTAACTAATTTCAATTGTGGATGTGGAACTGATCGCATATTCAATGAGCTTTACAAACATATTGAGCGTTGCCTTTATCTTATAGCTTTCAATGTGTCAATTTTGATCATTTTTAGGATAAAATGTATAACTTCTGATGAAAAAGACAACATTAAATGTTTAATATGATATTATCACTTGTCATATGAGCAACTTTGTACAACTTGCATTTTATGTACGTCTCTAGCCGAAGTGGACCGACCATGTAGAATAAACAAAGATTTAAAGAAGTTTGTATCCCGAATTGGAGACAATGATTCATCTTATCTTATATGCTAAACTCACTAAATACAATGATTTTAATTTTATTATGTTAGTAAATGGGTATTCCATCAGCCATATAGCATGCACATGGGTTAAAGAGCATGGGTATAAAAGATACCTAACTTGGTTAAAAACAAAATTTACTCATCATCCCTATATCACATGCTATATATGAATTTAAATAAAGCCTCTCTGCTTAACTATGTACACATATAGTTCGACTTCTTTTTGACTCCTACTTTAAGGCCTTATTTGAATTCAAAGAGGAGATAATATGAGTTTTAAAAGTTAATTTAAAATATTATTGAAATATTATTTTATAATATTATTATTATTTAAAAATTAAAAAAAAATTGAATTAGGATTTGAAGATTTTGAATTATTTATTATTTTTATGTAAAGATTTGAGAAAGTTGTAATAATAAGATTGTGATGATATGAGATAAGTTGAGTTTATCTGCGAATCTAAATGTGTGATTGAATATTATAGTCGGACAAGTGTTTAAAATTGTACATTGATATTCTTTAGTTATAAGTGATGATTTTTTAATATGTTTTAATTTAAATATTTCGAGCGGAATAAAATTCTCACAAATTTAGAAATCAGTGCTCGTTTTACAAATAACAATAATTCCAATATTGTAGTTTTATTTCACTTTGGAGGTTACTCTAATTGCTTTAGAAAATTGCAGAGAGAGATGGAAAGATTTTGCTTGTAATCTTCCTGCATTGAAAAGCAACAATACTGGCATATTGACATATTTCCTGCATCCACCAAAAGCTCCAAGACCTGATGGGGTGCCATCACTTTTTTATCAAAAGTATTGACATATTGTTGGGGGTTTGGTGACTCAAGCAGTGTTGCAATCTCTAAATTCTGGAGGAGTTGCAGTACTTGGCCTTACCTCAAGATGGTTTTCTGAAATTGAATGTAGATGGTGCAATATTTGAGGTTGATAGGAAATCTGGAATTAGCTTGATCTTGTGAGATGTTGTAGGAAAGGTGATTATGGCTGCAAGCAAATTGGAAGTGGATGTGGATGGAGCTAACGCTATTGAATTTACTGGTTGTTTTAAGAGGTTTACAGGTTTGTTTACCTCTTGAATCTGATTGTCTTTTAATGGTATAAGAACTGCAATCTATACAACAATCTTATGCATAGAATGGTAATTTGATTCAAGATGCTAAGGAATTGATGAAGAGTTTCTCTTAGATCATCATTCAACATGTTCCAAAGACAGCGAATGGGGTGGCTCATTGTTAGGCTAAATATGTTGTAATTGATATTCACATATGGTGGGATTATGTACCGCTACGTGTTGATTGAGCTCTATAGGTTGATTATGCTGCTATGTAATGTTGTTTTTTAATAAAAGTTTGGTTATAAAAAATAATAATAATAATAAAAAGCAACAGTACTTAAGACCCTCAATTACATTAACTCATTGGAGAGTTATTTAATCAAGAAGTCCTAATTATTATCTCGATCCTAAACACCTCTCAATTTTTTTTTTTTTGTCTAAACTAAAAGGATTTTTATACTCATCATTCGTACCCTAGATATTTGGTAGGACTGTAAATCAGTCTAGTCTGGTCCGAGAGTTGATGGAATGGTACATCTTTTTTTTCTTTGGATCAGACAAGCAATTTTTTTTATTTTATTTTTTTTTTCTCAAATAAATTAATAAAAAAAACTTATTTAAATGACTAAATTAGTAATTAAAGTTAAGTGAAATATTAACGTAGATTATGTACTAACTCATGAAAAAAATATTTTATATGATCAATGATAATAAATTAGATAAAAATTATATCATTAACTTGTATAATTACTATATAAAATAATATATTAAATTTTCAAAAATATTTTTAAAATATATAAGAGTTCGGCCGGCGAAGTCTGGTCCAAATTTATAAACCCTGAGACAAAATCGAATTTTTTGGATCAACAATTAATGGGATTGGGATCGACCATTCTAGAGTTCAGTCCGGTCCGATCTGAACCAATGATTTTTATGTCAGTTTTTTCGGTGCAAACTAAACTCCTTATACCGCCTAATATTTGATAAAGAAAAAATTAAAAAAATCATGTATGGTGTGTAATGTTTGAATCATAAATAAAAAATTTCTAATTCATAACACTTCATTTATGGGGTTGCAAAATATGTGTATTGATGTCAAGCACTAGCATTGGTTTCTCTGTATGCATCTCCAAAATCATATCATTTGAGGATTGATTTTGAAAAAAAAAAAACTCTTACATTGAATTATGCATCTTTGAACCAAATAATAATAAAAAATTTATTTTTATTTTTTGCTAAAATTATATTTTATTATATATTTTGCAATTAGCAAAATACCAATTTCATATAACCAAATATTATCAATTTCATATATATTCAAAATTGATTAAATAACAAATTTGACTTATAGCCGCAAGTTTTTTGGCCACAATAGCCTGGAAAACTTGATGCAATTGAACAATACTGGCCAAAAATCATTGTCACGTGTTTGTAGATAAAAACATCCCACTTATATACTTCTTTCGGCAAGTCAAAAGATTGTGGAAATTAATCACTTATTGTGGCAAAATATATCATTGCTAATAGCAAAATATTATGTCAGAAATACCCTCATGTTTCTTCTAACTTCGAACATTATGCTAAATTCCAGCAGTGCAACGTTGCCACGATAAATAAATTACTTCAATTTTCTTCCTTCCTATTCCCTACTAACAACCAATATATATTGCCATAATTGCAATATATTGGCAAGCAATTCCGTCACAATTCATAAATTGTCACAACTTTACATCCTCATGTCTAGAGACATCATAAAAAAAGATTTGTAATAAAAACTTTTGTCTATAATTCATTTTTTCTACAAATAGTTTTGCCAAAGATAATCTATTTTAACAAAAAAAATATTTGCGGCCACAATATCTTGCCGCAAATAGAAAAAAAATTACAAAAAAAAAATTAAAGATTATAGAATCGCAGGAATTTATGAGTCCAAAAGTAGAACAAAAATGGAATAATATAAACCTAAAAGCATAGATATGAAAACAATGGAGATTCAAATTTAGTAAAATTTCATATAACAATCTCAACCATAAAAAGAAAATAAAAGAAAAGAAAAGGAAGAAGATAAAGAAGAAAACCATAGAGAAGAATGACAGATCATTCACATGCTTGTCTATGTATTTGTGAGTGTTGGGAAAAAGGCAAGGAAACAAACAACAAAGATATGAAATAAACCGCAGCGGATGCAACAATGAGAAATAAAACAGTAAACACAGAAAGAACACACAGATTTAAGTGGTTCAGCTCAAAATGAGCTTACATCTACTGTGGGGTTGATTTCAAAGCTTCACTAGATCAAATTGAGGTTACAGAGAGAGTATCAAGAGATACTTACAACAGAGAACACTCACCTCACGTGTATACACTCAATCCTCACAAGTTTCACTCAGAATAGTGGAGAAATGGAGAAGAAAATGATCTAGAAGCAAACACTGTTCACTGGCGCCGAAAACAGAGGCCTGGTTCTTCGTCTGCGTCTTCGTCTTCTGATGCGCAAAATGCCTTCGTGATATTTATATTATGCAATCTCGCTCGAGCGAGATTTAAACTCGCTCGAGCGAGGACTTCTAGGTCAGATTCGCTCAACTAGAAATCGGACACCTGGCGCCACGTGGAATCTCACTCGAGCGGGAGGTCGAGTGAGGGTCGAGCGAAGTCACTGCCTGAACCTCGCTCGAGCAGGAGGTCGAGCGAGGGTCGAGCGAAATCTCGGGTTGGAGCAATTCTGGAAGTATCGAAGTCTCGCTCGAGCGAGGGTCGAGCGAGACAGGGGTCTGGGCATGTATTCCAAAGCCATACTCAACAAATCTCCACCTTGGCTTGAATACCTAACAGCCCCATAAAATCCAGATCAACCCAAGAATGTAAAATGCAGCAACTGAGAAAACCAACCCCATCTGAGTTCCCTAAGGAACCTAGAAACCCCGAACCCCTATCAAGTCCAAACAAAGTTTGAACTTAAATACTGCAACTGGCTTGGTCATTACATCTGCTGGATTCTCTGAAGTAGCAATCTTCTGAATACTGACTGTACCATCTGACACTACTCCTCTGATAAAGTGATACCTGACGTCAATGTGCTTTGTCCTCTCATGATACATTTGATTTTTGGTCAAATGTATAGCACTCTGGCTGTCACAAAACACTGTCATCTCTGTCTGCTGAAGACCCAGGTCACTGATTAGCCCCTTCACCCAAATGGTCTCCTTAACAGCCTCAGCTGCTGCCATATATTCTGCCTCTGTAGTTGATAAAGCAACACTTCTAGTTGATAAAGCAACAGTTGATTGAAGTGTTGCTTTCCAACTAATAGCAGAACCACACAAAGTGAAAATGTAGCCTGTCAATGATCTTCTCTTATCTAAATCCCCAGCATAGTCAGAATCAACAAAACCAATCACAACAGAACTGAGATCTACATCTCTATCAAATATCAAGCCCACATGCGAGGTTCCCTTCAAGTACCTCAAAATCCATTTCACGGCCTGCCAGTGAGTTCTACCAGGCTTAGCCATATATCTGCTAACCACACTCACTGCCTGTGAAATATCTGGACGGGTACACACCATAGCATACATAATGCTACCTACAACATTAGAGTAAGGAACATTTGCCATGGACTGTTCCTCCTCATCTGTCTGGGGGGATAGGGAAACTGAAAGTTTAAAATGCGATGCCAATGGCGTGCTGACAGGCTTGGAGTCAGACATTCCAAACCTGTCTAGAACCTTCTCTATATACTTTCTCTGGGACAAGTATAACTTCCCAGCTTTTCTATCCCTGTAAATATCCATCCCCAGTATCTTCTTAGCATCAACTAAATCTTTCATCTCAAACTCATCCTTAAGTTGAGTTTTCAACAAATCAACATCAACCATGCTTTTAGCAGTTATAAGCATGTCATCAACATAAAGCAATAAGTGAATGAAAGACTTGTCAGGCAATTGTTTATGATATACACAACAGTCATAATTACTTCTCAAATAATTATGATCACTCATAAACAAATCAAAACGTTTATACCATTGCCTAGGTGACTGCTTCAACCCATACAAAGACCTCTTCAGTCTGCATACACGGTCTTCCTTACCTTCAACTGTAAACCCCTCTGGCTGACGCATATAGATAGTTTCTTCAAGCTCACCATGTAAGAACGCTGTCTTCACATCAAGCTGCTGAAGCTCCAGATCATACAAAGCTGTGATGGCTAGTAAAACTCGGATTGAACTGTGCTTTACTACTGGAGAGAACACTTCAGTGAAGTCGACCCCCTCTCTCTGACTGTAGCCTTTAGCAACTAGGCGAGCTTTGTATCTTGCATCAGACTGGATTCCATATTTTCTCTTGAAAACCCATTTGCAGCCCACAACTCTGGTCTTCGCTAGTAACTTAACCAAATCCCAGGTTTGGTTCTTGTGAAGAGACTCAATCTCTTCAGTCATCGCTGTACACCACTGTGCAGACTCAGTACTCTTCACAGCCTCTGAGTAACTGGAAGGCTCCTGCCCCACAATTTCTTCCGCTGTAGCGAGTGCATAACTGATCATATCTGCATGAGCATATCTCTGAGGTGGTCTGATCTGCCTCCTCTGTCTACCAGCAGCTATACTGTATTGCTCCTCAGCTGGTGTCTCAATCTCTGACTCAAAATCATGCTCATCAGTCATAGCATGATCTTGAGTTACTGGTGGTGTCTCAAGTGAAGCCTGCAGCTCCACCTTCTTCCCTGTAGACACGGGAATTTGTTTTGTCGAACTAAGCATGGATTTCTCATCAAACACAACATCCCTGCTTATCACAAACTTGGGTGACTTGGGATCAGTACACCACAATCTATATCCCTTCACCCCAGAAGTATATCCCATAAAAATACACTTCTTTGCCCTAGGTTCTAGCTTACCATCACTTACATGAAAATAAGCAGGACAACCAAAAATCTTCAGGTTCAAATAATCAGTAGGTTCATCAGACCATACCTGATTAGGTGTCTTCAACTCAATAGCTGTGGCTGGAGAGCGGTTCACTAGAAAGCAGGCTGTATTGACTGCTTCCGCCCAAAAGTCCTTAGACAGGCCGGCATTGGAGAGCATACTGCGTGCTCGTTCTAGGAGAGTCCGGTTCATGCGTTTAGCCACTCCATTTTGCTGTGGAGTGTGCCTGACTGTACGGTGTCTGGCAATTCCTTCGTTCTTACAGAACTCATCGAAGTCATTGCCGTAAAATTCCATCCCGTTGTTAGTCCGAAGCCGTTTCACCTTCTTGCCGGTCTGATTCTTTATCAGAACTTTC